>CAJNDT010001990.1:0-459052 GCA_905221615.1 Symbiodinium sp. CCMP2592
GGATGCTTCTGGCTCGGATTGACATCTGCCTTACACTTTGATGCTCCCCGCCTTCGCGTGGAAGAAACTGGAAGACATGTGGCACCCGCTTGTCAGACTTGCCTTCGGCTCGTTCCTGATACGCATAGAAAAACTGCACCGATTGTGGAAGGAGCTCGTCCCACTTGCGAACCTGCGGCAGACTGCAGCTTCTAATGTGCGGCCTCAAACTTACCCGACTGCGTGTGCTGAGTTGGAGCTCATAGTCTGGCCTGCGTCACATGTTCGCACTGCATCATCATTCCTTTATCTCGAAACATCGGCCCGAGACTGTCCGTGAGGATTCTGCTGATGTCTTGAGGTGTCTGGATGTACGTAGTTTGATTTAAAGCCGTTGTCACCAGGGCCAGTGTGGCGTCTCAGTAAACACATTCAGCTCATCAACAGTGCATTGCTGTGCATCAGCTACCACGCAGCAAAAAACTAACTTAAAGAAAAGAATCCCTGCTGCCGAGTATCCCACATCCTCATGCGTGTGGCCTACCTGAAGATGGTTGTGTGAACTTGCTCGGAAATAGTTCATTTGCACCAAAGCGCATAGAAGCTTTGAAGTGCTCTGATGGCGAACTTCTTTCGTTGTGTTGTCTGCTTGTAAGTAGAACCTTGGTTCACCGATAGTTGCGTCGGAGTGATAAACTGAGACACGCGGTGCCAGAGTCATGCCAGGACACTCGTGGGGAAAAGGAAGATTCTTTCTTCTGTACCAGGAGAATGCCGTGTCCATCGCGCGCATGAGCTCAGAAGCAGCACAGCAACATACAGGCACATACAGGCACACCGGCGGCCGGACCGCAACAAAAAGAAGCACTCGAATCCGGAATGCGGTTGAGCTGCAATCTCCAACGTCCAATTCGCCCCAAGGCCCATGCCCTCATCACATGTGTAGAAGAATGCACCAACTCCGTGCACCAGGACAAGGGTGATGGTTACGTGGATGCCTCACAGGAATGCTGGGGAGTCGACCACTGAAATGTGTCACGGTTGCACTGCGGACACATGGGTTGCAACTCATCCCTCATGCTAATCAAGGCAAGACACGTGGATTCTTCTCAAACGCGGACAATTTCGGAGTTCGTTGATCTGGAAATTTCGGGAGCATGGCTTTCGCCTTGTCGTAGCTGTCCAGTATGACACAAAGCAAGTCTCGTTGTGTTTTGCTACGTTCACGTGCTTGCCAATAGACCTCACGGTCCCTCCATTGTGTGATCTGATGATCAAGAAGCTCGTTGCATAGTCGTACATGGAGGGTGAAGTCCTTCTTGCTCTCTGCGATGGCTGCTTTTAGTTTGGAGCAGGTAAAACATAAAGAGGGCGTGGACTTCTTCCTGAAACGAAGGCACGGTGACCAGCGCACAAACTCCGAGTAGAAGAGCGACCTTCCTGCCACATTCACATCCTGGGATCCCCTTGCACACAATGCTTGGTACTGCGTGAATAAGGTGCTTCCGCTGCTGTGTGGCAGCTCTCGGACTGGCAATTGCGTAGGATCCGTATCAAAACTGATCTGCTCCGTTGCTGTCTGCATCTTGTAAGCAATGAGTCGTGTCAACATCCGTTTCTGCAACTCGGGCGTGCTGGTAGACAAGACCTCCGCTGTAGTGAACCTTGGACTTGCCATGCACCCTCCGACTCGAAAAGTACAAATCACAATCCTGCACCATGTTTCTATCACAAAGAAGCCAAGACGCTTCGTGGTCATCGACTCTGCTGCACTGTGGTACATGTGCATAAAGAAAACTCTCAGAGAAGCCTGCTTCAAAGCTGGCCGTTTCGACGAACTCATTTTCCGTAGGTCCATCCCATGACAAACGGATTTGCAGCGCCTCAGCCTGCTCCGTCCGATTCCTAGAAGGCACAGAAAAGCCTGCCTGCAAACTGCATGACCTGCGATACTGTAGCGCAGCTTCTTCCCGCCACCTTGTTGTAAAGACCACAACAATCCGTCCTGGGCCGCTTTGGACAAGCTCCAGAAACGAGAGCACACGTTCGTCATGGTTTTTTTCGGTACGTGGCAGCCGCGTTCACAGCTGCAGGGATGCTTGCAAGCCTGTGCAATGCGCTTCGGTCTCATGCCGTTCTTGCTGTACGCATCCATTTCCCTATCTTCATCGCAGCGCACCGAGTGCAAACACTCCAGCCGGTCCACGGTCAGGTCCACACGTGCCCACGCGGTACTTGAGGAGGAGGAGGAGCTTTCATCGTCGGATTCGTAGGATTCGTCTTCGTCGGATTCGGATGGCCTTGGCAATCCGGGTTTAGGTTCAAGGTTCAGCCTGAACATAATAGACCCCAAACCCTTGCTGGGACACAGACTCTGACTCCGTCAATTCGTAGCGCTGCAGCCCACCAGTTCTGCGTTTCTTCTTCCTCGACTCAGACTCTGACTCTGTCAATTCGTACCGCTGCAGCGGAATATTGCGTTGAATACGTCGTTCTGGGATACTTTGACTGCTGGAGCTGGGAGCTCCATTCATGAAGCCTTGCAGATCGAACTGCGGCGGCATAGCTGCTGTGTTCCTGACTTAATTCTCAAGTCATGCTGCCCTGAGCCATGTTCATTGTATTCAGGATTGGTCTGACATTGGTTTCATCCTATTGTAGGTCTACTTGACTCCCCGGTTCAGTCATACTGAGCCACACAAACAGAGCAATGAGCTTCCACAAGCTTGCTGCAAAAGTGCCGGACAACCGATTGCATTGCGGGCGATTCCGCAACTGAGACGCATTTCTTTTATGTGCGCGACTCTCCTAACACATGCGTGACATCTACCGCACTGCACAAAACGCAAATGGCGGCCCCGATGCTTCGAAAGTGCATCATGTTGCCTCCCAAATCATGGAGATCCTGCAAGATTGAAGCTCTGGTGGTCCCAATGCATGGATATGGCCAAAAAGGAAACATACTGCTGCCCTGGGACACGCTCTGACAGGTTCTCCAGACTCAGCTTGTTGATGGGAGCGCCCATCAGCAGCATCACCTCTCTGCCTGTCAAAATACCCGATGGATGAAATTGCCTCATGTTGCCTCCCAACTCATGGAGCTCCTACATATGGACTGCAGGCCTAGTAAATATCGTTGATGTTTTCCCAGAACCAGGAATCGGCCGCCAGGTGTGAGGCACTGTAGCGGCCTGCATCGATTCTCTGGGCAAGACAATGGCAACTGCCTCACACCCTGGCCTTCCTTTCTTCATGACATGCGTTCGTCGCAGAGACTGCGACGTGTTGACCATTTCCATTGAGCCTGACAACTCAGGCAACAGTCAGCTTGCCTTCTTGCTTGTCAGTGACTGGCCTCCGTTCTTTGCCCAGACCAAGTCCAAGAGGTCCATTTCCCTTGTTGTTGAAACTTGGGATGCTGCTTTCGGGCAAGCAGCTTCGAAGCAGCCATGGGCTCGCTTCCTGGATACCTTAAGTCAATGTGTCCGAAGGTAATAATAGGACTAATAGGAACCCGAAACCCTGAACCGAGGACCAAGCGTTGTTCTCTCTTGCCCAGATGTTGTGTTGTGCAGGCCACTTCACGTGCTTCTTCTTTGCGTTCCTGTCTCGACGAGGGAACTACATACCGGAACACATGGGCATGGCTGCTACATTATTGCGATCCTGCGTCTTGTTCTTCCGTGACTTCGTCTCTCCCTCGCGTGGCACACCGCTGGGTGAGAACTGTGCAACAAGAGGTCTGTCCTTGGAAAGCATGACATGCATAACGGCACTGAACCTGCATCTGCATCAAAACAAAGCCAAGTCTCCAGGAGTATTTTGGTTTGCAATGCATTTCCCTGAGAACTTCCTCTGTGTAGGACTGAAAGTTCTGCTTGGCGTCGGAATGCAAGCAATCCCGTCTGGCCAACAGAATATACAGTCGTTTGCGACTGATCGGGCTTCCATGCTGCAGCCTTGCTCTGGTGGCGTCTGACACTCAGTTGGCGAATCTTATGTGCAGCTCGAGCGCGGATCTATCATCAACACTGCCATTTCATACCTCGATCAGGCCATGTTCAAGCTGAGCCGTCGACGGATTTGATTGCTGTAGCCAAGCGTCGTTCGTAGCTGTGATTTCACAGTCTGCTTGAAGATCTTCATACATCGCTCGAACCCCATGACATTCTCCAAGATAACCATCTCAGTTGCTTGCTTGACATTCTCCAAGACAGCCATCATCTCAGTTGCTTGATCATGTTGACAAGTTGCTGGGGGGTTTATTACCTTGATGTTCCTGATTGTTTTCCATAGCTGCTTCGCATTCTTATCTTCCAGCATCTTGGATAAATGATGGAGCATCGAAAATGGAGTGCATGGGAAGCCAGACACATAGAGGGATACCTGCACATTGTTTGCAATGTCACTGACAGACTTCCTGCAGGTCCGGCCGGCCTTGTCTTGCAACCAACTAACATTCGCTTTCAACATATCGTCTGCAAGCCTGAGTGACTTCATGTGCTTGGACTGGATAGCACAGACTTGCCAAGCAGCCTCCCCGGAAACTGAGTCACAGCGGGACTCCTTCAAAGTCGAAGTTCCTTTGCAGAAACTCTCGTGCACTTCTTTTTCGTTCACTTCCTGACCTTAGCAGCAACCCAGAAAACCTTAGGATGGTACTACTTGCAAGTCCATGTTCAGATGAGGTACAAATGAGCGACCTGTTCCTTTCCCAAGAGCATACGTAACACCATCAGAGGTGTTTCTGTTCCACTGCCTGAGGTTCCGCTTACAGGGCTGACGCATGAGGGCTCAGAGCCGATGTGCCAAGTGGCAATCCGACACATAAGTAAGAGTTCGTTCCTGCATGTCTTTTTTGAAGCGGGCCATTCCTGCCGAGATACTTAAGGCTGCACTGTGCAATGGAACTCAGGTTTCAGGCCTGGACACAGTCGTAGAAAATCACCGGCGAAGTCCAAGTAGTTGAGTTGATTATCACTCAACTTGTCGTTGGACTCCGGGTCCAGCTCCTCCATGTTCAAATTTATGATATTCCTTTCCTACGGCTGTCGCCAGTTCTCCTGCGACGTGCTGCTGCTGCTGCTAGAGATGCGCCGTAGTATCGTCATGGCAATGGAAAAGATGGCTAATTTCCGTCGGATGTCTGAATCTGTCTGTTTACTTGTGAATCTACATTGCTTTGGGCCTGGATTGCCGTGATGCCAGGCAAGCATGCTTCCAACTAACTTCTGGTGCAAGCATAACAGCTGAGTGCCTTGCCACCTGCTTGCATTCTTGCGTGCTGTAGCAGACCTTGGATGTAACTACGTGGTGTTCTTCCCAAACCATCCAGAACAACGTGACTGAGGCGTTGGCACGATACTTGAACTGGTCCACCCCATGTCTCCATTTCCCAGCCTGGTGGGAAACTTGAATGAACCACAGCAGATTAAACAATAAACTTGCCTCAGGATGGGGCAAAACCAAGTAGGCCACACCTGTGCGAGCAGCGCAAAGCAATCTTGTTACGGGTTCGACCAGGGGGCATGAAAGACACAAAGCATCGCCGGAAGGTTTTTTGCCTCAGCGTACTGTCTGCTGAGTGATGATTTCAAAAACTCTATGCGCAGGGATTAGGCTTCCTGTGCATCTGTACGTAGAGAGGCCCGGACCAGGGTTTTTTTCCTACCTGCTATTTGTTTGGCACCAATTAGCTGACGTCTCCCAAACCTGGTCTGTTCCTGTTGGGAAGCTGCGTGTGAGCCTGGAAAATCACTGTCCTAGCGCTGCTACTGTCTAGGTCCGTAACTACATCAGGGCTCACAAAAACTTCCTAGTGTACATGGACCCAATCACTGCTTGGTCCAATCGTCAAACTCATATCTGCTGCCATCGCCGTAGGTCTTGCCCCAATCGACATAGCTGCAGTTTTCTAGCCCTTTGCCGGGCTGTGAGCCTGGCCATTTGCCAACGCCCTTCCTCTGCCTGTTCTGCTCTTCTAGCTGTTCTTCCTTTCCTTTGGTTCCTTTGGTGGAATCCGTCGACGAGGCAGCCTGCAGCTTCTGTTTTTCCATTGTCTCTGTGACTTCAAGCTCCCATAACAAGGCCTTAGCTTCCTCCACTTCCTTTTGCGAGTTGCACCATATCTGTCTTGTTCCTGACTTCTTGTAGACATCCACCACGGCGTTACCGTTAAAGAGAGCTCTTCCCTTCACTGGTGAAAATTCTGGTCCTTTGCCGAAAGCTCCCAAGTTGTCACATTTCCCATTTCCCTTGTCTCTTCCTTTCGCCCTGTACGTTTGGTTGAGCTTGCTGAACTCCCACACGTAGCCAACTTTCGGGAAGTAAGTAAGATCACCCGGCATCTGAATCCGTGGAGACTGGATCACAATCATAGGTTCTTCGTTTTCTTCCTGTCTTTGCTGTTGTTCCTGTTCTCGGCGATGCACTTCCTCATACTCTGCCGTAGCGTCAGCGACATACTGCTCCAAGAACTCCGAAATCTCCGTTACCCGGCCTTCCACTCCGTCCATGCCTTCGGTAAGGTGCTTCACTGCTTCCTGGAGGTCCTTGATTGAGTTCGGTTCCACGCTGAAAAACTTGAGTGCGTGGTCTTGCTTCTCTTTCATATCGTCTACTTCCTTGACGATGTTCTTCAGCTGCTGCTCTGACTTGAGGACAGTTTCCTCGGACTGCTTCACCTTCTCGACAACTCCACTCGGGCTTGCAACGGCCTCTTCAACGCGGCGGACCGCATCCTCTGCATTGGCTTTCCACTCGTCGTCTTTGTCTCGCTTCTCCTGTTCTGCTGCTGCCTCTTCGAGCTTCTTCCTGGCAAACTCCTTCAACTGCTCTTCTTGCATCCCGTGGGTTGGATGCACTACTGGTGGTGTTGCTGCCGTTGGATCTTCTGGTCGCGCTGTCGCCTCGGAGGTTGATGCTTGGGCCCCCGCGTATGTGTCCTCCTCCTCCTCCTCCATGAGACGCGCCCGCCTGGCCTTCTTCCTCCTGCGTCTCGTCTCCTCTTCGTTGTCCTCCTCCGGCTTGGCCGTTGTCGGGTTCCCCTTGTTGATCTGGTTCATGAAGATGTGGGCGGCGACGCGCAGCAATGCCAAAGCAAGCAGCAACTCCGTCAGCGTCATGATGCAAAGGGCTACGTGCGGCCTTCTTCTCCTTTTGGAAGCTTGAGAGATTACTGCTCACTGCATCACACTGACACAACCATGGACTGGCATCCGAACCACTTCCGAAATCACTTCCGAAACCTTCCCGGCCTCCCTGGCGTCGTCGTGGTCGTGGTGGTCATGGTGGTCGTGGTCATGCCTGCAGGTCGCGAGCCACACGGGGGGTTTAGGGTGTGAGAGACATCAGCGCCAAGTTTAAGACGTGCGGTTTCCGTCGTTCTTGTACGTCTCGAGGAATACATTGACCACTTTCCTGTCAGAGACATCACTACCCAGCACTTCTTAAGGGCATGCGCCGGGCCTCGCTGCCACCTTCCAGGAATCCGTTGTGAGACTTCACCTGGGAGGTTCAAAGGCTGAAGTGGATGGTGGGCCGTGTCCGTGTGAGCACACTCGAAACCGGACGACATTTTGCACGCACATCCGTAGCTCTGATCTTCATAATGACATGAATCTGAAGTCATTACGGAAGATTGATGTGAAACCTCTGTCCAGGGACACATACGTGAACTCCATGTCAAAAACAATGTCCCTGAATCTCATGCTCGACCACCGCGAAACTTCAATGCGAAGTGCTCTATGTTGTTCCTGAGGTTTTGTAATGTGGTCCGTTGTGTCTCCGTCGTTTTCTGCTTCAGGTCATTCTGCCCCCCGTCCAAAACCAAGTACGCTGTGGCCAGGACTGCCCTCACCAAGTCCGCCTTGCTTGCGTCGTTCATTTGTCGTATGTCCGGTGAGACAGTTGGAAAAAGCTGCTCAAACACTTTGGCGTTGTAGTAGTGGCCGACGTCTCCATAATTTGCTCCATCCGGCCCTTCGAAACTATGAATTCCGTGAATTGAGACTTTCTCCTCTCGGACGCCCCCTTTGGATGAGAAGGCTTTCCTTTCCTGTTTTGAAAACTTGTCGACCCACTCATCTAGGAATGCGTTGTTGCCCTTGGCCTCCGCCAGAGCACGTGCCCACCATGCAGCGGCCATCAGGCTGGCTCGTCTTTCCTCCGTCATGGGGGGCTGTGCACCCTCCGGTTCCTTGGTGGGCTTTGTACCTGAAGGCTCCTGCGTCGGCATCTTATTGCTTGGGACCCTCGGGATTTCCGGGATGTCGTCTGACGGGCCGCTTTGCTTGTGGTCGTTGGTGCCGTCCTTCTCCTCGAGCTGCTGGAACTTTGCCAAGAAGCGATTCCCCCACTGTTCCTGTTCACGCCGCATTGCAAAAATGCCCTGCAGAATCTGGTTCTCCTCGTAGCGCAGCCTCTGCAACTCCATTGTACTTTTGTTCTTTTCTTCCTCGTGGGTCGTTCGAAGGAAAGCTACTTCCTCCGTGATCTCCTTGAGGCGCGTGTGTGTCCACAGCACCGACTTCTCGATGCCGTCGAGTCGTTGCATCACATTGTCCATACGTTGTGCTACTGATGCTTGAAGAATTTGAATGCGAATGCTGATGCTGTTTGCTTCTGCAGCAACCTCGTCCTCGTCCAATCCCGCCAAAGCCTCCGCCTCCTCCTTAGCCTGTCTCTTCCTCTTCTTTTTCTTGTCTGGTTCGTCGTCGTTGTCGTGGTGGTGCATGGTGTAGATGTTGATGCCCATGTACATCAGAACCACCAAAAGTAGGAGCTCAATGACGGTCACCATCACTAGGGGCAGGACCTACGTTGCCAAATATCAAATAGTTGCTATGCGTGCTTGATTTGGCACAATCCTGCGTCACACAGTCAGAGATTCACATTCAAACCAAGCGCTGAGGTCCAAAGTCACGCCTGCACGGCTTCACCTCCCTCCTACCTTCTTCCCTTTGGGGCGAGCACTCATTGCATCACACAGCCATGGACTGCTCGTGCTGCACCGTTCCTGAAACTGCCACGTCTGAAGCACAGAGTTTACAAGTGCCACTGCCCAGCCTCCAGTGAGCATGTTGGTGTGCTCGTCCGTCGTGCTTCTAGGTGAGGAGTACGTAGGCCTTTCGTGCGAGAGACATCACCGCCGAGCTTAAGACGTGCCACTTCCCAGCCTCCAGTCAGCATGTGCCATGAACCTCACATCGCCCCTTTATCATCCCAGCAGGTTCATGGTGCGGGACGAGGTACCTACCAGTCCCGCACCATGAACCTTCTGGGATGATGTAGCCACCGTCAAGGCCTTCCTGCAGGTCACAACCAGGCGCAGCAATGTAAGCATGGATTCTGGCAGTCCTCGTAGATCTCGGCGATCGGGATCGTTGTGACTGAGTCGGACTTAAATCTAAGTCATGTCCCCCGAATTGCAGGTGAGTTTGGCGTTGGGAGGGGCATGCTAGGAATCTGTCTGTATGCTTTACTTTTTGTATGGCTCTGGGCCTGGATTGCCGTGCGAACGAGACAGCTGAGGGCCTTGCCGCCTGCTTGCATTCTTGCGTGCTGTAGCGGACCTTGGATGTAACTACGTGCTGTTCTTCCCAAACCATCCACAACAACGTGACTGAGGCGTTGGCATGATACTTGAACTGGTCCACTTCACGTCTCCATTTCCCAGCCTGGCGGGAAACTTGAATGAACCACACCAGATTGAACAATAAACTTGCCTCAGGATGGGGCAAAACCAAGTAGGCCACACCTGTGCGAGCAGAGCAAAGCAATCTTGTTATGGGTTCGACCAGGGGGCATGAACGACACAAAGCATCGCCGGAAGGTTTTTTGCCTCAGCGTACTGTCTGCTGAGTGATGATTTCAAAAACTCTATGCGCAGGGATTAGGCTTCCTGTGCATCTGTACGTAGAGAGGCCCGGACCAGGTTTTTTTTCCTACCTGCTATTTGTTTGGCACCAATTAGCTGACGTCTCCCAAACCTGGTCTGTTCCTGTTGGGAAGCTGCGTGTGAGCCTGGAAAATCACTGTCCTAGCGCTGCTACTGTCTAGGTCCGTAACTACATCAGGGCTCACAAAAACTTCCTAGTGTACATGACTCACTGATGGGGAGTCTTCCAGTTCTCCCAACCTTGCTTCCACTCCTCCTCCACCTCCTTTTTCTGCTGCTGATCCTTCTGATTCTGCTGCTGATACCTCTTCCATGCTGTGACAGGCGGCTGCTTCTGCTTCTCATTGTCCTCGTTCCACTGTTCCCACATACGCTTTGCCGTTTCTGCCTTCTCCTGTTCTGCCAAACGCTTTGCCGCTTCTTCGTCGACCAACTGTTTTCGAGCCTCGTCTAGTTCCTCTTGGGTGTTGCACCATCGCTCATGGTCCTTGTGGAACTGGATGATGTTGTGCCACAGCTCTCTTCCTTTTATTGGTGGGTTCTCACAACCTCCCTTGCACCTGTATGCCTGCAATCTTTTGTTGAACAGCCACTGCCATCCTTCACAATAGAAGACTGTAAATGTGTCCTCCGCTTGAGTCTGTTCCGGCTGGCTGTCGGGGTGCGTGCTCTCCCCGTCGGCATTTGTGCTCGTCGTATCTGCGTCACGTTTGTTATTGTCGTCGTCTATTTCATACTTCTCCAAAAAGTCCGTAATCTTCTCTAGCTTCGCTTCCATGGACTCTTTTCTGACGGTCAGATTCTTGAGCTCTGAATCCAGACCGACGACTATGTCGGGTAGCTTGCCAAGCTCCGCGACGTGCTCCTCTTGCTTCTGTCTCAGCTCGGCTATCTCCAAGAGGATGTTCTTCATCTTGTCCCCTAACGAGGAAATTTCCGTCTCGGAGTTCTGAACTGTCTGCAAAGATCCGTGCATAGTGTGAACGGCGGCCACCATGCGTTGGACCGCGGCCTCTGCACGTTCCTGGAAGTTCTCGGGCTCCAAATCCTTGGCTTCCTTTGGCGGATCCTTGCCAGCTTCATCTTTGGGCTTGCTTTCCTGCTGTGTTGGTTCTATTGGATCTTGTGGTTGTGCTGTGGCCGTATGCTTTTTGTCATTATTGCGGTCTGACCTCCCGTTGCCGCTGTCCTCCTCCATGAGACTGGCCCTGGCCTTCCTCCTCCTGCGCCTGATCTCTTCTTCGCTGCGCTTGTTCTCTTCTTCGCTGCCGCTGTCCTCCTCCTGCTTGGCCCTTCTCTTGTTCTGCTGGTTCTGCTGTATGATGTACATGTAGCCAATGGCTACAATTGCCAAAGCGAGCAACACCTCCGTGAGCGGCAGCTCCACCATGATGCAAAGGGCTATGAAAAGCGTACTCCTTTGGGAAGCTTGAGATAGTTCTGCTGTCAGACGGGCGCACACTCACTGCATCACACAGCCATGGACTGCACATGCCGCACTGTTCCTGAAACTGTCATGTCCGTCTGAAGCACCGAGCTTAAAAGTGCCACTGCCCAGCCTCCAGTGAGCATGTTGGTGTGCTCGTCCGTCGCGCTTCTAGGTGAGGAGTACGTAGGCCTTTCGTGCTAGAGACATCACCGCCGAGCTCAAGACGTGCCACTTCCCAGCCTCCAGTCAGCATGTCCCCTTTATCATCCCAGTAGGTTCAAGGTGCAGGAGCGGGTACCTACCAGTCCTGCACCATGAACCTTCTGGGATGATGTAGCCACCGTCAAGGCCTTCTTGCACCTTAGTGCAGGTCGTGTCGCTTTCGACCTGCACCACACATCCGCAACAGCAAGAGTGACATGATGTCGCTCTTGCTGTTTCGGATCTTCCATGTGGCAGTCGGTCCTGCTTGCAGGTCTCGAGGAATGCGTTGACCTTTCGTGTCAGAGACATCACCACCCACCGTGTTTAAGAAGTGTCTGTCACTTAAGTGCAAGCACCGAACAGGCCGCCCAGCACAGGGGGGTTGGGGGGGGTGGGTGGGTTTCTCGGTGGGTGGTTGATGGATGGGTGGGGCGGTTAGGTGGCTGGGTGAGGGTGGGTGGGTGTGAATCAGGGGTGCGGGAATTGGTTGGGGGACCGGTTCGTGGTGGGTGGTTTGGGGGGGTGGCGGGGTTGTCATGCAGCAATGCTCCCTGATGCATGCGACTTTTTCCGATGCTGCTCTTGGCTTCATGACCCATCCAGTCAGAAGTCCTAAGTCTTTCTAGGAACTTCACACGGCCACCGGGCCCATGCCCCTGTGCCGCCGCATCAACCATGGAGTTCGTCGTGTTCTTGAAACTGTAAGCGGATTCAGAATCACTAGATGTCAGATTGTTTTGGTTAAGACTCGAATCCATGGGGATGTCACGATCAGAGCCATCAGCTACGTTATGAAATCCGTTATTCCGTCTCACTGCTTACTGCGATAATCCGTCCTGTCGGATCTGGGCGAGCGGGATCGCTTTCCTTCCCGATCGAAGTCAGAGTCGGACTCGTCACCACCTGGAAGGTGCGAAGTTGGGGTCGCACAAGGTTGCGGTGATGAAACCAAGGCTCGGGCTGCGTGCGGGAGAGGTCGGGGTGAAAACGACCGTCGGGGACGTGGGATGCAAACTCTCCTGTCAGAGATGCGCATTTCACTGACTGAACAACTGACAAATGAACTGTCGGGCCAAGCCTTACTGTCCTTGAGCTTCTCTTCGTTGTCTTGCTGCGCCGAGCTCGCGGGTTCCTGCAAGCGGAGTCGTAGCCGGAGCCGCAGGACCTCATCCTCTTTCCTTGCCAGTGTCTGTCTCCAAAGCCCCGTTGCAGTGAGGACTTTCTCTTTGTACTTGACCTGTGCATCCTCGAGCCTCTTCAACCTGCTCTTGAACTTGTTTGTCATGTCCGTCTGGGCTTTGGAAACCTTCTCGTCGAACTTTTTCTTGTTCTCTTCTTTCTCTTTCGCCATCTGTGCCTGGTGCTCGGCGTTCATCTCTTTGATTTTGTTCTCATACATGGCAGTCAGTACCTTCATCTCCTTCTGGCTATCCTCGAACTTGTACCTGTACGTATCTTCCGTGATGGACAGCCTCTTAGCCCTTTCCTGGTTGTTTCTCTCATACGTGTTCTCCAGTTCGTCCAGCATGTCCTCGCCTTTCTTCTTTACAGCTGCCAGTTCGGCCTCGTGCTTCTTATTGTCGTCCGCAATCTTCGCCTCGTACATTTTCTTCGTCCAAATCGCTTCCTTCTCAACCTCCCTCAAGCGTTCGATTTCCATGCGGTCCTTGTTATGCGTCATGATGGCGAGCTTGTTGAAAGCCGAATCCTGCTCTCCGTGTGCTCCACCTCATTCTTCCATTGGTTGTACATCTGTTGCAACCTTCTGTTGCAGAGGCGCCTGATACCGCTGAAGTCATTGGCTGATCGAGTGCTGCTTGTTCTTCTCAGCTTTCTTCCACTGAACTTTCCATTCATCCGGAAGGGGTCGGAGTTCCTTTGTGAAGCCTTGCTTCGTTGGGTCCGTCTCTGTGTCGTCGTGGCTTCCTGCAGGGTTTTGACTTCGACGCCAAGCCGCCCATTCCGCGTCGGTGTACACTTGCTCAGTCATGGCGCTAGTGGCGCCAAGAAAAAACGGTGCGATTTCCTTGAATCTTGAGATGAAAAGCTGCTGCAGTCCAACATGTTGAGCTTGGAAGCAACCGACGGTGCAGCAGTCAAGTCTTGGTGTGGCTTAGGCCGGGGCTCTTCGAGGATCTCGATGCGCAGACTGTCTCAGCCTGGTTGGCCGGCGACAGACGGAAAGTGAGCAGAGAGATACTGAATCCATGCATGACTTTCCTGCCTCTTCCTTCCCTCACATCACTCCTTGCTGCCTGCTCATTCCTCGCATCTACAGTCACACCCTCATCTTGATCATTCCTTCTTCCTTCCCTGCTTCCTTCCCTGCTTCCTTCCTTCCTTGCTTCCTTCCTTGCTTCGTTAATTATTTTCGCTGTCTCTCTCTCTCTCTCTCTCTCTCTTTCTTTCTCTCTGCATCTGTCTTTGAGGATCCGGCTCACCCCTGCTCGGGGTTCATCCTCACCCCTGTTCGGGGTTCATCCACACCCCTGCATGGGGTTCTCACGACCCCTGTTCAGGGTCCAGGCTCACCCTTTTCGGGGTTCATCGGACGCCCCTGTGCGGGGCTCTAACGACCCCTGTTCGGGGTCCAAGCTCACCCCTGTTCGGGGTTCATCCACACCCCTGCACGGGGTTCTCACGACCCCTGTTCGGGGTCCAGGCTCACCCCTTTTCGGGGTTCATCCACACCCCTGTACGGGGCTCCGACGACCCCTGTTCGGGGTCCAAGCTCACCCCTATTCGGGGTTCATCCCGCAGCCCCTTCAAGGTGCTTACGGGGCTCCGAAGACCCCTGATGTGGCGACCTGACATCCTGACAGAGCCTGCGCGAATGCCTAATTACAACTACTTTTGCCTGCTACCTTTAAACTTCTTTCCTGATCAATGCCTCCTTACCTACATGCCCGCCTACCTAGCTATCTAGAGACCTGGAAGCCTGCCGGTGCACCTAGACCTACAAGTACCTCCCTCCTGCCTATCTACTTATCTATACCTACCTGCAGGAGTGGGTGGGCGGGTTTGGGGGTTGGGTGGGATTACAGTTTAGGGTCCAGGGTTTAGGGCATGAGCTGGACGTTACGAAAGCTTAGATTCCCTTCATGTTTAATCATGAACACACACACACACACACTAATTTTCAAGTCGTTGTGAATCGTACAAAAAGCTGACTTTAGGGTTTCAGAACACAAAATCTCAAGCTTCTTGTTTTCGTTGAGCCACAAGAACACCAAGTTGCATTTGTTTGGTTTGCTCGGCACAAACGAATCTTCAAAATAACTTCAAAAATATCTTGCTGCCCCCCCCCTTCAGCACGACATCAGACATGTTGCTTTACGTGTCCTATATACACGTGTTCTGACATGTCCATCATGTCAGCAACAAGTGTCCTATATACACGTGTTCTTACATGTCCATCACACGTGTTCTTGCATGTCCATCATGTCAGCAACACGTGTCCTATATACACGTGTTCTTACATGTCCATCATGTCAGCAACACATGTCCTATATACACGTGTTCTTACATGTCCATCACACGTGTTCTTGCATGTCCATCATGTCAGCAACACGTGTCCTATATACACGTGTTCTTACATGTCCATCATGTCAGCAACACGTGTTCTATATACACGTGTTCTTACATGTCCATCATGTCAGCAACATAAATCCTAGGACCCGGTTCCATAACGGAAAGGACCCGGTTAGCCCCGGACTGGCATATGTGAGATTGGGACTTTTCTCGCGCAGGCAGGTGCTCTGGGCTTTTCGTGCATACGCAGCTTTCCAACGAAGCTACAGGGAGGTCCGGAAGCGTGGCCCTGTGCATCGCAAGCAGCTGTAGCACAAACGGCTGGAGGAAGCACAACGGGCCGAGTACAACAAGGACACCCGCCTCCTCTATCAGGTGATCAGGGACATTGCACCCAAAATGCAAGGAGGCCGTGTTCGCATACGGTCGGAATCAGGTGAGGCGCTGATGGCTGAGGAGGAACACGCCGAAATCTCTGCTTACTTCCGGCAGCTCTTCAGTTTGCATCCACACGACATCGAACCCTTGCCCAGGCTGGATCCCTTGATCTTGACTGAGGGTGAGATCCTCTCTTCGCTTGGGAAGCTAGGCAAGGGCAAAGCGGTGCCTGCGCTTCACGCACCTTCTTCAGTCTGGCGACATTGCAGGCAGCAACTCTGTGGGCCGCTGACTGAAGCGTTTCACAATGAAACGACAGCGGGTTACCCCGGCAGATGGGCGGATTGCAATTTGGCACTTATTCCTAAGCCAGGTAAGACGATCAAGAGACCGGAATCTCTTAGACCGCTGGGGATACAAGATGCTGCAGGTAAGGCAATAGCTAGGGTCCTCAAGGAGAGGTTGTTTGTTCAGATCAGGGAAACACTGGAACAATACCCTCAGTTCGCCTACTTGTGCAATCGATCTGCCCAAGATGCCATACAGCGGGTGACGGAGCATTGCAGATTGGTTCGGGGAAAGGTGGAACAAGATCGACACAACATCTATCATAAAAAGTCTGGCAAGATTCGCCACAAGTACGTTGGCGGAGCTCAGCTGGCTTTAGATATGACAACTGCATTTGATCGATGACCCCGGACGGCACTGCAAGATGCGTTGGAGTGGGCGCAGGTAGACTCGAATCTCGTCTCTATGATTCTAGAGGTGCACGGTGCGTGTCGGTACAGGATAGAGCACGAGGGTTTCGTCTCCTTTGTTGACATGTCCAATGGGGTGAGGCAGGGATGTACCCTGGCACCTTTGCTATGGGCTCTGTTTAGTGTTTATTTGCTACATCGGATCGAACTTCGCTTGTCCAGCCAGTGGCCGCGGGATTCGATGACTCTGTATGCCGATGACACACACTGTGCTTGGAATCTGGAGAATGCTCAGGACCTTGCCTTTTTCATTCAGAGTGCTGTTGCTGTGCTTGAAGTATATCAAGAATACGGCATGAAGGTCAACACGGAAAAATCTGCGCTCATCATAAGGCTGGTAGGAACACATGGGGCAAGGTGGCTAAAGAAACACACTGAGATGATCAATGGCAAGCCTCGTTTTCTACTGGCACACGGGCTGCAGTCCTTCCGAGTTCCCTTGGTGCAGAAGGTGAAGTATCTTGGTATCATCATCTCATACAAGAACTTCGAATCTGCTTCAGTAAGGCATAGGCTGCAGGCCGGGGGGCTGACGAGGCAACGAATGGCAAAGGTCCTGCACTCGTCCAGATATCTTTCCATTGGCCAGCGACTCAAGATCTACAGTGCATGTGTACGCTCTACCATCCTCTACGGAATACAGCACATGGCACTTTCAGAAAAAGATCGTCTACTCATTTATCGTCGTGATGTTCGGTATGTTAGAGCGATCGCCAAGTCGCCGGTGCACATCACCAAGGAGCCCACAGAGGCACTGTTCAGCAGACTGAGCCTGAAATACATCATGGGTGCACCACCTCAACCAGCTACAACAAGTTCAAAGCAAGCGGTGTGCACTCGAAGCCAATCTCATGGTGCTGCCTTAGTTGATGTCTTACCAGGCTTTCAAAACGGTATGCCTGCCCGACCTGTGGTTTGTATTATCCGTCCAGACACATACTCAAAATTCATCATGCCAGAAAGCATGGACGCAGCTTGGGCACGCAAGCCAATCGCGGCGACAAGGCGTATCGTGCACTCAACATCTCGAAGCATTGTACAGACGGGCTACCCAAGTGTCGGCACTGTGGAGTTGCAATGGCAGGATGGCAGGAGTTTCGAATGCATATCCTAAATGCTTGTCCGGAACTGCATGCACAAACGGAGGAAGCTCCAGCCACCCAGATGGCTGTAGAGAGACCTGCTTTGCAGTTCGCTGCGGGGTCTCTCTCCACTGTTCCTGTGACCGTGGAAGCAGGTGCTACTCTTGTTTCAGAGCGAGAAGATGTGCTGCAGGTGCTCAGGAAGCCCAGGTGGTATGCTGCGCTCGAACTTGCAGGGGTTAGGGAAGCCTTGAGAAACTATTGTGCTTTTTGTGGGAAGTGGTTCTCAAACAAGAGCGGCTCCTTTGAGAATCATCTCAGATCTGCACATCCTGGCATCTACTCGCGAAGAAACGAGGTCAAATCGGAGTGTCGCACGGTTGCCTTAGTTCGCTCGAGTTCTTGTACGGCGTGCGGTGCAGAGTTTGCGAGGACCACCAAGCACCAATGTACGGTCCTGCAGCATTTGGCCTACCTGAGAGCAGACACGTGCCCACAGGCTACGGTGCAGAGTCTGTTGACGTCCTCTTTCGAGAATGGCAGGACGATCCCCGCTCCAGGAGATGACGGAGTGCTTTCAGCACATGCAGGAGATGGAGGTGGATGCATCGCTCGGGAAGCGAGAAGCCCCGACTGTGACCGCAAACCGGGCGGAGCAGGAGGGGGAGCCACAGCCGAAGCACTCTCGGCCACAGTCGAAAGGCCAAGGGGGGCAGGGAAAGGGCGGACGGGGAACAGCTCAGGAAGCGGCGGCTCCCTCCAGTCCTGGTACAGCTGCGCGGAACGTGGCTCCGGATCAGCCAGTGGATCCGCTGGTGGCAGCGGCAGCAGCTTTTGGAGACCGCGGACAGCAGCAGCCAAAAACCCCGGAGAACCGGCACCAAGGGCATCCGACGAAGCAGCAGGGGAGGCAACAGCAGGGTTGGAAAAACAACCAGGGCCAGCGCCGCGGCTGGAGCTCCTACACATGGGGCGGACAGCGGAAGCAGAAGGAGGAGCAGGCCTGGGAAGACAATCTGAGGCTGTTGGCCAGGCTCTGTCTTCGCCACGAGGACGAACTGTCCCAGACGAGAGTGGAGCGAGACTTCATTCTTACGATGGAGACTCAGGAGGCGGCGGTCCTCACCAAGCTCTACAAGCTGGCGACGGTGTGGAAGGAGCGGAAAGAGCGGCAGGAAGTGGACTGCTCGCTGAGGATCTGCTTATTCCTTGGGCTGCTGCAGGTCTGGCTGGAGAGGATGCGGGCTCTGGAACAGACCAGTCCGGAGGCCGAGGCGCTGCGAAAACGAATCATGGAGCAGGGCTATGCGCAAATGCCGGAGGGAACCACGGAGCTACAGTGGTTCTACATGAGGTGGAATCACCCCACACAGGCAATGGAGAAGGTGCCTGATGTGGAGCCCATGCTGCAGAGCCAGGTGGTGTCCAGCTTGATCCAGCTGCAGGCGACGATGGTGGCACCGAATGCCTTGCTTCGCTTTCACTCCACGAGGCGGATGGCGGCGGAGTACGCGGGGGAGACTGTCACGTTTCTTTTGACGGTCGGCCAGAGGGACACCATGGCAGCTCAGGCATGGGGGATGCTCACCAACTTGTGCGGCAACGGCTCTGGAAAGGTCATCGGGCTCAAGATGAAGCCGGCCAAGATGGATCGTCAGCCTCTCGCCAAGATCGTTGCGGAGAGATTCCCTCCTCCTTTTTCGTCGAGCCGAGCAGCAGGATCCCAGAATCGGGAGGCCGAGGCAGAGGATCAGCAGCAGCGGGAGAAGGAGGAGCACAACTGAAGCTTTGGTCGCGGTTCTCCTACAAGTTAGTCAACCGGTCCAATGTACATGAATGCCTGTTGCTTACTTTTGTTTCACATGGGACAGAATACGAACAGCAGAGCAGCATTTGGCAGGATTGAGCGGGCAATGCGATGTCTACAAGGCAGTGGCTCCATTTATCTTCTTTCTTTTCTTCCATGGCTACGGCTGCTGACAGGATGGGAGGCGCTTCATCAACAGCATGATGCCGTCGAACTCATTTCTTTTGTCCTTGGCAAGTCTGAGCCTGAAGCTTTGTGGAGGTTGGGAATCCCGACTGCAAGAGGAGGGCTCTGAACTCGTTGTTGACTCAGGCAACTGCCTCACTCCGATTGCGATTGAAGTGGCAGGACCGAGTTTGCAGCATTGTGTTCACGACTGGCATGCACAGCACAGCATACAGGCCTTATCGAGGATTCCAGGTTTGCTGTTTTTACAACTTAAACGGTTTCGGGAATCCACTGCAGGGACAGTCAAAGACTTCACAGACGTGCAGATTCCAGTTGGCACCATGGTTCGAATTCCGACTTTCAACAACAGCACAGATTTGACATGGAGATCCACACTGTTCAATATGAGGTTGTTGGCGTTGTCTATCACCTCGGTGACAGATTGTTGACAGGACACTATCGAGCTGCTCTGAGTGCTGCCTCTGGTTCGGATGGCAATCGCTGTGCCTACCACGTCACAGATGACAACACATCCTTACAGGAGATTGGCGCCAGCAGTTCTGATGTTGATAAGTGTGGATATCTAGTTGGGCTCAGAAGGATTGCTTAAAGTTCCACGTTTTTGTGCACAGAAGTTCTTCAATTGCAAGAACGAGTCGGTGCGGGGTCTGCTTGGTGTTTCGACACGAGGCTCCGCCCTTTTACGAGTTTTGACTAGTTTCGACTGTGCGATGCATAGCTGCTATCACCAACCTGGTGTGGAGCAGCCGAATCGAGTAATCGATTTGGTCGGCCGGACGCTTAGCTGCGGATCTCGCTGCTGCGATGCAAAGTGCAAAAGTGCAAAAGTGCAAAAGTAGTAGTAGTAGTAGTAGTAGTAGTAGTAGTAGTAGTAGTAGTAGTAGTAGTAGTAGTAGTAGTAGTAGTAGTAGTAGTAGTAGTAGCAGCAGTCGTCGTCGTCGTCGTAGTAGTAGTAGTAGTGGTAGCAGTATTGTAGCAGCAGCAGCAGCAGCAGCAGCACGAGGAGCAAGCGCAGCGGTAGCCGTAGCGGTAGCGGGCAGCAGCAGCAACCTTTACCCCGCTTAAGCCACCTAGGTTTCGGTTCTATCCCTGCTCCCCTGCCCTGCCCGGTGGTCCTCGCCGGCGCCGCGGTCGACGCTGAGTTGCCACTGTCGGGCAGGTCCTGTCGAGAGGCGGAGGCACTGGCCCGGGAGGGTCCAGTGAAGCGGTTAGGCCTCGTGATGTAAGGATCACGGGGCTCCTCTTCAGCTTGCACATAGGCTTGTGCTGCGTCTGCCTCCCATACAACCGACCTATCTACGAAACCACCCTTAGGGTTTCCCTTAGGGGTCGGCTCGACTGGATTAGGGGTCTTAGGGATATTTTGGTTTTGGCTCGACGACGAGGATGCCTGGGCGTTCCTCGGAGAGGATGCTTGAGCAGTCCCCTGTGGGGGCGAGGAGGCTTCCGCCTTCCACTTGGCCGTAGAAGCGGCGAAGTTCTTTCGGCGGACGTATCCATCGTGTTACTGATAAAGCAGCTTGCTGCGGACGGGGCTATGCAACTTCTCTCTCTCCCTGTGTCTCTCTCTCTCTCTCTCTCTTTCTCTCTCTCTTTCTCTCATTCTCTCATTCTCTCTCTCTCCCTCTATCTGAAATCTTTTTGAGTTCCGGGAGCCCGTGGACCCGCGGACCTGGCTTTGCAAGGCCAGAACTGTGGCGTTCTGGCACGTCACCTCCACCTCCACGTCCTGTCAGCTTTGCTTAAGAGCTCCAAAAAAAGTTTTAAAGCTTTGACCCATTTGCAGTCCTAGAACATCCCCTGGTCTTTTGATTGCAGCAGCCTATGTCTCCCACCAATAACCCAAGTGACAACGGGTCTTGTCGATGCTTTGGATAAATCACCATGGTCGCAAGCGGAGGCCAACGAGAGTTGGCAGGAGCAAACGAACGAGCGGACCGCAGCGGAGGTTGAGGAGGTTTACGGTTATTGATATGGTGTCTGTGGCAGTGCCTGCAAAATCCCAAATCGTGACAAGTGGCGGAGGCTAGTTAGTTTATTCTAAGAGAAACAAACTTTAGCAAGAAGTTTATTTCCAGGGTTTAAACTATTAAACCAACTAACTCGTCGGGATGGAGTTTGTTTTTCTGAAAGAAACTAACTAATATGCCTCGGTGGAGGGGTTCTGGGGGGGGGTGGGGGGGGGGGAGAAACTAACTAACTCGCTCGGCCGGGGTTTGTTTCTTCGAGAAGAAACTAACTCTGGGTGGAGGAGTTTGTTTCTCCTACAGAAACAAACTCTGGGGGGAGGGGTTTGTTTTCAGAAAGAAAAACAAACTCTGAAGGGCGGGGGGGTGCAGGGCAGTTTGAAACTAACTAACTCGCTCGGCCGGGGTTTGTTTCTTCGAGAAAAAACTAACTTTAGGTGGAGGAGTTTGTTTATCCGACAAAAACAAACTCTGAGGGGACGGGTTTGTTTTCAGAAGGAAAACAAACTCCGAAGGGCGGGGTGGTGGGGAGTTTGTTTTTCCTACAAAAAACAAAGGCGGCGCGTGGGTGCATGGGGGTTTGATTTTCCTACAAAAAACAAACTCTGGGGGGAGGGGTTTGTTTTTCCTACAAAAAACAAACTCTGGGGGGAGGGGTTTGTTGTTCCTAAGAAAACCAAATTTTGAAGGAGGGGGCGAGGGGGTGCAGGGGAGTTTGTTTTTTTATATAAAAAACAAACTCTGGGGGTAGGGGTTTGTTTTCAGAAGGAAAAACAAACTTGAAACTCCGGTTCGACGAGTTTGTTTCAGCGGGTACAAACAAACTCCGACCAGGTGAGTTTGTTTCAGCGGTGAGAAACAAACTCCGAGGGGAGAAGTTTGTTTGGTTAAGTGACGCTAGGGGTCGGCGCGGGGGTGCATGGGGGTTTGATTTTCCTACAAAAACAAACTCTAAAGGAGGGTTTTGTTTTTCCTAAAAAAACAAACTCTGGGGGGAGGGGTTTGTTTTTCCTAAGAAAAACAAAATTGGAAGGGGGGGGGGGGTGCAGGGGAGTTTGTTTTTCCTACAAAAAACAAACAAACTCTGGGGGGGGGAGGGTGGGAGTTTGTTTTTCCTACAAAAAACAAACTCTGGGGGGGAGGGGGGGAGTTTGTTTTTCCTACGAAAAACAAACTCTGGAGGGGGGGAGTTTGTTTTTCCTACGAAAAGCAAACTCTGGAGGTAGGGGTTTGTTTTTCCTACGAAAAACAAACTCTGGGTGGAGGGGTCTGCTTTTCCTACGAAAAACAATCTCCGATGGGAGAAGTTTGTTTGTTTAAGTCACGCTCGGGGGACTGGGAAACTAACTGACTCGCTCGGGCGGGGTTTGTTTTTCCTACAGAAAACAAACTCTGGGGGGAGGGGTTTGTTTTCAGAAGGAAAAACAAACTCCGAAGGCGGGGTGCAGGGGAGTTTGTTTCCTACAAAAAACAAACTCCAGAGGGAGGGCAGGTTGTTTTTCATACAAAAAAAACAAACTCCAGAGGGAGGGCAGGTTGTTTTTCCTACAAAAAAACAAACTCTGGAGGGAGGGGAGTTTGTTTTTTCCTACAAACAACAAACTCTGGGGGTAGGGGTTTGTTTGTCCTACCAAAAAACGAACTCTGGGTGGAGGGGTTGGTTTTTCCTACGAAGAACAAACTCCGATGGGAGAAGTTTGTTTGTTTAAGTGACGCTAGGGGGAACTGGGGGGAGGGGATTATTTGGCCTACAAAAAACAAACTCTGGGGGGGGAGGGGTTTGTTTTTCCTACTGAAAACAAGCTCTGGGGGGAGGGTTTTGTTTTCAGAAGGACAAACAAACTCCGAGGGGAGTCGAACAAACTCGGAAGATGGAGGTTGTCTTACCTACAAGAAGAGCCGCACGAAATCGTTTCAGGGGGGTTAAAAGCGAAGAATAAAGTAAATACTAACCAAGAATTAATTGAACACGTTGTCTCCAGCACGAAGAATTCAGCCACACGAAATCGCTTTCGGGGGTTAAAAGCTAAGTAAATACTTAATAACCAAAAATTAATTGAACACGTTATCTCCAACACGAAGAATTCAGCCACATGAAATCGCTTCCGGGGGTTAAAAGCTAAGTAAATACTTAATAACCAAAAATTAATTGAACACGTTATCTCCAACACGAAGAATTCAGCCACATGAAATCGCTTCCGGGGGTTAAAAGCTAAGGAAAAGGGAAAGACTCCGAAAGCTTGTTTTTCGGTGTTTAGACTAAACCGTTAGACTAAGCCCTAAACCCTACAAGAAGAAGAGCTGCACGAAATCGTTTCAGGGGGTTCAAAGCAAAGAAAATTCCTACTTTATAACCAAAACTATTTGAAAACGTTATCTCCAACAAACCCTATAAGAGGTTTGTTTTTCATGTCTAAACTAACTTGCGTCTGCCCTATTTGCTAATCGTCAACCCTAAACCCTAAACGCTGAACCTTAACCCTAAGATGTGCAATATCATGCTCCTGCCTCTTAAGCCACGTGGGCTGACAACTATCATTGTGTTTGATGATATATTGTAACATAGCTACCCTAAACCCTCTACTGAGTATAGCCCGGTGTAGCAAATGACTTCGGTCTCTTTCTTTTCATGTCCTTGGCCCAGTTTCCGAGAAACGAGAGGAGCCGCTCATCTTTTAGGGCCTTGCAAAGCATCTGGTTTTTTTGAGGGTTTCCGGAAATAGGGGACCCTAACATAGTACCCTAAATAGTCGGATCCTTATGATATGGGCTCCAAAATACAGTGCTCCTAACTTTCGGAAACTCCCATTTCAGAAGCTGCACTCGGACTGGCTCCAGAAGCCTGGGGCTTCACGCTCTTGGATCTCCATGTCTGATAATATGGGGGCCTTGATAATTAGAATAGAGGTTTCGGGGCTTATCTTATTACCATAATTCGGAGCCCTAGGAATAGTAGTTGGTAATTACTTAGGCCCCTCTATTGAGTTTGTTCGGAATCGGCGTTGTCAGCGGGTTGGGCCTTCCTGGTGCCTCGGTTGCGCCGTTGGCTTCTCAGGTTAACACTCGGACCCTGGCTGGGTGTATTCAGTCTGGGAGCCTACATACGGTTGATGATGATGATATATATATATATATATATATATATCCTGCATTACTTTACTGATCCTATACTATGGGATTTACTGTATATTCCTTGTTATGGGTAATGCAGGATTTATATCATCAATCGTATGACAGTCAGACTTCCACGAGTCACTGGCTTCAATGCTCAGGCTCTGTTACTTCTATTCTCACAAGACATACGTAGGCATACTGAAATAGAACCGACTCTTAAACCAGGTAGGAGGAGCCCCCTAGTCTTGTACGAAGCCCCAATGCGAAGCAGAAACCGCAACTACGCCAACTTGTCAGAGGGCCATCGCAATGCTGTCCGCCCCGGCCACTGTGGCCCAAGCCTCTGGCAGGGAGCCAGAAGTGCATGCAAAGCCCAAACCTTGATACCCCAGACCGGCCCCGAACGCCTAAACCCCGAAACCCGAAGCCCCTAAACCCTTAAGCCTTAACCCACCGGTGTGCCCTCAACCCCCAAACCCCTAAATCCCTAAACCCCGACCATTCACTAAAACCACCCCAAGACCCCGAAACTGCAAACCCAATAAGCACTAAACCCCAAACTCGGCCTCTCTTATGGGAACCCTGATAGTAACCCTTGTCGCAACCCCTAAAGGAACCCTGAACCCTAAACTCGAAACCCCAAAGCCTAGCCTCAATCAAGACCTCCTGGCTCCGCTCTTCAGCTCGGACAGCCAGCTCCCAGGCTTCGTGCAGGGCCTGGCACTTAGGCTTTGGGTTTAGGGTTTAAGGGCTTAAGGGTGCGGGGTTTTGGGGTTAAGGGTTTGGGGTTTAAGGGTTTACGGATTTAAAGGTTTAAGGGTTTAGGGTTTCAGGGTTTTCGGATTTAAAGGTTTAGGGTTTCGGGTTTAGGGTTTAGGGTTTCAAGGTTTAGGGATTTAGAGGTTTAGGGTTTAGGGCTGTAGGGCTTTAGAGTTAATTTAAGGGGTTTCGGTTCTCTCGGTCTAGGGTTTTGGGCTTTCGGTTAAGGGTTTAGCGTTATTAGGAGCCGTAAATACTAGAACAGGGTTCCCTTTAATAGCTCTTCCTATGCAAGGTGATAAAAGGCTTCTGTAGGGTTTTAAGAGAGGCGCCTTAATATTTATATAGAATAGGGTTTGGGGGTATCTGATAGTGTATCGCACCGGGGAACCAGAGGGAGTATTGCTGAATATTTAGATCTGGCACTGAGGCTGGAAGGTCTAGGGCTTTGAGTTTTAGGGGTCATGGGCCTGGCTTAGGGCTTTAGGGTTTCGGGCTTGGGATTGTTAGAGTAGGGGCTTTGAGCTTTGTTTCTTGTCAAGGCTCAACTGTCATGCTCGCGAGTCCTTTCCTGAGAGTTTACACACCGGTCACTTGTCTTACATCGAGCTGTGCCTCGAATCTTCAAGAGTCATCGGTGCCGTCTTGTCACTGCGGCAGTACTGCAATCTCAGGTGTTCCTTGATGCCCCACTGTTCGCCAGAATGTTTCTGAGACTATGCCCCTCAAACCAACTGCTGCTACGTGCACGTTCATGCTTAGATGAGAACCTGCATTTTTGACGCTCCGAGATAAGATCCTGTCGTCATCAGGTGATGGCAGCTGCAGCCCAGCATGACCTGCCCTGTTTCTGGGGCAGCGAACGTAAAAGCTGCCAAGCATGCTCTCGCAAGAATTCCCAAAGACCCGGAATCCCATGCGCGCAGAACACCAGAACCACACCTCCATGATGGTTGCAACTGAGCAAGTAAACTTAAATTGTAAGCTTCATGTCCTTGTCCCGCTAAACCTGACACGGCAATTCCTGAACCTTCAACCCCCCATTATCAACTCCAAGCAAACGCCGGCTCTGGAACCCCACACGTTCGGGCCTGGGTGTCAGCATCGCATTTCGTGAAGTTGTGGGCAGCGGCCAAAGCTGCGTCCATTTGGTGCAGTGCCTTTGAATGCCTGAGTTTCCGAGTCGAAGAAGCAAGACGAATGGCAGTTAGCCCATCTAGGCACGGTAGCTGGCCACCGAGCAAGAGAAGCAAGCACAAGGGTGCCTCTCACAGGCTGTGCCTTTCACGTCAGGGTGCTTTTACGGATGCTTTTTCAAAGAGTACCTCTTACAGGAAGTGTCTTTCACAGACACATTTTCAAGAGAGCCTCTCACAGGGTTTACTTATCACGGATCTTTTTTCAAGTGCCTCACAGAGACATTTCGCAGATGCCTTTTGAGTACTTCTCACAGGGTGTGATCGTTTTTCAAATCCCTCTCAAGGGAGTCTCTCACAGTGGGTGCCTTTCACGCATGCCTTTTCAAAAGTGCCTCTCACAGGTGTTTCTGTTTCGGATGCCTTTTAAGAGTAATTCTTTCTTTCACGATGGCTTTTCAAGAGTGTCTGTGTCTCTCAATGTGTTCCTTTTACGGATGCCTTTTTCAAGGGTGCCTCTTGCAGTGCCTTTTACGGATGTCTTTTCAAGGGTTTTCTTGCAGGGGTGTCTCCGTGATGCCTTTTTCTGGGTGCCTCTCACCTGACAGGACCTTTTCACGGATGCCTTTTTACCTTGTTCAAACATTAGTCTCAAGGTCCAGCTTGATACAAAACACTCGCTGTCAATAGTAGGGTACCGGAAATTGTGCTGGCGGGGTCTGATGCTGGCAGGCATCCTTACCGGAACGTTTACCAACCTTGCCTGCTTGGGTTTGGAGCGTTTCTGGTCAGATTCCAAACTCGTTCCACGAGCATTCGCAGGAAATGCAGATCCTGGCCACAACGCTTCCCCGTCTAGTCTGGTGGGTTTCGAACGCTTCACAGTCAACATGCTTCCTCTTCCATGTACTGGCGAGGTTCAAACATTTCGTGGCCAAAATGAGACAGTGAATTGGAAGTTACACTGAAAGACGCTTTGCGGAGGACGGAACGGAGGCCCCAAGCAGGACTGTACTGGGACATGAGCTATCGCACGTGCACACGCGCCTCGCGAGGACGCTAACCAATCCTGCTTCTTCCGAATATGTGAACCCGATACTGACTTCTCAAGTAGAGCTTAAAGAGCCCATGCCAATCTTCCTCGTTTGTTGATTAAAGCGAAAAGTGGCGCTTAACTCGCAGCAGCTCCGAGCCGACACGGCTCCAAGCTTGGGAGCCTTTGGCCAGAACACAGCTGCAGCACAAACTCACCACCAAGGCGTCTGTCTTCCATGGAGAAGTTTTCCTTCGTAGCCTTCCCACCCGGAGTTGTCTGTGGTGCTGTAACCTTTGGCTCAAGGCGTCTCGATTCAAGAATTTCTTAAAAAAGGGAAGCTGTGGGAGTCTGCAACTAGCAGGTTCGTCAGCTGGCTTCCTCGCTGTCGAAGATTTAGGGGGGCTCTAGGAGACTTCTTGTTGTAGGTAAGGTATTTTAGCAGTGCTTGCAAGTGTTTTGCGGGCCTTAAAATGGGGTCGTCCGACAGCCCCATAACTGTGAAAATCCCATTTGACCTTGGATGTCTTGATGTTTTCGGCATGCCTGAAGGTGTGAGGAGTGCTTTTGAGTTGGAAGTGACTGCACGTTCGTTTCGTCTCGTTTCGTTAGTGCGGATTACTGTACTTTCAGATTGCTGTGAAGATACTCTGACAGAGCGCAGCCTTTTGGCTCCTTGTAACTGTTGGGTGTGGGTGGGTGTGGGTGGGTGTGGGTGGGTGTGGGTGGGTGTGGGTGGGTGTGGGTGGGTGTGGGTGGGTGTGGGTGGTGTGGGTGGGTGTGGGTGTGGGTGGGTGTGGGTGGGTGTGGGTGGGTGTGGGTGGGTGTGGGTGGGTGTGGGTGGGTGTGGGTGGGTGTGGGTGGGTGTGGGTGGGGGTGGGTGGGTGTGGGTGGGGTGTGGGTGGGGGTGTGGGTGGGGGTGTGGGTGGGGGTGTGGGTGTGTGGGTGTGGGTGTGGGGTGTGGGTGGTGTGGGTGTGGGTGTGGGTGTGGGTGTGGGTGTGGGTGTGGGTGTGTGGTGTGTGTGTGTGTGTGTGTGTGTGTGTGTGTGTGTGTGTGTGTGTGTGTGTGAACCTCCCTAGTACATGGGAGCAGAGGGTCACTCCTACACTGCTTGCAATTTTGCTTTGCAACTCAATCAGACATTTGACATTTAACGATTCAAATGTTGCAGGGGGCCAGCGCATGGTGTTGTGACGCTGGCCAACGAAGCTAGCAACACCATGGGAAGAGGTTTGGGACGCCAAACCTTGTACCTGCACAAAATTGAGCTGGGGCCCCTGTGCCAGCCCGATTAGAAGGCCCCTGTGCCAAGATTAGAGAGTTTTCAGTTGCCACTTTTGGCGGTTGATTCGACAACAAACAAGTTGTACGGTTGCCACAATCTGACAAGCTTTTGCAACATGAACAACATGCCTCTCTTTTTCCTCTTGCACTCGTACTCTTGGCCGAATCCATCAGTGTGATCAGCGTGGGTCTATGAGACTCCAGAGCAACGGCTTTCCGTCAAGGCGCCGTGGTGACCCTCCGGGGAGACCGGTGATGAACCGGGTGTTCAGCCTTCGTTCAGATCGTTCAGATTCTCCAGATGCTACTTTATCTCTCTCTCTCTGATGCTCGCATGTGAGTCTGACATGAGTGCAGTTGCAGTAACCGACGTCTAGTGCAGTAACCGGCCGCTAATGCACAGGTTCTCTCTATTCTGCCCCGTTTTTTCACTTCTCTATTCCTCAGGGACTGCAAGGGCATGTGCATCTGTCATGAGTGCAGACGTGGTAAAGATGTCTACAGCAAGTGAAGCAGCGCTCTCTCCGGAGAGTACTCGGCCCTCTACCTTCCTTCTCTCCGTCTACGACCTCTCAAATCAGTCCAGCAGGGACAATCAGGACAGCCTGCACTTTGCTTGTGCAACTGTGTGTGTTTCACCCGCTTCGTTGCAGCTATGTGGCCGGAACATTTTGCCGCGCAGCCACCAGCAACACCATATGCACCAACAGCCCGACCGGTGCTTAATCAATTTCACCAGAACACCTGGGTACCGCAGTCTCAAAGCTACCCAGCAATGATGCCAACCGGCATTGCTGCCACTCAGCAGCCCACACTGCCAACACAACCCACTACGATTCCTCTTGAGCAAACACACGGCTTCCCCATGATGCCGTGTGGACACACCGCTCCTATTCCACAGCATCCGACAATCTACGCACATCTCAGCACACCACAACCCCAGATGCCACAACAACCACCACCCCAGCAATTCATGTCACAACAACCCACACCGCTCATGAATCCTGCACTTGTGCCTACCCATCCAACAGCTTTTCCCATGAGCCTATCCGCTTCAACACAGCATCAGGCCCAACCTACTACATTCAACTTTCCTTTTGCACCACCTGCCCCACAACCACAACTTGCACCCTGCCATCTCCCTCCCACACAGCCCATTCAACAACCCCACATACCGCCGCCAACAACAATTCAACAAGCTCCACAACCCCATCCCACCAGTGTTCCCACTGCCGATGCTGCATACACTGCCCCGCAGACACCGGCAATGACGCCCCAACAGCAACAACCAACAAACACAGCCAATACCCCTTCTGTCAACACAGTACCACCCGCACAACCACCACCACCCCCAGATACAGGATCGGCAGACACTGACCAGCTCGCAGCCCGTACTTCCCCCCATCATCCTCCGCTGCCACGCAGACGACGGCATTCTCCCACACGCAGCAGGACTCGCACCGCGAGCACTAGACGCCGTCGACACACGCGCAGCCGAGCACGGCCGGCAAGCAGCGGCAGACAGCACCGCCGACGCAGACACCATCGATCCCGCGACACTCGCAGAAGCCGTTCTCGCAGGGACACCAGGCGTGCTTCATCGACACCTCCTCGGACCTCGGTTGTGCTCCGCAGCTATTCTACAGTGCGTGATGATGATGCCAACAAGTGGCATTACAGAGCCACACAGCCACGTCAAAGGCCACCTACCCCACCCAAGGTCCCACAAAAAACATTGGCTTCGCAGGTTCAGCGCATCGCCCTCCGCATCCAGGGCAGCCAAGCCGCACAACAGCAGCCCCCAACAAGCCAGGGCACATCCTCGCGCCAACAGCTTCGGCACAATCCCCCCAGCTCTGTTCGGACACCTGCTCCGACTTACGATGCATCCACAACTGCTGCCCCATCGGGTCAGCCAACCCTCGAACAACTGGGCAAACAGAGCAGACCACCACAGATTGATGTGGCGCCTTTCTCTGAGCTTTATGATCATGAAAAGCCGACCCCCCACGCTGTCGACTTGGAGGAAGCGCACAAACTCGCCAAAACTTTGGGCGAGATAGCTGCTGACAGCGATTTCAGGCAGGAGACTTTAACCGATTTCGCGCATGCCGTATTACAGTCGGGCACGCGCTCAGCGTGCAACGAATTGGGAGCAACGCTGACGCCAATATCGGACGGCGTGCATACTATGTTATTCATCCCGTGGGCTGGTGAGACTCGCAGAGCATTCGGCACTCGTGCCACTGACCCACCAGGGGAAACATACATCTACACCGCCGGACACGGCACGAGCATTGCAAGTGCCGCACGCATAATGCGTGAGGACTTGGTCCGCCCAAGTTCTATCAGCCATTGCTTCGACGACAAGTCCTATCCACCCATTCCCTCTTGCGTCATATACGGGAGTGCAACCCCAGGAGATGTGTCGGAGAGCACGGTACATATAATTACCGATCAATGTACGCGGCGGCCCAAGGGCCAACAGGGCGTGATCGTCATCGGGACAATACGGACTAAGTATCAGCATTACAAGATGACGTATCGGGACATGTACAGAGAAGCCTACATCGTGGGGCGAAAGGGTGTTGTACGGACCCCGGAGAAGTGGGGATTCCATTCCGGGCACTTCAGCATTGTTGGATTCGGCCTCATTCAGTGATGTTGATTTCTTCTTATGTTTCTTCCTGCAACTCTTTAGTACTTTTCTTCCAGGCCTGAATCCCTGTACACATAGTCGTTTGCAATAAGGCATTTGCTCCGACCTCGCTTTTGAGCCAAAGAAGACTCGATGCAGCTGCATGCTGGATGCCTCGCACAAGTTGATGTTGACGCTCAACCCAACCAGGTTGATCATGCATGTTTCATGTGCAGCTTTTGCAGTCACAGGCAACTGTAGTGCCCCACTGTGCAACCATGTACAAGCCGACACAGCCTCAGTGGCATACAACAATGCCAACAGGCATCATCGGCACAGCAATCAGTACCGTGCAGAGACAAGCAACCTCGACCAGCAATACTCCATTGCACCCGATCTCCCCACCACCAGGGATACACAATATCCCACCACACACCTCATCACCAATCCCGACTACTTGGGGTCCGGCTCACATCTCCAGCCACAACAACACGTTCCCACCTTTCCCTCCACCCCCTCCCCCACCCCAACAGTTTCCCGGACCAATTCCACCCACCACATTACCAATCCCCACTCCTGCCACTCCCCAACACACATTTGTGAGTCCATCTCCGATGACGACTCGAAACCCCAGCTTTTCGTCACACACATTACCTCAAGCCACCGTCGCAACCCAACAACAGCAACACCCCAACCCCACGCCTGCAAATCCCCAGATACCAAACGACTTTGTTCAAACACCGGAGCATTGGGACAACAGGCAGCTTTTTGGCCTCAACCTCCCCAAACACATTCAATCTACACCACATTCAGTGCATAACCGCACAGCAGGCATGCCAATCGCAACAGCACCATTGGTCGCATTTTTGCGACACAATTGGTCTTCGTACTGGCTACGGTACGCTGCACATGGCTTCGACATTCATCTCACATGCAGCAAACACGTCAGCGAAGCCGTTTTCACCACTGAACTTATGGGTCAACTCCGAGCAAGGAGAATTGATCTGGACCAAGCGGCCACTGCATTCTGCTGGCAAGAAAAGCTCACACTTGCAAAACGACCAGCAATGTCACACCTTATTAAGGAATTGGTGTTGTACCTGCAGGAGCTGCAGGACCAATACAACGACGGCAACAAAAAGGACAAGCAAAACGCCAAAGCAGACACCGAAAACACACAATCGCAACCCACCGAATCTCCAACACCACCACAATCCAGCAAACCACAACCTCATCTCCCACTCCAACCTTCGCAGTCGACAGAGACTGACACTCTGGCGGCCCATCGTATCAGCGACCTTGAAGCACGACTTTCAACAGCACTGGAGACAATTGAAACTCTCCGTGCGCCGGAAGCACACAATGTGGCCCCCAGCACACCAGCATCAAAGAAACCAAAACGATCCACCACGCCCAGCACTCCGATAAACACGCCCTCCCCACCACCTCTCTCAGTTTCCACAATTGAGATCTCCCCCACCACAACCACACGTGGACAAAAACGAGCCACCATCGATGACCCTACACACACTGACACCAGGCCTACCACTGAGGGCCTATCCCCATTCACCACAACTCCTGCAGAACAAGACAACAACCCGGTACACGCTTCCCCGGCATCGTCATCCACCACAGGTATGCACTTCCCGGGACGCTCCACTTTGGGCGCCAAGCGACAGAAGCAGTCAACTCTTACACCAACGAAGGCAGCACCCCTGGATCCCAAGATGGATCCCCAGCGCATCTTTCAGCAGCCCACAAAAGCCAGTGTTTGGTTTCAAGATCACTTCACTGGCGTTCACTCCGAATCTGGCATCACCAGATGGTTTGGTGCCATAAAAGGCATCAGCGACAAACAAAAAGCACAGGTAAAAAAGTACCTCGACATTGTTGCTTCGGAATTTCCTTCCCTCAGTAGCTCACAAGAGCAAACACTGCAGACCGCTGCAGTCGCCTGGGGTGTCCCACCCAAAGCCATCGACAAATTTGGCTCCCCAGCACTGATCAAACTCGTCGCCATCATCAGTCAGATGACAGAGTGACTCCGACAGCACTTGCTTCAACACCGACAAACACTTGATCACACAACAATCTTCCGACAAAAACAATTCAAGAACATCACACGCATTCTGGATCAAGGCAGATCCATCCTACAATTTGTCGCACCTTTGGCAGAACCAGTCTCCACACAATTCTATCAAATCATACTCTGGCTTCAAGGCCTGACTTTGCTACTTCGCACACAGCATTTCTACCTCAAACATGAGGAAGGACATTTCTCCAACCTACAGCGACTGTTTGCACATTCAAACATTTCCTTTACATCGTACACACTCTCTTTCTTTCGTCAGCCACAGGTGGTATACTGCAGAGTTACCACGCAACAACCTTTTCGTGGCTACGTTTACATCGGCAGTACAAGTCACTCTCTCACGCAGCGAGAGGGTACGCGTAATCGAAAATTCAAGCAACTTCAACAACACAAGATTGTACAAGCCGAACTTTCTTTACGATGGTGGCACAAACACAAATGCTACCACCATTACACACCAATTGTATTACAAGCCAACATACCCATCGAGCAATTAGAAGCCACAGAGAACACTCTCATACAACATCACCAATCCAAGCTCAACTTTCCCTACATCACATCACACATGAAAGGAGCTTTTTCCGGCTTCACAAAAGCAGCCAACAACAAGCACAACGGCACAGCCACTTTATGGGCGAAGCAACGCCGAGGCAAACTACACCACTCCATTCGAAGCTTCACCAACTCCACCTTATTCAACACCAGGAAACAGGCCTGGACCACAGTCTCACATCTTACCTCCAACACCCGCACCAGATTCGACACAACAAAGCAACTCCTTCGCTCGGATACACCAGCAGCCACAGTTTATGCTTTACACAAACTCTCAAACAACTTACCACGACGCGACCGCAGACACGCTCAAAAAGCACTCAACACCGTCTTCAAGAAACGACGACTTAAACCACCTCCTGTCACAAAACCCATTTACCTACAGCCACTCTTACACCCCACCTTCACCCAACAACTACGACAATTTTTGCGTTCTCGGTTAACAAGCAACAAACAACACATTCCACCATTCCATCTCCCCAGCACAAAACCTGTCTACAAGAAACACCCACCCATGCAACAACTTCTACACAATTGGCGCGACGCCCATACTACATGGCAACCCGATTCACCACCACCCTGCACCTGCTCACCACTACATTCACAAGTTCCCCAGGAGCATATTTTCAACAACCACATTGCTATCCAACTTGCAGAACTACAACCACAACACCAATTTTTGGCATACTCCGGCAAAAGCAATTGCCTTCAGAAGCCCACACAGTTGGCTTCACAACTATGCCGAGCCATACGCACATGGCATAGATACTATGGACTGCCTTACAACCACCAAACTACAAAGCAGTTTGTATCTGAACAAATACCACAACACAACGCACACTGCAACCAACACAACATACTCCAGGTCAAGATGATCAAGCAAGTCCAACACAAAATACCTTGGGGCATCATCCACTGCGAAGATCACTTCCCGAACCGCCTCACGTGGTACTGCCCGGCACTGTATCATACTGCCATACACAACACTTTTTTCGACAAGGAGATCTTTCGGATCTCGCAGCACCAACCTCTACAACACCACTTTGATGTCTACACAGACATCCGCAGCCTTCTTCCAGCTTACATATGGGCTTTTCCACAATGGGGACGCATCCCACGCGCCTACATTTTACCGAAAAGAAAGAAGCAATTCACAAAAGGCCGTCCCATAGTGGCGTTCATCGACACCATGGGCAGGAAATTGTGGGAAGCCTTAGCGGACGTACTGCAGCTGATGACTTTTCAAGCATGCCCAAACTCCTTTCACCAAGGAGATGGCATAACACAGCTCAAACAAACAGCACTCTTCCTGCATCAACGCAGGAAATCACACGAGTCAACAGATTACATCCTTTACAACCAGGATTTGGCTGGCTTCTTCACATCGGTCGATCAGAGCCGGTTTCTTTCAGCATACAGCATTATGGTTCGATGGTACAGAGAAAAGAACCCCCTACACTCTTCCAAATTCTTCATTGACCACTCACAGAAAGACCCCACACATCGAGTCCACAGGGGCAAAAGCAGACAAAAGAAGCAAGAAGCCTCCTCAGGCAACAAACTATGCATTCAATTACAACATATACCACAACTTATCATTGCAGTGCTCCGACTCAACTACTTCACTGTTGGTACGTCACTTATTGAGCAATTTCGCGGTGCACCTATGGGCTCGCCCTGCAGCCCAGCCTTATGCAACATTGTTGTTGCGGTCGAGGAACAGTGTTGGCACCACACATACAAACAGCTTTTCACGAACCACAAGCATTTTCCAGATCACAACAAGCAGGATCAAGCCTTCTTTTTTGCTACTAGATACGTCGACAACCGCGTCCTTCTTTTACCTGCACAGCTGACCCGACTGCCTCCTTTTGCACAGCTCACTGATGCATCTTTTTACAAACCACCGGTTCAGCTTGAAACTGAACCGGCCAACATTTTCCTGGGCTTCGCAATAAGCCCTCAGCACAGCAGCCTCACGCATCAATGCACTTTGCACAAGGCGGACATTTTGCACCCACAGTCAGCCACCTCTGTTTCAACACTGCGCAGCAGTTTTCAGGCCCGCACACGCATGGTACGCAGAGTGACAACACCATGCAGCGAGGCCACATTAGCCATTCGAGCCATGCGCGATCTCTACATCGCGGCCGGCTATACTGATCAACAGCTGTAAGCAAAACACTGCGCCAGTTTGCCGTGCGTGGATCCAGAGCCGTGCAATTCTTGCAACATGAGAGCAGCTTTGTATTAACACAGTGTTTCCCGCAGCCATTTTCAGCGTTAACTGAGGCACCATCATGTATAAAAGTGCCATGACTGGCAGATTGCAGCCGAGCCACAAAGCGCTGAGCGGCCGTCCTCGACCATCCATTTCCAAGCACAGCCGACGCCGCAACGAGCAACCTGCGGTGGGCAGCCACAACCCACAGCCGGCGCTTTTGCGCTCTCAGTTTCTACGGGTTGCAGAAGACGAAGACTTCCAAGACTACCAAGAGCAACACCAAGATCCGGAAGAACAGCAGGATGCAGCAGTGGCTGCACCGGCGACTCCGCCATTTCCACCTCCGCATCACCCTGAGCCGGATTCATCGGCTGAGATTATGGCAGCAATTACGCAGTTTCACAATTCGTTGCTTGAGTCGAATGCTAAACTCGAGCGCCTGATACAACAGGCTACAACGGTGTTGACTACTCAGCACGAGGCTACCACGGCGATCCTTTCCTCGTGCAAACAGCAGCTCGACGTACTTGAAAGCCTCATCAGACAAAACGCGCCTGATTGGTCGTGAATTTGCTACTAAGGCAAGCCGGTATAAAAAGTGCCAGGTAGTGCATAAGTCTCACTACTCAACACATGTTGCTTTCAGACAATACCATAATTCTGCCTTCTGAAGTTTTGCCTCACAGTGACGCCTATTCGAATCCCGACATCGAGCCATGAGCGACTCACCTCTTCCGCCAAATACAGTGACTACAGATTCGCCACCCGTCGATGAGGCACGACGTGAAGCTCTCTCCGCAGCCCTCATGGAGATTTTGACACAGCATCGGGATTATGAGTCCGAAACCGGAAGTGAACCTTCCACATTCAGTGACGAGGCTCTACGCGACCAATTAGCCGAGTTTATTCTGCAAACAACCCGGCAGATTACAGAGCTAAAGCAACGAGTGGAAAGACTCGAAGCTTCGCAACAATAGGTGATCAAACATGATTTATACCACCATTGGGTGATTGCAGCAGACGGTGAAAACAACAATCGTTGTTTTTTGCCAAGTGAGACAGCCAGTGCACTTTCTTCACATGTGCTTGTATGCAGCGATTGATACACTCTTTCCCGCAGCATTTTGCAAAACAACCAGTTGTGTTAGCACCATGGACCGCCGCACCAGATCACGATCTCCCACGGCATCACAATGGAGATGGCACTGGGCCACTAACGGCTCTTCATGGTGGCGTGAGTACTTCATCGCATCTGCAGAGTGGATACGAAAGCATTCGGAGCAACCTGATCAGCTCCCGACTTCAACGACTCCTACCCAAAAGGAGCCAGTTTCCACTACTTCAACTCCTACATCCAACAAGAGAAAGCGATCAAGAACTCCGTGAGCAGCATCGCTGAGTTGACAATTAGATGCATACTTGCTGCCCCCGGCAGCCAACAACCACACAGCAAAGCTGTGATGTGAACCCCATCATCCCTGATGAGGGCCAGCATTAAGAGCACCATGTTGAAAGATCATGCCAGCCGGTGAGGTTGCTCAAGTGACGTTTATTTGTATTTCCCTCTCTCTCTTTTCCGACGATCAGCGCATGCGCATGCTTTAATGCAGTTGTGACTCCGCAGCCATTTCTCAGAACTACAGTTGTTGTAACATATTTAGGATCGCACACATATGGACGAAGACGACGACAGCAGCCTATGGGGATCCGAAGAGATTGATGCTTTTCTGAGGAAGGATGACACCGCCACATCCTCCCATGCAGTCAGTCACACACACAAGCAAAAAACAAAGCACACAACGAAGACAAAAAAGAAGAAAGACAACAAAGACAAAAAGGACAGAACAGTCGTGAAAACAAAGAAAACACGCAACATTTCACCAGCATCCCATTCCACAACACAGCAACAACGCCAACATCCACATACTACAAGACGAAAGAGGACACGCTCTTCGCACTCAACATCATCAGCTTCACCTACGGCAACGTCACAAGTGGCTGAGGACGCACACCGATCTCCATCGCGAGATCCTTGGTCTTCTGACTCGATTGCACCTTACGATGTTGTGCATCCTATCATTCAACATAAGCGGTCCAAAACCGCTTGTGCAAAAATGCTGGTACGTGCAGGTTTCAGATGTAGATGCCATTTCAAGATCATGAGCGACTGTCCCAACAAACTCGATGTTGGAACCTAATTCTCAGGACGGATTAGGGCTGCAAGTTCCGCTAAGCGTGACAAAAAAGCCTTCGCATGCGAGTGTCAGCAAGACACTACTTGGTTGTGTCTCCTGAGCACACAGCATGTCCATGTTGTTTTGCATTCCTTGTTCAAGCGTTTGTCGGTTGGTAGCAGCAAAACATGACAAAGCGAAAGGCTGCTGAGGCCGGCCTTCCATGGTACTCCATTGCAGGACAATGTTTTCGGATGACTGTTGAAATTCCACCCGACCGCATTACCAGAGACAAGCACATGCTCTTACATGTGGTGCTTTGTCTGGGTGACAACGTTCTACAAGCTCGCAAGATCTTCTCCTACCGCATCAAGGAGATCACCGGCAGAACTCCAAAAATCCCTGCTTTCTTCTTCGAACAAAACCGTCGACGACTACATGATTGGGATTCAGTCACCACATTAGCCACGCTGAAGCCGGTGCTTTTTGTTAGAACATGTTCGGATCAGGAAACACGACAATCACCCGACCGCTAGTGACAGCGAGAAAAGTGCGCCAATCACTATTTTTGCCATGGATCAGACATTTCACTCTACTTGAAGCATACACGCCCCATTGGGGCTGTGTGTGTGTGAACCTCCCTAGTACATGGGAGCAGAGGGTCACTCCTACACTGCTTGCAATTTTGCTTTGCAACTCAATCAGACATTTGACATTTAACGATTCAAATGTTGCAGGGGGCCAGCGCATGGTGTTGTGACGCTGGCCAACGAAGCTAGCAACACCATGGGAAGAGGTTTGGGACGCCAAACCTTGTACCTGCACAAAATTGAGCTGGGGCCCCTGTGCCAGCCCGATTAGAAGGCCCCTGTGCCAAGATTAGAGAGTTTTCAGTTGCCACTTTTGGCGGTTGATTCGACAACAAACAAGTTGTACGGTTGCCACAATCTGACAAGCTTTTGCAACATGAACAACATGCCTCTCTTTTTCCTCTTGCACTCGTACTCTTGGCCGAATCCATCAGTGTGGGTGTGGGTGTGGGTGTGGGTGTGGGTGTGGGTGTGGGTGTGCGGCTCCACGGCGTCGAAGGTCTCTTGCAGCTCCTCCTCCGGGATGGTCCGGACGTTCTCCTTGAGCGCCCGGTCGCTCAGATTCACGAAGCCGTAGCCGAAGATCAGCTCCCCGTTGTTGCTGCCCCCGGTGTTGGGCTCGATCGCTAAGTTCGCCAGGCTGCCGGTGGTGTTGAAGCTGATGAACTGGTCGAGCGCGTTCAGCTGCATCCCTCCGTTATCCAGCGCCACCAGCTCGCCCTTGCCGCCGGCGGGCGCGTTATTCTGCGTGGACAGGAAGAGCCTCGCCGCGCCCGTGGGGGCCTGGTTGATGACGGCCAGCTCGCAGAAGCCGCCGGGGTCCCCGAGCCCCGTGACGGCGGCGAACTTCGTGTTCAGCTCCAGGTTCGTGGTATGCGCGAGAGGTAGAGGTACGGCAGGCTGGCCTTGGGCGCGATGGCGCCGTTGACGAGAAGGGTGTCATTGACCAAGACGCCTTGCACGCCGCCCTCGATGGAGAGCCTGTGCTAGTTTTCTACCAGCCTCCGGGTGATTGCGTTTCAACAGTCAATCCTAGCTGTGTGCGCTTTCTGATGTGTTTGTGTGGCTGACGGCCTTAGATCTGAGACTTTCGTCACCTTGACATTCCACCTTAGGGTTGGAGCGTTTGCTTGGAATTTCACCAGCAACTAGATTCAACTAGATCTTCATAGTTGCCTGTGATGCAATCGGCTCAAGCTCCTGTGGGCTTGAATTTGTGGAAAAGGCCCTTAAGCGCTTGACAAGGCGGCGGCGGCAGAGGTTGGAGTGACAGGTATGCACTGGAAAAGGCAGTTATAAGCGCTTGAAAAGACTGTTAGGCGCCCGCGAGGGCGAGTAGGATCCTGCTCTGATAAAGATATCCGGAAACACCGGTGCGTCCATAGAATTTCCAACGTAACACGTTGTAGTGTGCAGTCTGTACTTTGCACAGTTGTTTGTACAGAATCCAACGAAACACGTTGTAGTGTACAGTCTGTACTTTGTACAGTTGTTTGTACAGAATCCAACGTAACACGTTGTAGTGTACAGTCTGTACTTTGTACAGTTGTTTGTACAGAATCCAACGTAACACGGACACGTTGTAGTGTACAGTCTGTAGTCTGTACTTTGTACAGTTGTTTGTACAGCACAGTACAGGTACGTGACGTGACGGTACGTGTCGCGGGAAAAAACCCTAAGCCCTAAACCCTAAACCGTCTGTATAAACCCTGAAAACCCACTCCCTAAACATGTTTTGCATAAACCATACAACTTACAGTTTTCGACGACTCACAGGATTATGATTATGGCGTTTTTTCGCGCATTCCAATCGTTGACAAACTGTTTCCGAATGGTTGAGCAGCATGGCAGCGGCAGCATCTGCACAGCTGAGTGAGTCTTTGCAAATGATATTGCTCAGCCACAGGAGGCTCAGACGATTATCATGAGTCACAGTCACAGCGACGTCCGAGGCGAGCTTGTCCTAAATACTGTCCTAAACGTTTTCAGTGAAGTTTTCAGCTACAGAGCTAGTGTGTGCTGTAAAGTTCGACACGCGTCACCTCCTGTTACTTGGAGCCATGTGGACATCATGTGGGCATGTTGTTGTTGTGCGGCTATGCCAACGGCCATCGTCGCCTGAGGACCGGGAGCTCAAAGACTACTCGACATCCGCAGTGGTTGCCTGAACCTGGTTGGTTTTTAGACAAGGTCCGATCTGTTGGGTTGGAGCCAGAACTTCGCAAAGTTTCCGGAGTTGACGCCCGGAATGCTCTCGATGTCGTAGCTGCAGATGTAAAAGCGCTCATAGTTTTAGCTCCTGGCGTTTGCGACAAGGGACGTCTGACTCCTTGGAATCAAGAAGCGGAGCTCCTGTGGCAGTACTACAAGTGTCCTCGTTCCAGCTTCAGTGTCAAAGCTGTTTCGATGTATGCGTTCGAACAACCATCAACAATCGCATCAGTCCGTGGGTGTTCTGGAAATGTTGCTATCAAGCACATGGTTTTCCAGACCAATACAGCTGTTGTGAGCCGTGGCACAGTTCTGATTTCCAAACCAGCTGGTGCACGAACGACCTTGGAAGAATGCTGTCGCAAACATGGTTTGGATGCCCTTGTGGACAATTTAGACGATGTGCCTGTCATGTGGGTCCCAGAGGTGGTTCTGCAATTGATGTTGGTGCAAAAATGGTCCACATTGCTGCTCAACGTGCGAAATCATCATCTGCAGAAGGGTTTAGATAAAACGTTGGCATGGATGCAAGCTGCTCTGAATTTCCCATCGCAAGCGGATTTGCAGCAGTTGAAGCAGCAGAACAGGGACTCTCCTGCGCAGCCGACACGCTGTCTGGAAGCTCAGGATGCGATGTTTTTGCTACATATGTTGCGTTCTCAAGCAGACACGCTCCTCAGCGAATGCGCTGAGTTCGAAGAAGATGATGTACGCCTGCAGCTGGAGAATGCAGCTGAGGGTTTAGAGCTTTTGATTTTGTCCTGTCATGAAGCAGGACAAGGGCAAACTGCCGCCAATATCCCGAAACCAGTCTTGCTGCTTACGAATGCCATCCGCTTTTCCCGCTATGTGAGGAACCGCAGCAAGATGAATGGGGCTTTTTCTTCGATGATCGAGGTGTTTGTCCCTAAAGCTTTACAAGGATTGGTGTCAAGGCTAGCAACAGCAGCCCCTTCTGGAGCCACGATCTCCCGCTCTCAAGCCGCTTAGTCTGGCCGGCTTGGGTCTATGTATCGGTGCAGGTGTTTAGTTTTGGGCCTTGGGGTTTAGGGTCAGTATTTCAGTATTTCACCGCGCTCCCTAAACCCTTCCTGGGTAGGACTGCCAGGACTGCAGTCGATTAATCAGCGGCCCGCTAGGTTTTGATCGTCCAAGTCCAAGTTCAAAGCATATGCAGCTTGCCAGGTAAGGCTGGATGCAGCCTTTGCAATGCTTCAGCGAGATGATCTGGAGTCTGGTCTTGGGCCACTTTTTTGTTGGGCTGACTCGTCGCCCCAGCTCGGAGCGGATTGGCTGCTTTCGATTTACGATTTCATTTTTGCAGACCAAGTTGTACGCTGTTGGGAGGCTGCGAACCTGTTGTCGACATCAGTGAACAGATTCAAGCTGCTTTGTGACGGCGAAGATGGAGAGTCGCTGGAGTCGGTGGAAGGCATGCAAAGCATTGTGCAGGAGCGCGTTGATGCTACAGTTCTTTTGTCCAAGCAGGTGCGCAGGCATCGCCAGATGCCGATGGCCTTGGGTTCCTCGGCGTCGACGCTGGAACACAAAACCAAGGCTTTGGCCATGAAATTTGCCCACGAAGCAAGGAGTTTGAGCAGCTTGGAACAGATCGCAAGCCGTGTGTACTCTTTGACAGTTGATCTGGGGACTGAGGCCGGCGTGTCAGATGCTGCGGGCAGCATCTGCGACTACTTGCCTTCGTGGGTGCAAGTGGATCGTTTGCTCCCTGATGCTGGGCTCGATCCTGGAATCTTGGAGGACACGCCGACGCATGCATTCATGAATGCCTTTTTGTGCGCTGGTCTTGATCACATCTCAAACAACTTGCAGAGTGACATGGACGCAAAGCTGCGAAATTGGAGCACGTGGCTGCGAGGCTTCAAAGCCCTAGCTCACTTGTTATCTCACAGGTATCTGTTGAAGCGGCTGGTTGCGAGATGTATTTCTGGGGGACCGTTTGCAGCACTTGCACGATGTTTCGAGACAGCAGTGCCCAGCGTCGCGAAGTGGAGATGGGGAACCATCGTGAAGGCATTGCCGCCGATACTCGCCCTTGTCAGGCCGTTACGAATCGTATGGGATGCGTCAAAGTATCGTGGAAGGGCCAGTTTGGAGGCCCAGGCTGCAGAAGAAGAACCTGGAGCAGAGAATCGGGAGGCGCAAGACGAGTTGGACGCAGACGTTGTGACGGAGACATTGAAAAGTCCACTTTGGCTTCCTTATGCTCACATGCTTCTTCAGCTCCACAAAGTAGCCAACTTCATATCCGCTTGGGGTTCAGGGTGCGACTGCCATGACCCTTCGTGTGGCAGAGTCCACAAGCTTTTGTTTCACATGTTCAGCGTAGGACGTAGGCAACTTGTATATGTTTTGATTTGTGATGATTTGTGATTTGTGTGTCCAGTCCAGTCCTATCCGCTTGTAAGGAGTGGCTTCTGTCCTCTGAGGATGACAACTTGGATGGTTCCGGACAAAGCAAGCATGCCCAGGCGGTCGCTGCTTTCTTGTCCGAGCTGGGGTTGCCGAAAGATTCCGATGGGCCGAAATGTGTGTGCCCACTTGCGGGCAAGCGTGCGCATGAGTTGGCAACAGGCGTGCTGCAGGAGCGACTTCGGAGTTTTTGCGAGAAGGTGCGCCCTGAAGTCATCATACAGGCAGCTCCACTTGATGCTGCAGACAAGGACAAAGTGATTCAGGACTTTGAGCATGGTCTAAGCCATATCGACATGACAGTTGAGTTGAAACTTGGACAATGGGACGATTTTCCTTGGAAGCTGTGTTCCTTGGCCGTGCCATGTGCAAATCAGAGGCGACAAGCAGCTGCAACCATTCTGGAAGCCTTCGAAAAGCTTCCCCAAGAACAGCATTACCATCATCGAATTACTTGGCGTTTCCTGGCACCAGGCAGTGAACTTGAACAGCAGCTACGGCGTTTGGCTGATGATGCGAATGTTTCGCTGAAAGACTTACCGCAGCTTCAATACGAAATTGCTTGTTTGAGGTTCATACCTGTGGTTGAGCGTGTGGTGGAAGCTGAGCACAGCCTGGTTCATCGGCACGGTGGCTACCGCAAGGTTACTGGTGCTTATATCTCATGTGCAGAACGCTTGCAAGAAATCGATAAGTGCATGCAAGATGAGCAGAAGAAGCAGCAATTGCTTGCTGCTTTTGAGAAAACCCGTAAAGTGAGAAGACTTGCGAAACTTTTCCGATTCGCAAAGCACCCACAATGGCTCGAGATGGTGTCGAAGCCGAAGAAACAGCAGAGGGGTTTGGATAAAATGGCCAATGCCATCATGTACGGGAATGACACCACCATGTTGTATTTGGACCTCTCCGCGCCGCAACGAAACAATCGCGACTCGCGCTTAATCGAAAGCAGTTTTTTTTTCTGTTTTCGGTCGGCTCAAGTCCAGTAAAGTATTATGTCTACCATCTCTTCGGCAAGTGGTAAGTTTAGGTCAACTCAAGAAAGAGAAGAAGGACGCGGAACAACAGCTGTTGCGGGAAATTCGGCCGAAGCTAAGCAACGTATTTGCTACGAGGCTGTCCGCAATCGTGCGTTTCTAGACCACTTGCAGAGCGAATTGACACTTGGTGAAACGTTCTCTCTGCCCAGTACGATGCTGCAGGGCTCGGAAGTTCTGAGTTTGGCAGATGCCAGGAGACCTGTGGGCCGTGCAGGTCTTGATCCTGGCGAATCTGAGTGTGCAGATCTGGTGTTGGGTTCAAGCTTGCTCCCAGATGATTTAGAGGCCGTGAGGGCTGCCGCCAGGCCAGGTGCCGACATCGCTCCGAAGCATGCTTTCTTCAAACTGTTGTCTTCGACTGCTTCAAGATTGAAAACTGTTAAGGGGTCAGCTGCTGGTAAAAGAAGGTTGCATAAAGGAGATCTGGCTATCACGATCCACAGAGCCACCAGCGACCCTGCTTCCAAGAGGTATGTTCTTGAGAGCCAGCCCAGCAAGTGCTCTGATTCTGGGGACTTTGTGCGAGTGTTCTCGAGCTTTGGGGTCAGCATGGCGGACATGTCTCAGATGTTGAAGTGGCACCGCTCATCTGAGCACGTTTTAGGTCTCCCCGACATGTCTGCCGATTGTGGGGCAGCGTTGGAGCTTCTCATGCGCGCCAATGCTTTCGAGGGTCGGCAACCCGCTCAGTACCTGCAGCTTCAAGATGTCCAAGGGGCTGTGCTGAATCCTTTGCAGGAGCTGTGTCATGCAGGCTATGTGGCCCAGCACGAAAAAGGCTGGCAGCTGAAAGCAATTGCTTTGCAGCGCATGAGCATCGGCCAAACAGTGATGGAGCCAAATGCTTTGGCAAGTGTAGATGCGTTGAAACCGTTATCCGAGTGCACAGCTTTTGAGTTGTGCCTGAAACTCGAGTCATTGGGGTGGGTCTGGCAACGTGGGAACATCAAGCAACCACCGCCATCGTACCGGCAAGACGCTCTTCGTATCTGGTATTCTTCGGGAGTGTCAGCTCCTCGCGAGTATCTTCTTTGCTTGGCTCAGTCGGAAGACTTGTTCGCTACACATCCTGACTTTGCTGTTGAGCACCTGCAGCCTATCAAGTACTACAGGTTTCTACTGGGAAGGGACTTCGTGCCTGAGCTTTCATTTCAGTTGTCGTGTTGAGTGCGAGGGAATCCTTAGCCTTAGTCCTTGCTGTGTTGGGAAGCTGTCAAAGAATTGGGACTAGGGTTGCTTTTTTGCTTGCCAATTATTAAGCTTCTCGCAAGGATGCCGCTCGTCAGGCTTTGGAAGATGCACAAGGTCGCAGGGAAAAGCGAGAGCAACAGCCGCTTGAAATATTGGATGCAGACAGGGACGTTCCTTTGAATGCCGACGACGGTCTGTTGTTTGATGTGCCAGGAGAGGCTCCTGCTCCTGCTGTGCTTGCGCCGAACAGAAAGCGCAAGAGAGATGCTTCGCCTGCAGCAGCGCCGCCGGAGGTCGTGGACAACAGCGATGCGCCAAGCTCTCATTCCGATTGCGATGATTCCCACAGCTCCATTGGGCACTGGTTCACTGATGAAGATGAAAGGCAAGATGACATTGCTGACGAGCCAGCAGTGCCACCAATGCCACCAGATGACATTGCTGACGAGCCACCAGTGCCACCAATGCCACCAGATGACATTGCTGACGAGCCACCAGTGCCACCAGATGACGTTGCTGACGAGCCACCAGTGCCACCAGCTGATGATGAGGCGGCTGGCCCAAGACAGCGCTGGGTCCGCCCAGAGTCCATACCGCAATGGGGAATTGCTGGGTTTCGAATCACATATCGTGCACCAGGTGCTGGCTGCACGCATGGTGCTTGGCAGGGGCGGTGTCCTTTCCACCAGCGAAGCGATGTGACCAAGTGCACGAAATCTATCAGCATGCAAAACAGCACGGATGAAAACCGCGAACAGTGCTTGAACATGGTCAAGCACTGGCTTCTGCAGGCTGCGCGCTTCGATAGGGCATGGAAACACCAAGCATGGCAGCCCAGAAGTTCTGAGACACCAGGGCCTGCTGTGTTGGAAGCCCAAGCTGCGGCTTTACCGTTGCGAGAGTATGAGCCAGATGATGTGCTGGATGCTCCGTCTCCGCCCTCTCCTCCTGCCGCCAAAGCAGCAGCAAAGTCGATACCAAAAGCCAAAGCAAACACCAAGCGGCAGCCCAAACGGAAAGCCAAATCCAAAGCAGCCGCGGCTGGGGCACATGTGGGCGCTGGGGATTCTCCTCGTGATGAAGCAGCATCTGACCCGCCGTCCAGCGACGCAGCTTCAGATGGAAACTCTTCCTCTGGATCGGACTCGTCGAGTAGTTCATCATCTTCCTCCGGGTCCTCCGAATCTGATTGAGTCTCCTCTCGGGTTCTCGAAGGCTCAAAAATCATTGGTTGAACAGTGATGTGGCGCAGATGCCAGCCGGCCGTTGCCGTCCAGGCTGGCCGACCATGCTTCAGTATTTGTAGGGTGTAGTTTAGTTTCGCCACATACATCATGAATCATCACTATCACTGACTCAGAAACACATGTTTCAGATTCTTGTCTTGCCAGTCGGTGTCATTGTGGCATTCAGTGCTTTGCGTTAGTGCAGGACGAGGTACAAAGCTCTCCTTTGAAAGTAACTCCTTAGTTGTTTGTAACCTGCACGCAGCGTTCCTTCATACGCCAGGTTGAACATGAACTTCCTCGCGCGCCGTGGCCAACATGACGAGGACTTTTCGAGGCCGAACATCGTCGCTTGAGTCGGGGGCTTGTTTTTGGCTGTCTTCGGATTATGGATTCTGGGTTGTGTTCAGGCCTTCCAGAAGCAGCACCTCTCATCCTTTCATTATTACTTTTGCAATCCGGACCTTCAACAGTCAGTACCCCATTGCACCCATAGAACTCCTTTAGTCCCAAACCCAAGGCAAAGCTTAAGTTATGGACCTGTGAAAGCCTCGAATTTCCTCGAACCCTGCAGTTCAATGGCTCAATCCTGTGGCTTTCCAATCAGGCCCCGCGTGATTGGAAACGACTTCTACTTCTTTGAGGCAAGAACAGGGCACGCACTGCATTTGTGATGTGTGTGCGTGCTGTGCGTGTGCTGGGGTGTTGGTGGCCGGCTAATATCAATGGTATTCCGGATAACCGGCAAAGCTCAGCAGACAGGTGTTTGTCGACTTGTAGATGCACATGTTCTTTGCTAACCGCTAACCACATCACGCCAATCATCACGCATCATTGAGGCCGGCCTTCTTGGCTGCTGCAGTACAGGGCAGGCACGCTTCGGTTGCTGGGTTTCCTTTGGGCGATGTTGATGAATCAGTGAATGTGCTGATGTGAGTCGGGGTTTGTCGTGTCGGCATGCTTCAGTTCAGCCAGCATGATCTGAAACATTAGAACTGAGATCTCGTCTCATGTTGTTACTGCCCCATCGAAGTCCCGATTTGCTGTCTCAAGGTGCCTCATCGTCGCGGTGCTTTGGTGAGACGGGTACATGCAGGCCATATCACTTTCAGTGTGCACTGCAGGCAGCCAGGCAGTCGGATTCTGTATATCGTGTCGTGAGCTGTAGCATGCCTCTAGCTGTTTTTCGGTATTGAGCCCCATGTATGTCGGTGGTTCATGGCAACGGCAGGTCGAGCTTGGTTGCTGGCTGGAGTCTTGCAGCTCCAGATTGAGGAGGGTGGTGATGCTCCCAGAGTGTCGTGTGGCTGATCAAAGACAGTACTCAGACCCACTCGAGTCATTGTTGTTATGCGTAGCTGGAAGCTTCTAGCTGGTTTCTCGGACAGATCATGGCAGGTGGAGCTTCGTTCCTGGCTGGCATCTCGCGGCTCCAGATTGAGGTTGGCGATGCTCCCAGAGTGTCGCGTGGCTGATCACAGAAGTTGCTTAGACCCAATGTAACCCAGTTGCTGTTGTCATGCTGCTTTTGCTTAGCTGGAAGCTTGTACCCGGTTTTTTCGGTATTGAGCTCCGTTTGTTTAGACAGATCACACCAGGTCCTTCGTTCCTGGCTGGCGTCCTGCAGCTCCAGATTGAGGGCGGTGACGCTCCCAGATTGTCGTTTGACTCATAAACGAAGTTAAAAAGAAGCTGCTGAGACCCAGTTTCCCAGTCGTTGTTGTGCTGGCGCTTGCGGGTGGCTGGGAGCTTGTTGCTGGTTGTCGGTATTGAGCCCCATGTATGTCGGTGGTTCATGGCAACGGCAGGTCGAGCTTGGTTCCTGGCTGGAGTCTCGCAGCTCCAGATTGAGGAGGGTGGTGATGCTCCCAGAGTGTCGTGTGGCTGATCAAAGACACTACTCAAACCCACTCGAGCCATTGTTGTTCTGCTGGTGCTTATGCGTAGCTGGAAGCTTCTAGCTGATTTTTCGGTATTGAGCCCCATGTGTGTAGACTGATCACACCAGGTCCTTCGTTCCTGGCTGGCATCTCGCAGCTCCAGATTGATGGTGGTGATGCTCCCAGATTGTTAGTTGTGTGGCTCATAAGAGGAACTGCTTAGACCAGTGGCCCAAGTGTTGTTGAGCTGCGTGGGAGCTTCTAGCTAGTTGTTCGGTATTGAGCACCGTCTGTGTCGGCAGATCATGGCAGGTCGAGCTTCGCTTCTTTCTGGCATCTCGCAGCTCAAGATTGAGGTTGGTGATTGGTGATGCCCCCAGAGTGTCGTGTGGGCACATTGTATCAACGTAGCCGACCCGGGCCGCAAAATTTTCGAAAACTTTAATGTTGCGCATTTGCACACTGATGTATTGCTCACCCCATGGCAACTGAAAGCATCTGATCATCTGATCAAACAAACCGCTTAGACCCAATGGCGTTGTTGTTGTCATGCTGCTTCAGCCTTGCTGGAAGCTTCGAGCTGGTTCTTCGGTATGGAGCTCCATGTGTGTCAATAGATCATGGCAGGTCGAGCTTCGCTCCTGTGTGGCATCGGTGCTGCCCCCGGAGTGCCGTGTGGCTGATCAAAGAAACTGGTCAGACCCAGTAAGGACCCGTGTTAGTGTGACATAGTGACATAGTGAGACATCATTACGTTGAAGTTTGAATTCAGGTTTCGAGTTGTGGCAGCGGGTATGGCTCCTGGCGTTGTGTTGGATTTGGATGATACGATCTCGAGCAGTGTGGCAGTGTGATTGGTAGTGTGATGGTCAGCGTCAACGAAGTTGAAAAAGCTTTCTTTGGGTAGGGCAGCGAGTATCTCAAGTACCGTTTCGTTGCTTTGGTATCGGACCAAAATCGCAACAAAAACATGATGCGCGCGCATCATGTTTTTGTTGCGAAATCATAGGTCTACACCGTCTACGCATATATATATAAATATAGATATATATACATACCTACATACACGCCTACAGCATACATATATACATATACATGTACATACATACGTATATACATACATATCATACATACATACATATATGCATACATATATACATACACCCGTCGTATGCAGATGAAATATACTCGGAAAGGATTGCGAGGTTTCTGAAATGAGGGGGCAGAGCTTCTCATTGCGCAGGTGCCACGCATTGCCACGCAGTGGCGACAAGTCCTGGAGTCCTGGCCTGGGCCTTGGGTTAGATCTGCGAAATGGCGACGGCCGCCGGTAGACATAGAACCTCTGGCCTCCCGAACACCTGGTAGAAGCCTGAACCTGCGTAAAACCATCAGAAATTTGGTCCGAGACCCCTAGAACCTCCCGAACCCATGGCCGCCAGCCCAAAACCGCTGGGCCGCCACCACCCCAGCTCCCGGACCCAACCCGGACAAGGCCGAACACACCCGAACATATCCCGAACACATCCCGAACACATGGCCGAACATACCCGAACGCATCCCGAACGCATGCCGAACATACCCGAACGCATCCCGAACGCATGCCGAACATACCCGAACGCATCCCGAACGCATGCCGAACATACCCGAACACATCCCGAACGCATGCCGAACACGCCCGAGCGCATCCCGAACGTATGCCGAACACATCCACACATAGCTGTCTAGCACCACCCGGTCACACCCCGGTGTGCTGCTGGTGCTTTTCGTGTGCTGCTTGTATCTTGTGTCAGTTTCGAGGCAGATCGCAGAGGTTTTGGATGGTTTCGGATGGTTTTGGGTGCTTCTCGATGGTTTGGGAGGTTAAGTGAACCAAAGCGCCGTTGGGCACTGGATTCCGGAGGCTGGGCTACTATGCGGCCTGCTGACCAGCACTTCGGCCTCGCAGGCGCAATCATGGTTTGGTCGTGCGGTCTGGTCTGTGTAGTTTATGGAATGTGCCAAGAAATCTCCTGAATGCGTTGTGGTTGTTTCGCTTTGTCAAGCTTCGGGAAACTTGCTATGTATTCTTAGACAACAAGAATGTCCAATATGTGACAGGTAACGACCACAGCCAAAATCATTTGTCAAATCCTTGTATGTTCCTACAGAGAACTTATCGTGTAGTTTGTGGATTCGAAAGGCCATACCGGCCATACCTGTCTTAGCCATGGAAGCAGCAGCGGAACGGAATGAGATGGAAGAGATGGATACGGATGATGTGGATGTTCAGCCTGGCCTCTCTCAGGCTGAGATGGAGTCGGGCCATTCGGAGTTGAGGTTCAAGTGCTACGCGGATCTGTTCATGTGGCCGTCTCTGTTTCTGAGAAAGATCCAAGCTGCTGCGCCTGAAAGGTTGCAGGTGTTTGATGCAAAGCTACAGAAAGGGATCCAGTTGATTACCGACTACAGTGGCTTGGGGACTCCCGAAATATGCCTGCGTTTCTTGTGTGAAGCGTTCCGTGACCTTGTGGGAGGATCCTCTAGTGCAACGGCGACAAGTGCACCTTTGACTTGTGCACGGGCAGCAGATGTCGACATGTACTGCAGGAGGATGCTGATGGCCCACGACGGACCAGCTGCTCCGGCTTGTGTCTTCGGTCAATTCAGCGAGCGATGTCCTGATCACCTCGCGAAGAAGACTGCAAACTTGTTGGAAACTGTGCGGTCATCGCTTCCCGAGAAGCCCAGCAAGGAAGCTCTTCTTTCAGCAGGTCAGGACTTCATCCGAGCCGGCATGCAGATCATGTTGTCTGACTTGACCGTGGAGTCGTGTTGGTGTCACAAGCACAAAAGGGCTTGTCCACCACTGCCCGCAGTTGCTGCAGGATCTCTTTCATTGGCAATAGCAGGGGTGAGCTGCCTAGATTGGAGCGCGATGGGCAATCAGATGATGTGGCTGGGCGATACGGCCCTGCTCGTTGAATGCACGGAGTCGATTGATGATGCCCTCATATGCGAGCTCTTCCCCAAATATTCTCTCACCTCTTTTGAGCTGTGCCCTTCTTCGATGGGTGTCCCCGCCAAGAGGCCAAGGAAATACATGGTGTTGCTTCGAGACGACAAATTCGAATGGGAATGCGGAGATCCAGTGTCGGCTTTCGAGGAGCTCTTTCACCAACCGGATGATGTTGACGTTGATGCTGCCGAGTTTTGTTGTGCTTCCAAGGAAGCAGTCGATGCTTGCATCGCCAGATTTGCTCGCCGCCGAGGCTTCCCAGACAAGGACCCGCGAGGAGAGACATGGAAACTCAAACATGTGATGCCACAGAAGCTGTTAGACAACATTCGTAAGTGGGAGGGGTCCGTGCGACAAAAGAGAGACGTGACGGAAGGCCAGCTTTGCACTGCCTTCATGAACACAACACAGAAGGCAAGCCGAGGCAGTGCTTCACCCTTTTGTCCTGTCCTTATCACTCGCTCACAGATTTGGTCTTTCAAACACCAAAGGTACATGCTGCTACAGGAGATGGCAGAAGTTCAAGGCTTTGCAGTTGTGACGAATACCCCATTCCAGTGTCCTTTCCGTGACATCATACTGGACACAGATGCGGCCGCCGAAGACGCGATCCCAGATGTGCATGTACGGCGCATGCTTGGAAATGGCATGTCTTTGCAATGTGTTGGTGCCCTGCTTGCTTTCGTTCTGTGCTTTGCGGTTGAAAGTCAGCCAGCTCGGAAGAAGCGGCTCACGAACCGGGCCCGGATTCGCCTGGTTTGATCCCAGACACAGCGAAGAAGAGAAACCCGCAGTGATGGGCCGCGATGGAAAAGACACGGCGCACAATTCGCAGTCTGTGTGAGATCAAACCTGTTGTACTTTTCCTGTTTTAGAACCCACTTCTCGCTCCAGAAGTCGCAACCCACGAGCCGTGGAACAAAAACTTTGGCGCAATACTATCCGAGCACCTGAACCCAAAGCCCAAAGCCGTGTCTGATCCCCCCATTTGTTTCTGTCGACGGATCATGGCAGGCAAAGATTCGCTCCTGGCTGGCATCGTGCAGCTCCAGATTAATAGTGGCGCTGCTCCCAGACATGACCGATGAAAGAAAGAAGCCGTTCAGAGCCGGTGGCCCACTTGTTGTTGTGCTGGCGCTTACGGTTCGCTCTAGCCTTCTAGCCTCTAGCTGTTGTTCGGTGTTGGGCCCCATGTATGTCGATGATTCATGGCAGGTCGAGCTTCGCTCCTGGCTGGCTTCGTGCAGTGCAGCTCAAGGTTGACAGTGGTGATGCTCCCAGTTTGTCGTGTGGGTGATCTATTCACACGACCCAGTGGAGCCATTGTTGTTGTGCTGCTGCTTAACTTATGCGTAGCTGGAAGCTTCTAGCTGGTTCTTCGGTATTGAGCCCCATGTATGTCGACAGATCATGGCAGGTGGAGCTTCGTTCTTGGCTGGCATCTCCCAGCTCCAGATTGAGGTTGGTGATGCTCCCAGAGTGTCGTGTGGCTGATCAAAGAAACGGCTTAGACCCAATGTAACCCAGTTGTTGTTCTGCTGGTGCTTATGCGAAGCTGGAAGCTTCTAGCTGATTTTTCGGTATTGAGCCCTATTTGTGTAGAGAGATCACACCAGGTCCTTCGTTCGTGGCTGGCATCTCGCAGCTCCAGATTGAGGGTGGTGATGCTCCCAGATTGTTGTGTGGCTCATAAGAGGAACTGCTTAGACCAGTGGCCCAAGTGTTGTTGAGTTGCGCTGGTGCTTCAGCTTGGCTGGGAGCTTCTAGCTAGTTTTTCGGTATTGAGCACCGTTTGTGTCGGCAGATCATGGCAGGTCGAGCTTCGCTTCTTTGTGGCATCTCCCAGCTCAAGATCAAGATTGGTGATGCCCCCAGAGTGTCGTGTGGGCACATTGTATCGACGTAGCCGACCCGGGCCCCAAAATTTTCGAAAAATTTTGGGTCCGGGGTCGCCGACCCAAGCCCCAAAGTTTTCGGAAAATTTTGGGGTCTCGGTTGTCTAGATTTTGCTGTCATCAGTGTGCAACATGTTGCACATTTGCACATTGATGTATTGCTCACCCCATGGCAACTGAAAGCATCTGATCAAACAAACCGCTTAGACCCAATGGCGTTGTTGTTGTCATGCTGCTTCTGCCTTGCTGGAAGCTTCTAGCTGGTTTGTCGGTATGGAGCTCCATGTGTGTCAATAGATCATGGCAGGTCGAGCTTCGCTCCTGTCTGGCATCATCTGGCATCGGTGCTGCCCCCGGAGTGCCGTGTGGCTGATGAAAGAAACTGCTCAGACCCAGTACGAAACACTTGTTGTTGTGCTGATGCTTATGCATAGCTGGAAGTCTGGAAGCCTTTAGATGGGGTTTTGGTTGCGAGTGCCACATGTGTCGACGCACCATAGCAGGTCGACCTTTGTTCCTGGGCTGGCAACGCAGCTCCAGGCTCCCAGTTGATGGTGGTGCTGCACCCAGAAGAAACTGCTTAGACCCAGCCCAGTCTATCCCAGTGAGTTGTTTTATGACTGCTGAAAGTAACTGCTGAAATCGCACGGGCATTTTCATACTAGATTTCTCCTGCCAGTCGGTGGGGGCCCCAAAGCGGGGAATCGGTGGTAGTGGCATGGATCTTGAAGACGAGGATTTCGGTCTCAATTTCGGGCTCGCGAAGCAGGTCCCAGGAGTGGAAACCTCGGACCCGAAGAGGAAAGGCAGCCGCAGCCGCGGCCGCGGCCGCAGCAAGAAGCGCCGCCGACGATCTCCAACCGAGAGTGACAGCCTCAGCGAGTCCCGCCGCCGCAGGCGCCGCCGTCGCAAGAGGGATGGGAGCGGGCCGCCGGATTGCAACATCGTCAAGCAGTGCAAGCGCTGCAAAAAGAAGCTTCCGCTGGCTCAATTCAACATGGACCAAGCAGATTGCAAGACCTGCTACAACGAGTGGCGGAACCTCATGGCTATCGTCAGGCGACAAAAGGAGGAGGCTTGGTTCAAAGGCCTTTCCGAGGCCGAGCAGCAAAACGTGTTGAAGGCATACCGGAAAGCCCGTGCCAAGGCGGAAAAGGACCGGAGCAGAATCAACTTCCAGGTTCGCAAGTACAAAGAAGAGTTGGCGGCTCAAGAGGGCACCCGGCTCCAGAGAACTCGCAGGCTGATGACGGAGGGCCAGTTTGTGAAGTGGGCACAGAGTGAGGAATCGGGGGAAAACCTCACGAAGAAGCAAGCGGAGGACAAGTGGCTAGAGATGCTGGAAGACGACTCAGTGTTCAAGATTGGCAAGAAATGTGCAATTCCCATACATCATGATCTCATCGATTATTCGGACTTGTACAAGAAGAAGTCGATTGAACAGGAGCACAAGCTCAGCACCAAAATGGATGGTGCGCAGCTTAGCGACAAAGTGCAGTCGCTGGTCCTTGCTGGGGCTGGTTCCGGCTCCAGCCTCAATGTCGACACCAACCTTGTCGCCGCCAACTTGGCGACCACTGCCATGGAGGAGGACGACAACCGAAGCTTCAACATGTTCTCAAAGGAACTTCATGTTGAGGATCTGAAGCAGTTTGGAAAGGTTCCCAGACGCAGCAGCTTCGGGAGCTCGAAGGCTGGCAAAGAATCAGACCAATCAGATGGCAGCGATGACGACAAGAACGACAAGAAGGAGCAGGACAAGGACAAAGGTCAAGACGGGGAGAAATCAAAAAAATGGTTCGATGCAACCATGGAGCTTGCAAAGGCCAAGCGACAGCTTGAGGACACGGCAGACAAGTCCAAGGCGAAGATGGCGCAAACGATCGCCCACATGGAAAGCCAGGTGGCTCTCTTCCGTGCGAGCAAAGAATCTTCAAGCAGCAGAACCGTGGAAATGAAGATCGTCAACAGCCGTCTGCAAGCTTTGAAGATCGTGGCCAATGGCTCTGCAGACGACTTTGCCCAATTCTGTGCAGAGCTCCGGCAGCACCTCGGCCTTCATTATCCGTGTTTGGCGTTGTGCTAAGCTGGGTGTGACTTCTCATGGTCTAGATTGCGGTGTGAAGCATGCCTGCCGCAAGTTTCAAACTTGTTGTACTCAAGACACCGGTCTTGACTTTACAACGTCAATGTTGATTTCGGCGGGATAAGCTCGCTCGAAGCGTTTTTGAAGTACTGGGTGCCGATGGTTTTGCCGTTTGGCCGATTTTGCAATGCTCATTCGGATCCTGTGTTTTATTGCTGCTACCACTACTACTACTACTACTACTACTACTACTACTACTACTACTACTACTACTACTACTACTACTACTACCACTACCACTACTACTGCTACTCCTGCTACTACTACTACTACTACTACTACTACTACTGCTGCTACTGCTAGTACTACCAGTGACTACTAGTGTTTGCATCATGCATGTCCATAGCTCTGCATCAACAGCTCTGTCTCGATATCAAGCCGATCATTGTTGGGTGCATTGTGTTGGGTGGCTGAGAGTCAGATCTAAGGCGTGTGAGCGCAGCGAAGAGTACATGTTCGACCGGCACCATCGACGAGGAGTATGCGTCTCTATCGGGGCCATGCAACAACTACGAAGGATTGTGGACTCTGAACCAGTACCGGAACCACGGCTTCTTTGCAACCGTCGAGAATGCTGCAACATTGGCAGAAGCTTGGAAGCAACCGAAGAAGGTGACAGCTCATTGGGATGAGTTGATGGCTTCCTGCAAGGCGGCAACCCTCGGCTTGAAAAGGACAGGTGCAGCGGCGACTCCGAAAGTGAAAGCCAGAGCCAAACCCAAATCAGGATCGAGCAAAGGACGCAGCAAGGAAGCCAGTGCATTCCAAGTTTTCGAGTATGTTTCCCAGACAGAGGATATGTTGACATTCGAGTGTGACGAGAAGATGCAGCCTGACCATGAGATGTGCCAGCCGCTCGTGTGCCACAACGAAGAGGTCGGCAGCTGTGTGAAGGCCTTCCTTGGTGTGTTGTCGAGCAAAGACAGCCAGCCCGAAAACGATGAGGAAAGCAAGTTGCTGAAGAAGCTGGCTGAGGAGGTCGTTTCCTTCATGAGCAGCTTCGACAAGAGCGATTTGAAGGTCACAGCGGGCAAAGCCTCCTTGCTGTTGGGCGACGCGACTGATGAGTTCGTGAGGACCCGTGTTAGTGTGACATCATTACGTTGAAGTTTGAATTCAGGTTTCGAGTTGTAGCAGCGGGTATGGGTTATGTTGAATTTAGATAATACGATCTCGAGCAGTGTGGCAGTGTGATTGGTAGTGTGATGGTCAGCGTCCACGAAGTTGATATGGGTAGTACCGTTTCGTTGCTTTGGTATCGGGCCAAAATCGCAACAAAAACATGAGCGCGTGCATCATGTTTTTCTTGCGATTTTGGACGGACAAACATCAAGTTTTTGAAAGAAACCTTTTATTTTCCGGTGTTTGCGACTGCTGTCATGATTCGGTCTGAATGAGAACATACATGGCCCGCCGGAAACATGCTTCGCAAGCTGTCGGGCAGTCGAAAAGCTTTTCGTTCCCGCCCTCCACGCCCCAAATTTGGCAGGGGGGGATATTCGGTCGGACACCTCGTTGTGTGCACTCGTGCCCGCCTTTTCGGGCTGCGCACGTGTTCGCTATCTTTTCACTCAAACTCGAGACCGATGCATGCCCCCAAGGTTCCCAGCATTGTTGACGTTTAATTAGACGTTTAGATGATGAAGATGAAGGTCTCACGTGCAGTTTTCCCGGTTCTAGTGCCGGACGTTGTTATAGCCTGTGTATGCTTGTGTCCAGGAGCAAGCTTCTGGGGCTGTTGCGGCCCGGATCAGCGGTGGAGCTGAAGGATCTAGATCGCGCTCGGCATGAGACGCTCATGAGGGCTATGCGGGCCAGTGCGTGGGCATCAGTTGCGAACCATCGGTCTATCAACTTTGAAGTTGGTGGGATGGCTGTGATTCGATATTGGCTGAAGGGATCCCGCACACTCATCATCGTTTCAGCGGAATTGGTGATGGACTTCCTGCGGCACACGCAGGCCAAAGCGAACAAGGTTGCAGAGGTCCTTACGTACAACCATTCCTGCTCCTGGCTTACCTACTGTGAGCTTGAAGATTTTCAGCAGCTTTTGGATTTTGCGTCCCTACAGATGACGTCTCGTTCGGATGCAGCCGTGTGGTATGGCACCGTGAGGGAAGGATCTGCGGTGTACATACCAGCGGGTTCGCTCTGCTGCGAGCTGAACGATGGGGAGGACAACGTCGGCATCAAGGTGTCGTGTGCGGTTCCGGGTGATGCCATCGGAATGAAGTGCCTGCGACAGATGAAAGAAGAAAGCAAGGATTTGGGAAGAGGTGTGCCGCCTCACTTGCAGCAGCTCTTCGACTACGTGGATAAGGTCGCCGCCGAGCCCGCAGCAGAGGTTGACAAGAAGTTCGACGAGCAGTTGAAAGCTGAGGAACAGAAGAGCGGGGAGGAGGAGAAAGTCGCGGCCGCCGAGCGGTCGAAAGCTGAGGAACAGAAGACAAAGGAGAAGGAAGAGGAGAAAGTCGCGGCCGTCGAGCGGTTGAAAGCTGAGGAACAGAAGAGAAAGGACGAGGAGGGGAAAGTCGCGGCCGCCGAGCGGTCGAAAGCTGAGGAACAGAAGACAAAGGAGGAGGAGGAGAAAGTCGCGGCCGACGCCGCCCGCTTGAAAGCTGAGGAACAGAAGAGAAAGGAGGAGGAGGAGAAAGTCGCGGCCGACGCCGCCCGCTTGAAAGCTGAGGAACAGAAGAGAAAGGAGGAGGAGGAGAAAGTCGCGGCCGACGCCGCCCGCTTGAAAGCTGAGGAACAGAAGAGAAAGGAGGAGGAGAAAGTTGTGGCCGACGCCGCCCGCTTGAAAGCTGAGGAACAGAAGAGAAAGGAGGAGGAGGAGAAAGTCGCGGCCGACGCCGCCCGCTTGAAAGCTGAGGAACAGAAGAGAAAGGAGGAGGAGAAAGTCGTGGCCGACGCCGCCCGCTTGAAAGCCGAGGAACAGAAGAGAAAGGAGGAGGAGGAAAAAGTCGCGGCCGCCAAGCGCTTGAAAGCTGAGGAACAGAAGAAAAAGCAGGAGGAGAAAGTCGCGGCCGACGCCGCCGGCTTGAAAGCTGAGGAACAGAAGAAAAAGGACGGGCGGAGAGTCTTTTAATCTTAAAACTAAACCCAACCCTAAACCTTAAACCCCCAAACCTCAAACCCTTAAACTCTAAACTCCTCGAAACCCTACAGCCTGCCAGCCCGCAGGACAAAGCGGACAAGGCCCTCCCAAAAGCCCCACCGGACTGGCTCACGGCTGCAGCCAAAGCAAGCAAGAAAGCAAAGTGAAGTCGCATGCGGCATGCGGCGTTTCTGTGGCATATGAACCGTACCGTACAGTCTTCACGACAACTCCGGCCTGGCTTGTGAGACTAGTGACTACGATTGTCAGGACCATAGCGAGTTGTGCCAAGCATGCATCTAGACTTTCAGAACAGATTCGTGCTGAGATAGCAAACGCAGCCAGGGCCGAGAGTTTTGACGCAGCCTGCAGACAGCAGGCATTTGTGCAGGAATGCACGGCACCGGAGTGTGAAAAGCAGTACTTTGTGTGTATCCTGCCAGAGTGAAGCTTTCATCCGGAATCCATGAGTGATGAGTGTACTTGCCTTGTCAACCCAGGTCGTGAACTTCGTGAACCTTTGGTGCTTCTTGAAGGTCAACATCCTGCAGGCCCTCGCCTGAGGACTCAAGCCTTCAGGGAAGTCTTTTCGTTTAGTGCAACAGGCAACAGTCATTTGCCCGCTAGAGCCGAAGGCTGCTCGAGGCCAAAGTGTTGGGAGTCGAGTTTGGGAACCCCAACCTTAAACCCTAAAAACCCTGGTCCTAAACCCTAAACCGAAGGATTCACAAGCTGAGAGCCGTGGCTTTGGCCTTGGCGATATCGGTTTCAGTTGAGGATGTAAGAAGTGAAGTAATAGATCGTGTGGGTTGGGATCCGCTGTCGTTGCTCACTGAGGTTCTCGTGATTCTCGTGGCTCTGCCGGGCGGTGAGTGATCGTGCGATGGCGGTGTCGCTAAAATGCCGCCAAGCGTGTGGACAGCGCTTTGATACATAGGTCTTTTCAGGGCTTCAGAAACTATTCACCAATCAATGTAAGAGCATACGCAATCCTGGAATATTTCATAAATTCGGAAAGATATTTGATTGTGTATGGGAAATACATATAGGCATTTTCATTTATACTGAACTTCTTTTCTGTCTTCCGAGTTTTCTCACAAAGACACGCCAGGAAGGGGTTGCGGCCGGGTCAAGGCTGAGCTGAGCATCGGGTTTCGGTTGACGGGAAACAATAACACCAAACCTTGTAGACTTGTAGAATGTCGATGAACTCGTCCAACAGACCATAAACATAATTTTCCGGGCTTATCATTCGGAATAAGTCTTGATGTCTCTCATGGGGAGCTTTTGCGAGGGTTAGCTGGTCGGGTCGTAAGTATATGGGCGATGCAAGAAGTCCAGCAAGCAATTTTGGGGGCGATTCACCGGCAATGCCGCTTCTTCGCGATCCACCTGAACCCGAAAGGGCTGGCGTTCAGATCGTGGGCTCCAGATCTGGGTTTTGGGCCGCGGGTAGAAGTTTAAAGGTTCTGGTTCAGGGAGTTGGGGATCTGCGATTGTGAAACCTAAGTTCATGGCTGTCTTTTGAGCAGGTTCCCCAACACCAATAGTCCCTGACATCTAGAGTAAGATGCCTCAACCTGGAAAACTGACGCTTGCGCGCAGAAGCTGTGATCCTATCGAGCCTTAGGGCTTTGCGCGTAAAGATGATATGCTTGTTTTACTGTTTTATTGTTATCAATAAAATTCAAGCCGCTTGGCATCCAAAAGCTGTGCTTTCAACGCTGAACCAGGTCTCTTGAGCGAGTCACATGACAGTAAGCTTTGATTCTGAAGAATGTGTCGGTGCAGGTTGCTTGTCTTGTCAGGTTAGTGTTGCAGGCGGTGCGAACAGGTTTTGACGGCTTCGTTCTGACCATGAGGGTAACAGGCAGTCCCGAGCACACACACCGGGAGGCCAGGTTAAAAACTAGCAAGAGCCTGCAGCGCACCAGCAAGGCTTCCAGGCGGAGGTTGCTCGCGACCTGCAGGTTGGCCGTAACGCTGCTGCTCGAGTTGAAGGTGCCCGTGGCGGCGACGCTGCCCACAAGCAATTATGCACAGTCCGCCGTGTGGCGTTCAGGGTGCTGGCCGCAGCCACGGTCACGTCCCGGTCCATGCTAATGCCTCCGTCGGCGAAGCTGGCCAGCAGGGCGCCGTCCTCCTTGCGGATGGTGACCGGTCCTCCGCCGAGCTCCGGAGCTCGGGCGTGTCCACGAACGCTCGTAGCCGTCAGGGAGTTGACGGTGATGTCCGCCGTGGGGGCGACGCCTCGCTGTTCTCCAGAGTGGTGACGCGGTTGTCGATGGAGGTGACCGTGGAGCCCAGGCTGTTGAAGGTGGCAACCAGAGGATACCGCCCGTCCGACTGGCCCTTGGACCAGCAGTCGCAGAAGATTTGGAGGGTCGACCCATTCCCCAGAATGGATTGCGCTGAAAGCGGCGTTTGGCAGAGCAAATTGCGGATGATGTTCGGAGTGAACTGGGTCTGCGCCAGGTTGAAGATGCCTCCACTCTCACCAGGCAGCGACATTGACGCATCACTATGTGAGCTGGCCTGTCTCGACCTCATCAACGGGGCTGCCTGGGTCCCCGACTTTGGCGCACAGTGCAACACTGAGTTTCGGCAGCAGGCTTTTTTTAAACGGTGCGGCCAGGAATTAGAGACATCTTTGCTGCAGTCATCTAGTTCACTACAGCAGTGACCAGCTCGCTACTGCTGCCGATGTGAGCACAGCACTTGCAGCAAAAATGACCACACCGAAGACTTGCATGATGCACATCGCAAACCTTGACATGTGAAACTGAGAGACCGTGCAAAAGGAATGTGCAGAGGTAGATGGTGCCTGCACAGCACTGATTCTCCGATTTTGACAAACCTTTACGCCCATGTAAGATGCCATGTCTTACACAAAGTTTTTCCTGCTTTTACTTGTACAGTTCTTTGACTTGAGCTTCGACTGCAGGCGCTTTGTGGTTCTACAAAAGTTCCCGAAAGCTTCGCGAAGGGTTCTTCCGTGTGGAACGCCGCAGTTGAGTACATAGATGACAGACATAGAATCAACTTACTTGACTCCATACTTTACTCTACACTTGATACTTGACTCTACACTTGATACTTACTTACTTACTTGTGACTTACTCTGTGACTTACTCTGTGACTTACTCTGTGACTTACTCTTAACTTACTCTGTGACTTACTCTGTGACTTACTCTCTGACTTACTTACTCTCTGACTTACTCTCTGACTTACTCTGTACCTCTCTACATACTCTCTACATCTCGTGACTTACTTTTGACTTACTCTGTGATTTACTCTGTGACTTACTCTCTGACTTACTCTCTGACTTACTCTCTGACTTACTCTCTACCTCTCTACATACTCTCTACATCTCGGTATCTAAATCTCTCTTCTAAAGCCAGGGGTGGCACCGTCGTCGTCCATCGGGAATGCAACCCTTCCCAAGGATTCGCTTCCTCGAGCGCCCAAACGCTAGGTAAAGTTACACATTTTAGGGTTCCCGCGCAACCCTTCCCAGGGATTCGCCTCCTCGAGCGCCCAAACGCTAGGTAAAGTTACACATTTTAGGGTTCCCGCGCAACCCTTCCCAGGGATTCGCTGCCTCGGGCGTTCAAACGCTAGGTAAAGTGACACATTTTAGGCGCACCGCGCAACCCTTCCCAGGGATTCGCTGCCTCGGGCGTTCAAACGCTAGGTAAAGTGACACATTTTAGGCGCCCGGGTGAACCCTTCACAGGGATTGGCATGGGCGAGGGCCCAAACGCTAGGTAAAGTTACACATTTTTTCACTTATTAGGCGCCCGGGTGAACCCTTCACAAGGATTCGCTGCCTCGGGCGTTCAAACGCGAGGTAAAGTTACACATTTTAGGCGCGCCGCGCAACCCTTCCCAGGGATTCGCTGCCTCGGGCGTTGAAACGCGAGGTAAAGTTACACATTTTAGGGTTCCCGCGCAACCCTTCCCAGGGATTCGCTGCCTCGGGCGTTCAAACGCTAGGTAAAGTGACACATTTTAGGCGCACCGCGCAACCCTTCCCAGGGATTCGCTGCCTCGGGTGTTCAAACGCGAGGTAAAGTTACACATTTTGCGGGCGCCGCGCAACCCTTCACAGGGTTTGGGTGCAGTTCATTTTTTTTTTGCAACCCTTCACAGGGATTGGCATTTTGCAACCCTTCACAGGGATTGGCGTGGTCGGGTGTTCGAACGCGAGGTAAAGTTGCATTTTTTGACGAGCATTGAGATGGATTATTTTATGTGCATTGAAATGAATTTTGCAACCCTTCACAGGGATTGGCGTGGTCGGGTGTTCGAACGCGAGGTAAAGTTGCATTTTTTGATGTGCGTTGAGCTGAATTTTGCAACCCTTCACAGGGATTGGCGTGGTGGAGTGTTCGAACGCGAGGTAAAGTTGCAATTTTTGATGAGCATTGAGATGAATTTTGCAACCCCTCACAGGGATTGGCGTGGTCGAGTGTTCGAACGCGAGGTAAAGTTGCAATTTTTGATGAGCATTGAAATGAATTTTGCAACCCTTCACACAGATTGGCGTTGTCGAGTGTTCGAGCGCGAGGTGAAGTCACACATTTTGGTGCATGGTACATAGATGACTCCATGACTCTGTGACTCTATCTCACTATGACTCTATGACGCTATCTCAGTGTAACTCTATGACTTTATGACTCATGACTCATGGACTCTATGACTCTTGACTGTATCTGCATCTCGAGGTCCAGGTCAGGCTATGAGCCCTCACGCTATGGGGATCTCGATTAAGCGTTCCCACACATAGAGCATAGAGTGAACTACATCGAGTCAAGTGCATGGTACATAGATGACTCCATGACTCTGTGATTCTATCTCACTATGACTCTATGACGCTATCTCACTGTAACTCTATGACTTTATGACTCATGACTCATGGACTCTATGACTCTTGACTCTGTGACTTTACGATCCTATACACTGGATCTATCACATAGCCCCACAATCTTCGCTGATGATGCTTTCGGGCCAATTGTCTTCTAGTTTTCATGGTAGCGGAGCTAAAACAGCTCCAGGTAGCTCTTGCCGCGTAGAAAGTTATAGCCATAGTTTTTTCCGTGTCTGAGCTTTGCAATCTGCATATTGCGTAAACTGTGAACAGTTACATGTGATGGCAACTTTGACAGCAGAGAACATTGCAGAATTGGAGAGCAGCAACAGTGGCAGCCGAGAGTGCTGCGCGAGCATCGTCTGCGTTGACGACGGCGACGACGGCCAAGGGAGCTGGGAGAACTGCTTCGCGGAGGCATCGAAGGTGTGCAAGTGCCCAAAGAGCTTTGGCGGGGGCACTGTTGAAGAAGATCAAGCAAAATGTGGCATTTAAAGCATGGCTTTACTATGCAGATAAGATGTTTTCGAACCGAGATTGAAGACCTTGAGGCGACCAGGCTTTTTTTGGGGAGGGTGTTCCAGTTCCCTACTCTGTGGTAGCTACGAGGCCAGTTTCAAGACATACACTGGAATTCGCCACTTCGAGGGTCTGTCGATTTTAAGGGCTGGAGGCCGTAGGGTTCGCAATCTTACGGGCTCTAAAGTGCTTGCAAACTGGCCGTACGCGGCTTCGAAAGCAGTTCGAGAGTGTCCGGAGGGGACCTGAGACATTGAGACTTTGAGACAACGGGTTTCGAGGGCTTTGGGCCGGAGGGGGCTGAGACATTGAGACTTTGAGACAACCGGTTCTGAGGGCTCTGGGGCCGGAGGGGGCTGAGACATTGAGACTTTGAGGCTTCGATTCCAGGCCGGTTGTCTGCCGACTCGGGCTGGGAGGCTCGAAAAGCTTTGGGGGCGACGCGCGCTTACGCGCGCTGTTCCGGCGCGGAGGGCGTGGGAGCAGCTCGAAGGCAGCTCGGGAGCTGCTGGGCTGCATCTTTGAAGTCGCTCGTAAGTTGCCAGCAAGAAGCTCGTGAGCCGCCAGCGAGTGCTCGTAAGTTGCCAGCAAGTAGCTCGCAAGCTGCTGGCGAGTGCTCGTAAGTTGCCAGCAAGTAGCTCGTAAGCTGCTGGCGAGCTGCTGGCAGGAGGCGCGCCCTTAAAGTTCCTTTAAAGCCCGTTTTGCAAAGACTTTAGAGCCCCTAAGATCGCTAGAGCTGCTGGCCGTAGGCCCGCGAATCGACACTGCTCCAAAGTACCGAATTCTGACCTATGTCTCGAACTGAGGCTTGTAGCTATCACAGAGTGGAGAGCTGGAACACCCTCCCCAGAGAGAGCAAAAGCCCCCTTGAGACAACTGAGACAATGAGACAATCGGTTGTCTCATTGTCTCTTTGTCTCTCTGGTCTTTCTCTGGCAAGAGACTTGTTCAAGCAGGCAACGGAAAGCCCGCTTCTCTGAGCGCCTCTCGGTGCTGCTCTGTCGCCCGAGCGTAGGCTTGCGGAACATAAGCTGCGAGTGCCCACATGCTGCCCTGGTGTGGCTCCACCATGTGATAGCGGCGAGCATTGAAGCTGACGGGCTTGTCGTGCATGTCCAGCCACCTGCCCCGCAGCTCCCGGTCGCCCTCCTTGCCGGCCAGCAGCGCGGTAGAGTCGCCCTGGTCGTCTTCGATCCACACCCGCCCCCCGGTGTAATCGCCGAGAGCCAAAGCATGATTCAAGTGCCCTGGCTTGTTCTGAATGTCACGGTGCAGGCCCATGCGAGGGTTGAAACGCACGGCGATGGAGGTCCAGGTGCCGTTCGGAAAGCGGCCCTTCAAGAAGCGGTTCACTGCGGTGCAGGCCGCTTGCTTGCTCGTTGCGTTGGAAACACCGCACACCCCCCCGTGACCGAAGAAGCCCAGCGTGCAATACTTCTCGAACGCTCCAGGCCCCACGACACGGGTGCGCCCTTGATGCTTCCAGTCCGCCGACCACAGGTCCAACAGCCGCACGAGGTTGGCTTCGGTGGGCTCCTCCACATCATTGTGGCACGCTAATTCCATATTTGACATTGACGACATTTATTACTCCAAACAGTTCTGGCACAAGACAGCGTGGATCGTCCCTTTCCCTATCCGTGCCGCCATGGTACCAGCTTCGCGCGAACCGCAGGATTGCCACTATGTCCCGCAGTGATTGACATTACGACTTCTTGCCGATTGCCAATACAAGCACATGCGCCCCGTCCACTGCAGGTCGGTACTCAATTCCACCGCTACGATGATCAGATTATCAGTGGAGGATGGGCTCTCCTTAGACTTTTCCCACCTGACCATCAACCTCGACTGGTATCACGCTTTCCAACAAATTATTCTGGAGGTTTTATGTGGGTCTGAATGTCATCCCGCACTCTATTTCCAGACCGATGTGGGAGTGGTGTGCCTCCCTACGTTTGTTCCACTTGACCCTGCCGCTTGTTGCCTACGTGTTTTGCCAAGCATGGGAGACCGGTGGCTCCCAACGACGCAACCGGAAACCTCTGGAACATCCCATCAGACTGTCAGGTCTGCAGGTGCATGTCTACACCGTACGACGGGACACACTTCTGGATGACCATACATATGATCTGTCAAAGCTTGCACAGCAACTTCCCACTGGATGACATTGACTCCAACTTAGCAATTGCCCCGTTTGAAGTATTCCACAAAGCTGTCTAGGGGAGCCGACATGAGGCGAACCGGGGGACCAAGGCTTTCCCACGCTTTACACCAACGTCAACTGACTTATCAGGTGATCCATCTTTTATCGGCGAGTGGTCACGAATTCCCCTTGTGCGTCGGGTGAGCTTTACCAGCGACTCTAGAAGCGTCCTTTCTGACTAAGCTTTTACCCACGGTGGCCGGAAAATTTACCCTAGTCCTGCCATCGTCTCACCCGAAAAGGGTAGCGAAGAGCCCTGTATAGACATGTCCATCGTGTATGTAGTTTTTCCGGAACTTGTTCCCCAAGCTGTATGCTTCCGCCGACTCTATGTTTTCCCCGCACGTTAGTCCCATTGACAGGGCTGCTGACGAGCGGTCTCACCTGTGGACACGCTCTGCGCGACAGAGAGAGAGATTACTCCAAACGCCCATGGCCCTAAAACACCATGCCGCGCCCCAATTTTTTCGGATTTTGAGCCCGCCCGCCGAGACTGCGCCCCGACGGCCTCGCCAAGCCGGCCGTTTTGCGAGTCGACCACGCCTCGGTCCATCTCCGATTTCGGTGGCCCCCCGCCTGGGTTTTGAGCACGATTTCGGCCGAATCGCACCTTACCTGTCGAATCGGCGCCAGCCAGGGAACGTGGTCGGGGAGGGTTTAGGATGGGTCGAACACAGCCACACGGAATCGCCGGGCATCACGGCCCTGCCGCGGTCCCGATTTTCAACACAACCCCCGATTCTGGGCCCGCCGGCCAGAAAGCGACACAGCCAGCCCCGAGAAGGCCCGCGAGACCAAAAAGACCTTCCCGGGCCGCTTCGCACCAAACTGTGGCGAGGGCGCGATTTCGGTGGGTGCATCCCTCATAAGTTTGGCTCAAGGTTTCGCGGTTTGGGGCGTTCAGTGTCGATTGGTGGAGAGCCATCGCATTGCCCCCATGAGTTTCAGCGCACCCAGTCGTGCCATTCGAACGCAGCCACCTATAGGACAAGTGGCTAAGGAAGACCATCATGTCTCCAACTTCCCTACAAGGTTATTCTGGGAAGGTTGGCGAATTTTGAAGATCGAGCGCCTGCCAAAAAGCCTCGGATACCCCGCTGACCATGCCAGCAGATCCGCAGAACCATGTTTTCCTTACTCTGTCAGGCTAGTGCAAGAAAGTTGTTTGCAGACGATGTTTCATGTGAAGTGTTTCCTTCGTGGGCAGGCATTGATGGTAGGGCCTTTTGCGCAGGTGCTTGATGGCGCAAGATTTGATGTGTCCGTTAATGCAGATGTTGGCACAACCCATTGAGTCGAGGCTTGTCACTCAAGCAGTCAGTTGCGGCATTCATGAACAGCGCACGTTTTGACAGACTGTTTGCCATTTTATCATGCACACATTGAGTATCCACGTTGTGGGACACGTTAGATGTTCTCTGCCATGAAGCGACCTGCAAAAGGTGGAAAAGAGCGACCTGCTAAGAAACCTCGAACGCTGCAACCCATTGGACATGTGGTTCGGGAAGACCAACATGTCTTCATTTCTTTGCAAGGTTCTTCTGAGCGGGTTGGCGAATTGTTTGAAGGCGGACATAGTGTTGTCTTCATCCGCAGCAGCGTAGCCACCAGCAAGACCACACTGGCGGAGCATTTGGCACGTCAGTTTCCCGACAAGTGCGTCATGGTGCCCTTCACTGGCGCAGGGGAAGATTCTGTTTGGGAGAGGCGGACTGTCGGCGACGAGTCAGAAGATCACAGACGACTTGGACGTGGCTTTGGAGCTGGCGGCAAAACGAAACCTGACCTTGGTCTACGACGAGGCTCACACGCTTGTTTCCTCACGAAAGCTATGCACAGCACTTTTGAAGAGCAGCACAGGCTACGGACCAAGGGTCTTGCTTTTTTCAGCCGCAGGGAGGCTTCGTCTAACCAGCAAATTGTGGCTACACCCGCTGAAAGCACCCAGAAGTTCATGTGGACGCCTCCCTTGAGCCACACCTCGGAGCTTCAGGAACAGATGAAGCAAGCCGGTGTGATGCTTGACCAGAAGAGCATCCAGTTCTTCATCCAGTTTTGTGGTGCACATCGAGGCACCTTCATCGCAGCAATGTATTGGGTGAAGAGCAAGCAGACGAGTGGTGAAAGCTGGGACTTCAAAAAGACGGTGGGGTCTGTGCGGAATAGCAATAGCAATGGAGGGTGGGCTTGTAGCGACGCCGAGATTCTGAGCACTTTGAAAGGGAGCCACGCAGTGAAAGTCAAAGGACGATACAGCTGTGTTAGAGCTCTTGTGTGCAGGGCCACGCCCATCAGACAAGACATTCGGAGGGAGCTCATCGTGCGTGCACTCAGCAAAATGGTTGGAAGTTGAATTGATTCGTCCGTTGCAGCTGTGCCTGGGTGCGAGCAAGTTCAGCGTGGTTGTCACTGCGTTAGAAATTGGTGTCAAACCTATTCGCAAATGGCCGCGTGCCGTCACCGAAAGCCCAGTACAGTCACCCAAAAGCCTCGTACAGTCACCCACCGGCCCGTGCAGTCATCCCGCTCTATGCCGCTTTGCGCCTTTTGGCATAGACGGAAGGGCAGATGCTTGATGGCATGAGATTTCATGTGTCCGTTAATGCAGGTGTTGGCACAACCCAATGAGTTGATGTTTGTCATTCAAGCAGTCAGCCGCAGCCTTCATGAGATACAGCGCACCATATGTTTTGGTAGACTGTCCGCCATTTTATCATGCACACATTGAGTATCCGCGTTGTGGGACACGTTAGATGTTCTCTGCCATGAATCGATCTGCACAAAATGGAGAAGAGCCACCTGCTAAAAAGAAGCGAATATTGCCCCCCATTGGAAAGGAAGCTGATGAAGAGAAGCATGTCTTCATTTCTGTGGAGGGTTATGCCGAGCAGATTGAGAAGCTGTTTGAAGGAGACCATGAGTTTGTATTCATCCGCGGTGGCGTGGCCATCGGCAAGACCACATTGGCAGAGCATTTGGGCCGCTCTGAGAAGTATGTGAAGGTGCCCTTCACTGAACATGGTCGTGACGATGCTTGGAGGGTGAGCACAGTGGAAGCCGTGCAACAAGCAACAGGCAAAGTTGACAGAGCTGGTTCAGCTTTCCGGAGTGCGCTGAAGCAAGCCAAGGACAACAACTTGACCCTGATTTATGATGAAGCTCACACACTGTTCCTCTCTCCAGACCTATGCTCAGACTTATTCAAAGCAGACATACACTATCGACCACGGGTCTTGCTGTTCTCAGCGTCAGGTGATGCTTCAAGTACATCAAGCCTCGCCATGACAACGCCAAGGGAAATCAGCCGAAAGGTTATGTGGACACCACCTCTACCCTGCACTCTAGACCTGAAGGAACAGCTGAAGGAAGCTGGCGTCAAGCTGGACAAAGAGAGCATCGAGTTCTTCACCAGCTTCTGTGGTGGGCATCGCGGCATTTTCATCGCTGCGATGCACTGGGTGAAGAGCAAGCAGAACCCGGCTGACAGTTGGAACTTCAGAAAGACGGTGGGATATGTGCGGAACAGCTACAAGCAGGGGAATTGGAACTGTGCTGACACAGAGCTTCTAGGGTTTGTGCAACAGAGCCGTGCAGTGCGTATCAATGGTAGGTTCCACGATGTTGAACGCATTCCTCGGGAGTTTGTAGAGCTTCTTTGCAAAGGGGCAACCAGCATCGCAGAAGCGGACGTTCGGAGAGAGCTTTCCATCAATGGCTTTGTAGTTCCCAAACCTGACAGAGGCATTGAAGCAGAGTTCCAAAGCCTGGACTGGAACAACGCGCATACGGAATACCAAGTGGCGAACCCTCTACTGGCTTCATATTACCGCTTCATTCTGCAGAAACAGTGCGCTTTGGAAGTTGGCAAAGGCATTGAAGTGAATCCCCGACACTGTGCAGACTTGCTGATGCGAGCATTGCCTTACATGCTCTTCTGCAAGGTTGTGAGTTTTGAAGGAGATGAGTCTGAGTTGGCGACAGATGGTCTTCCGCATGAACAGCAGTACAACAAGGCCGCCCACAGTGTGCTTCACGACATGGGCTACAGGACCTTTGCCCCAGAAGCGTCAGGGACGGGCAAGGGGAAGCCAGACCTTAAGGTCCAAATTGGTACTACAACGTTTATCATCGAGGGCGCAAAGGGCAAAATCCCTGAGCACCTTGAGCGTTTCCAAAATTTCGAAAACTACAAGAATGCCGAGCACAAGGGTCTCTACATCATCAGCAACAACAATGAGAAGATGCTCGAGACCGTGAGGAAGACTTCAGAAGGCGATGTCCAAATCATAGGCTTGGTCCCCAACATCGCCCACACCGCATACACCGTTCACGTGAAGAGCAAGGGGATCAAAAGCATCAACACCTTCACGGTGGACTGCGACCTCGTGGCAAGGAGGTTGGTGCTCAAAGACGATGGCGAGCCTGAGCTCTACAGCGTCCAATCGCTGAAGAGCGTCAACCTGTCTCCAAAAGCTCAGAGCAGACGCTGGGTGAGAAGTCTGGTAGTATGGTTTTTCTTTTGTCGGTCACCGTTCTCTGCTTCGGTGTTTCGGAAGTGGTTTGAGACCGTTGCTCCAGGTGCTAAAACATGTTACCATGGAGGATTCGAGATACCAGCATTTGGCGTTCTGTGAGGCAAGACCTCTGAACCCGTCGTCTGGGTGCGGGAGCTGGCCCTGAAGGACGGCGTTGTGTGCGCATGCAGTGTTAGCCCTGTGGTGGAGTTCTTGGCCGGGCTTGGTGGGGGCGCGGGGCGTGGGGGAGGGGCTGGGCTCCGGATTGCTGGAGTGTTTCTGAGCGTCGGCAGGGGCTTCGGGAGGTGGTTCGGGGCTGGGAGTTTCGACACCGCTCGCCGCGCAGGATGGGACGGTCGCCGCCAAGCTGAGGCCCAAGGAGGATTCCGATTGCCGGTCGTTTTGGAGCAGCGCCTCTGCGCAGATAAGGTCTCGTCAAGAGGAGGAGCTGGAGCGGGCGTTTAAGGTGCAGTCCCGTGAGGCCATCCACACCATATCATGTCGAGTTGATGGCCGCTGGCGCTCAAACAGGGTGCGCAGCTCAATGATGTGGACGACTTGGCGACAGACCCGCCCTCGGCATGTTTCCTTTTGCTGCCTGTCCCGACATTTGCCCCAGTCACGAGGCCATCAAGCAGATGAACCCCGATCTCAGGGACATCGCTCCAAGGCATATCGACATCTACCTGTACTCAAAAGAAGCGCGGAGCCCCAGACTGCTGTTTTGTTGGCTCCTTCCTAGCCTCCGATTCTGGCAGGCTGGAGCGTGGCAACGCGTCGCAAGCGCATCGACCTCCCTGCGTCAGGACACCAGCGAGCCCAACCCTCGGCTCTGTGATCAGCCATTTGACTTCCACATGACGGCATCACTGCTAGGCTAGACTGCTACGGCTTTTTGCCGTGGCAGCGAACTTGAAAGGCCGGGCGATGTGATTTGTGAAGGAAATCGGAGAATCAGTGCTGTGCAGGCACCATCTAGCTCTGCACATGTTTTTTGCACGGTCTCTCAGTTTCACATGTCAAGGTTTGCGACGTGCATGATGTCAGTTTTGCTGCAAGTGGCGCGCTTAGATCGGCAACAGTAGCGATCTAGGTCACTGCTGTAGTGAACTAGATGACTGCAGCAAAGATGTCACTGATTCCTGGCCACACCACGTTTAAATTAAGCTCGTGGTCGCCGGTTATCCCTAAGTCCGGCCCCTCAGCGCCCGAATCCTCCAGAACCCTGAACCTTACTAGGCTGCCCTGTGAGTGCCCTGCTGTGGCAAGGAGCCGACACAGTCGACCGCCGCCGTGAGCAGCGGATGAGCCCGGATGGTCCACCATCCTTGCACAATTGTTTGTTTACTTAGAGTCAGACAGCATCGTATCTAGATGCCTAGGGGACTCAGGGTCAGAGCCGGTTCAACACATACATGTAGTAAAAGAAACCCTTTAAGTGTGCCTTACAGGCAATATTTCAAATTTGTAAACAATCTCTGAAGGGAAACCCTAAATGCGTGGAAAAGGGCGTGAGTGGGGCAACAGGGGACGCCGCGATGGGGCAGATCGGCCGACCTCGCACCGCATCGACGGGAGTGTCAAAAAAGACCACCGAAGACCGTGGAGTGCAATTGTCTGCATGTCGTTCTGTGAGCGCAGCATGCTTGAGGGCTGAGTGTATTTCCGCGCTCATTGGTCAGCGGCTCTTTGTTACCTGGGACCGGGCGGGCGCTGCGGACCCGTCGGCGAAGACGAGGCACGCAGGAGTGCTCCTTTCGGTATGTTTCGAAGCAGCTGCCGAGCAGGTCCTTCGAGGAGAAGTCGCGGATGAGGCCAGGTAGGAGTGCTCGCGTGGTCATGTTTCGAAGCAGCTCCCGACAGGTTCATCCGAGCAGAAGTCACGGACGAGGCCCAACAGGAGTGCTCCTTTCGTTATGTTTCGAAGCGGCTGCCGAGGTCCATTCGAGCACCGGTCGTGGCCCGCAGAGTGCATGTTTGGGGTTTCCCGGTTGTCCCTAAGCTCCTCTTGGAACCCGAACCCCTAGAACCCTAGCCCGACTAGGCTGCCCTGCAAGTGCTGAGCGCGCGTGTGTCTTGTCGGTTGCCCCGGTTACCTTAACGCCCGAACCTCTCGATCCCCGAACCCCCTAGAACCCTAGCCCGACTAGGCTGCCCTGCATCGTCCCTGCGTGGCACAGTGTGTGTAAGGTTGCCGGCTAGGGGGGGTGTCCCCGGTTTAGGTAGAGCCGGTCTAGTTTTTTTGGTTGCCATCCCGCACCCTAGCCTGAACCTCATTTTTTTTGATGCTCGAGGATGCTACCGATGCCTGTGCTCTGGATGCTCGCCTGTGCTCTGGATGCTCGCCGATGCTCTGGATGCTCGCCGATGCTCCCGATGCCTGTGCTCTGGATGCTCGCCGATGCTCTGGATGCTCGCCGATACATGCTCTCTGGTCCGAAGGAAGGACCCCGCTGAGACATTGAGACATTGAGACAAATGACCCTGGGATCAAGGCAGGGTGTCCACCATATCATCCCCAGGAGGAACCCTGGTGAGACATTGAGACATTGAGACAAATGACCCTGGGATCAAGGCAGGGTGTCCACCATATCATCCCCAGGAGGAACCCTGGTGAGACATTGAGACATTGAGACAAATGACCCTGGGATCAAGGCAGGGTGTCCACCATATCATCCCCAGGAGGAACCCTGGTGAGACATTGAGACATTGAGACAAAACTGCCTTGATCCCAGGGTCAATTGTCTCAATGTCTCAATGTCTCACCAAGGTTTCTCCTGGGGATGATATGGTGGACACCCTGCCTTGATCCCAGGGTCAATTGTCTCAATGTCTCAATGTCTCACCAAGGTTTCTCCTGGGGATGATATGGTGGACACCCTGCCTTGATCCCAGGGTCAATTGTCTCAATGTCTCAATGTCTCACCAAGGTTTCTCCTGGGGATGATATGGTGGACACCCTGCCTTGATCCCAGGGTCAATTGTCTCAATGTCTCAATGTCTCACCAAGGTTTCCTTCCAATCCCTGGGTTTTTTTTCTGAGAGATCATGGTGGCGCCGTGGGTCCGGGATTGAAATCTCTAAGCTGCCGCACCGCCAGTGGCACCGGCCGCCGAGTCAGCCGCGCCTTAGGCTCCGCGGATCCGCGAGGCACCGGGAGCGCATGCTTCAGCAGGGTCTCCGAACCGTCGGTGGCCCGCACCGTCATCGAATCGTAGCTCGAAACCTCCCGCACCGCCCCGTACTGGGGCTGGAAGCTCCTCGCTGCATTGGTGGGGGCCCGGAATGCCCCCGCCTCCTCGAGCCGCCGCTGACGGCTCCTCGTCAACGCGTCATTGTGCTTGAACTTCGCTGCATTGTCTTGATAGACCCGGAAGCTCGCAGCCGCCATCATCTCCACATCCTCCGGGGCCACCGTCACGGCCGCATGCGGCCTGGCATTGTAGGCTTCCGCCGCCTCTTCCACATGGTCGCCCCAGCCCCCACCGTCCCGGGCCACCTTGCCCGCCAGATCCTTCTTCAAAGTTTGAATTGCCCGGTCCACCACCGCCGTCGCATTGCGGTCCGAGGGGTCCTTCTGGCGGTGCACCGCGCCTCCGGGCAGCCGCACCACGTTTAGGAAAAGCCTGCTGCCGAAACGGCGGCCTCAGTGTTGCACTGTGCGCCACAACAGTCGGAGGCAAACGTGCGTTTTCTACGTTGAGCTTCTGTGTGTCCAGCCGACGATACAAGCAGTTTTTCTTTTTTTGCTTTCGAGCCGTTCCGCTGGCATGCCTGGGTACAGAAGGCATTTTGAGCCGGCATTCCTGATTGGAATGATGAAAAAAGACCCGAAGCCGTGTTGCACATGATTGCACTCCATCTGCCTTGGATCGTTTTCTTTTGAGACGAGCTTAGAAGTCATCTTTGCAAAGTTTGCAAGCCAGAACAAGGGTTACTTGACGTTGGATGGTCTGTAAAATTGGACAGAGCACTTATGAGGCTTGTTTCCGAACTTGCGTCAGAATGTTCTTTGCGCGAAAATTTCGCGTGCACGGATTCTTTCATTTGCTATTTGCAGACTTCGTAGCGGCTTTTGAGCTCTTTTGGTAATTCCATTGGTAATTTTCCAGCAGCACCCTCTGGACTGCATGTCGTTCAAAATCGCGCACAAGAGCAGTTCGTCTGCAGTTGATGTGGCATGCGCAAACCGACATTTCCGGCATTGCACAGCTATTGTCCAAGTGCCCAAAATATTTTTTGTTTTTTTTGTTTGCGTGGCACATCCGGCATGTCTGGCACATTTTTCTTGCTAGAAAAAGAGCACTGGTCACTTGGTAACGTTCGAAGCTGATTTTGCCTCTCTGGACATCTCAACCGGCCGCATGCCGGACATGCCGGGCATGCCGGAGTGTTCCAGACTATTGTACAGGTTTGTACACTTTTTTTTTCAGGCAGAATTTCAACAGTTTCATTTTGCACTAACTTCTTTGGTTTCCTGGTCTCAATGACAAGAACGAACATGTTTCGGAAACTCAAGAAAATCTTCTTCCTCCCCGTGGCAGCATTTAACTGCTCACCAATGCCATGGCGGGCCAACACTGGGCTGTGCTAGCTTGCTGCTTGCTGCTCAGCTGCAGCTCCACGAATCCCAGAGCATCGGCCTCAAGGTACACACTCTCGGCATCTGGCATCGAAAATTCGGGCCAGCTGTCAGGGCTTGGCCTTATATCTTGTCAAAAAACCGTATGGCCGTATGGCTCGGAGTCTTTTGGGTTCAGGGCGCAGTTGCAGGCAGGCCGGGAGATATGAATCACAATACACCCCTTATATGGCGGTGGTATCTGTTCCCTGCAGGAGCTCAAATACATGCAAGTCTCCGGACTTGTGGATTCAAGTTCGGGCTCCTAACTTGGCTTAGCAGCCGGAGAGGTAGCAACGATAGCCACCGGAGAAATACGAATGGCGACGGTGATGACGATCATGATGGTGATGATGTGATGTTGGTAACAATCCTCAAACAGATAATCGTTAGTTTAATCATAACATGATAGAGTATGACTTGGAAGAGCCAGAGCAATGCCAAACACGCTATCATGGCATCGCTGCCATTCGTGGTTGTCAACAGAATACATTCGCAATACTACTGCTTCTCCAGCACTGATCACAGCAGCTGTCGCAGTGTAGGATTACTCAAAGATACTCCGGGGCAAAGCAAACTATGAAGGGAGGTGACTTGGCAACAGTGTGTTAGGTCCTTGCTGCAGCCCTGCTTTAGCAGTGTTACTTGCTGTGGGTGGGCGGCAATACACCATGTATACTTGTTCATCGCACTGATAAGATTTCCAACATATTTTGCCTTTTCAATTTCCGGGCAAGGCCGCCTGTCCCTGTGCTCTAGACCTTGACTGCACGTTTGCTGCAATCTCCATGGAAACGGGACTCGGAGCTCTTTCTTCGAGAATCCAGAACCTCAATCCTGGAGCTTCAAGCACTGGGCAGGTACTTCTAGTATGATTCCAGCAACGAACGACACACCACAAAACCCCAACTTCTCGCGCTTGGTTCTTCTTTGGGCTCTGTTGGTATGCATGGAGTCTGAGGCTTCGACTTGTACATTCCCAGGGCATCCTCGGTGTCTTGGAGGAGAATTTTATCTGAGCAATCACAGCATTTCATGGTGAGAACAGCAATCATATTGGGGCCCAGCGCTGTTAGAGTTTGGAATCTGGTGGTCAGGGCGGAGGGATTAAGAGGGGTTAAGGGCTGGGCACAGGACTTTCCATGTTAAAGAACATCGATCTTTGGTGTCTTCGCGCAGGTTCAGCACCACCCGAACACAGCACCCCGACTCCAGCCTAACTCCAAGCCCACAGCCCCAGCGTGGACCCGAACTTTTTGTCTTCCCTTGCCCCCATAACCTTATACTAACCCGACAATACCTTGTAGTAATCCTACAGCCCTGTACTTCCTTTCATTTGCCCTGATGTCCCCCGACTAGCCAAAAGAAGCTAAAGGGCTTTGTTAGGGGTGGAATGGGGTGGCCTACTGACTTGTGGCTTTCGGGTGTATTGCAGGGTTTGGGGTCCTTCAAGCACGGCCCAATTTGATACCAAAGGCCACGTGAACGACAACTTGCTGGATGGGGCCCGCGGTATGGCTGTCGATGGGAGCCGTCTGCCTGGCTTGAGAGGGGTGGCGGAAGGGGGGGAATATGAGTAAAACTAGGAACGAAAGGATGTTCGTAAAGAAGTGATACTACCACGCACATTGTGACGTTTGAGAGCGCACGGAAGTTTTGGAAAGGGGCATACCTAGTGAGTATACTATAATACAGAATAACAGAAAATACTGTAGATGGCAGCAGAAGCAGAGCTCATTGGCTTCAACCCCATCTCCTGCGACTTAAATTGGGTACAATTCTGCGTCGAATGGGCTTTGGCCAACTGAGGCTATGTCTATGTGTGCAGTCACAATGCTGACAGCTTGGTAGTGTTGGACGTCTCTACGCCGGCCAGTCCTACGATAGTAGCCTCCTTGACGGATAGCACTAACCTTGATGGAGCACACAACGTTGTCCTGGATGGAAGCTACTGGGGCAAATCGTTAGCACTTTTCCTCTCCGAAACTCATTCCAGCGCAAAGATTACCCTAGAGCGCTTTTTCCGATATTCCTCTACCCATTGTACCCCTGTGTCACGATTGGACAGATTGGACTCAGGTGGCTATGCCTATGTGGCTGGCTACTGGGCCGACAGTGTGGTGGTGGTTGATGTGAGCACGCCAACAGCGCCAGCGGTGGTTGGCGCTTATTCCTCCATCTCAGATTCGCCAAACGTTCTCAACGGTGCCAGCAGTATTGCCGTTTCAGGTAATTACGCCTACTCCCTTTCTTGGTTCTCGGACAGATTGGTGGTGGTGGACATTTCCACAAAGACCAATCCAACACTTGCGGGCACCTTTCAGGCGGCAGGCGATCTTGATGGACCCACGGACATCGCGATCGTCGGAAACTATGCTTATGTCACATGTCAGCATACAGACAAGCTGGCGGTGCTAGACATCTCCAATCCCGCCAGTCCCACAAAAGTGGGCGAGGTGGCAGATAGCAGCGTGATGGATCAGCCCCTGAGCATGGCGATCGACGGCACAATTGCTTTCGTGGTTGCCTACAATTCCTTCAGCTTCTTGGAAACCGGTTGTTTTCTTGTTGTTCTTTTTGTGTTTCTCTTGTGTCCTGCATGGAACAGAAGTAGTGGTAATGTGGCTGCTGGGCTGCCGAACCTGATGTTGTATGGTGATGTCTCCTGAACGATCCTTATAAGCTGCATGTCTGCTGGGCTACATAGGTTTGGCAGCAATCGACATTTCCACACCGACCAGTCCTACGATTGTGGGCTCAGTGGTTGACAGTGCCCGAGACCATCTCGACTATCCTTTCGCTGTCCGCGTTGCTGGTAGCTCCTAGAGGTGAAAAAGCGTCATCTTGCTTTCTTGTTTGTTTTTATACCCCACTTCAGAAAACACATGACAACAATCACAAGTCATTGAACTTAAAAATAAGGATCATAGTACGAGTAGGAGTTCACAGGCACAGTAGTGACTGCAACATGGTTATTGGAACCACGAGAAATATGCTGCCTCAATGACAACAATCATGCTTGCAGTCTTTCAAGCACCTGTTAGGCTTTGCGTACGTGGCAAGCATGGGGAATGGAGGAGGCATGACGATCGTGGATATTTCTACTGTGCCTATGCTGGCCATTGCTTGAACTGAGCGAATCATGTTGTGACTCTCTTTTAGGGGCTTGCTGGGACAAAGTCAGGGCAGGTTAAGGATTTGATACGGGCCATCGCTGGGATGATTTGAATGATCATCAAGGGTATGTCTCATGATAATGGGTGGCACATTGGAGCCCCCTTAGCGCGGATTTTGTGGTTCGGGCCATAGCGCAGGAATGACAAGGCCCATTGCTTCTGAAGCTACCAAGCTTCAGGCTGACATACACTGATGTGTGTGTGTGTGTGTGCGTGCGCGTGCACCCTTGGTTTGTTTGGGCCGGGGGGCCTTATAAGGGCCCGGGGATGTTTTGCTGAGCCAATGTTGCGGCCTTTATGGCGGAAGTGTTGGATAATATTGTTTTCGTAAACATAGACAGAGTCCAGGTCATGAAAGTAGCCACAAGTCCTCTGCATATAATACTCAGCTCTCTTCTACCGCCAACAACATGAACACATGTGCGTTTTTGTTTAGGTGGTGTTCGTACAATGAGAAGCATCGCCTAGCAACACCGAAGCTCAGATCATGTTTGCAGCATCTCGGAGTCCTGATAAAGTGATTGTTTTGACCTGGCGTGCGCATCGTAAAGGGTAACATGAATGTGAGAGTAGCGAGGATCTACATATGATAGTATAATAGTGTACTCTAGGTATACCATGGTATACTACATAGTATAGTATATATCATTTAAGGAGAGCATTACTTGGAATTCCTTTGCAGAGATATTAAAAGGAATTAAAGCCAAAGCTCAGGTGGCCAGCCCCTCTATCGTTGACAGTGTGAAGGACAACACTGTGCTTGACGAAAACAGGGGCATCTTTCCCATACTTGGATATGTTTTTGTCAGGTTTTTTCGTGGTATCAGAGTCTTCAGAAGCAGTTAAAAGATGGTTTCTACTTGTGCTCCAAAAACAACTCAGGTATAGCGGCTGCCAACGGTTACTTGGGATGCTTGAAAGTGCTTTGTTGAGTGTTACGGTTCCGATGTTGCGGTCTGAAAGGTTGGGTTTGGGATCCGTGAGGCCGAACAGCCACCAAACCATCGCTTGACTCACATTGTCCTTAGTTCAAACGAAGAACCTTTGTAGCATCCTCGTAGGTTCCTTTTCCATATAGGGTATCGGGCACTTTGGGTTTAATCGAGAGTCCTGACGACCTGAAGCGCAAGCATGTCTAGTCCCAAAAATACCAGGCAACTGCCTTATCACCTTGTTTGTGTTTGGGGCTTAGGGTTTAGGGTTTCGGGGGTGTTGCATCTTGAGTTTACATGAGTCAGGCTTGGTCTACGTCTCTGCGTATGCTGGCAAGAACTTTGTTGTTGTGGATCCAAATCCTACTACCACAAGTACAAGTGCAACCAGCACGACCACTCTTTCGACCACTTCTACATCTCCTACAGCAACGAGCAGCACATCCACCACCACGAAAAGTGCTAGCAGCACCACGACGGCATCGGCAACAACATCCACAACCACGAAAAGTGCTAGCAGCACCACGACGGCATCGGCAACAACATCCACAACCACGAAAAGTGCCAGTAGCACCACGACGGCATCGGCAACAACTTCGACACAGACAACAGTCAGCAGTTCGACCACCGCCACAACCACCTTCACCGCCAGCACCACGATCACCGCAACGACAACAACTTTGACCTCAGTGACAACGAAGAGCAGCACAACTACCGCCAGTACCATAACGGCAGAAACGGTGACAACCACAACGTTCACGGCAACGGCAACGGAGACATCATCGACTTCCACGACGACAGTGACATACACAGAAGCAGGCTCAAACTCGGTGCCAGCAACCCGGCTGGAGACATGAAGGGTGTCAATGGCTTGCATTTTTTTGTTTTTTTTTGTTATTTGGTGTTTTTAAATGGAGTTTTCGTGCGGTCAGCTTCACTCAATTCAGGAACCCACAGGCAATGCGAGCTCAGCTGGCTTGGATACAAGCCTTGCCGTGATCATTGTGCTCGGGAGCATACTTCTGATCGCAGTGCTTGCAGGTCTGGCCTGGAAGGCCTGGCAAGGGCGCAAGGCCCGGGAACCGGCCTCAAGCAACGAAGTCCGTGTCTGAAATCTGCAATCCACTCGCCTACTTACAGGATCATGGGACTCAGTAAGTAGGCTATAATTGGGGTTATAAGTCCCCTGAGTGGGGTTGTCCTAATTATAACCTACTTATAACCTTACTTACTAAGTCCCGTGAGCCTTCAAGTACCATTATGGCGGCAGCCCCCCCTCAAATAATCAATGTTGCACATGTTGTAAAGAGGCGTCAATCAGACACGGATGACCTAATTTGTTGGCGATTCCGTGTTTGCCTCCGTTTTAGCGGCAGAGAGCACGCCAGATCCAGCATGGTGCAGGGCTGTCCAAGATGCCGCATCGTTCTGGTTGTCCTTTTTGTGTGTGAGTTCTTCTGAGGTCGCTGTGAAATCTCGCAGAGGCTTTGTACAAATCCCTTGCAGCAGCAAGCTATCCCTTTTTGGCAATTTGCCACTTCATGTAGTTTCCCTGAGGCAGAAGGCACCGAAGGCGCAGCCGAAGGTTTGCCGATCCGGCTCTCTGCTCTTGGTGCTGCTCAAAGCTGCTGGAAAGGCTGTAAGCCAAGACCATCGTGCATATGCGCATTGTGCGAGTAAAGCTCATCACCCTTTCCCTAGCCCACTTGAGGAAGGAAGGACTGGGTCAATGGGTCATTTCCATTCCATAAAGAGCCCCTGAGATGCTGTTAACTATTCATGTTTGAGCTTTGAGATTGTGAAAAGGTGTTGCGACTGCTCATTCGATCATCGACCACTTGGTCTTAGTATGGTAGTTGCTGATTTGGCTGCACTCCGTTGCTTTTAGTTTATTTTGCAACAGCCTTTTTTTGCTCAGTGGGGATCTTTCGATTCACCTGGCCACCTCAGCTGCTGAGCTATGTTTCTCGCGCTGTTTGCCCTCGTTGTTGTTCGCTCTGCTTGTGCAGACGGACCAGACCTGAGCTGCAGCTTGCAGAAGAGGCCGCCCGCGCTCCTGCGACTGGACACGGAGAAGCCTCCGTCTCAAGAGCCTCCTGCAACGGAGTTCGCAGGGCCTGAGTCTCAGCCTGATGACGGACCCTGGTCCATGCCGGGTGTGCGCTTCCAGCAATGTGGCCGGACCAAGAACAAGAAGCCTGTGCGGCTGCCGACTTTGCTCCAAGCTGTCACATTCGACCGTGGCCACGAGAAGCCTTTGCCTGACCGGGTCAAGTGCCCGACAGGCCAGATGTTGATTGGCAACTTTGTGGGCAACGAGTACAGCTTCACGTGTTGTGATGCCGGCCAACAGTGCGGAGGGTGTCGCAAGATTACAAATGGCACCTGCCAGGAATGCGCTGCCGGCTACGTCCACCAACAGATCCCGCTTTTGAATGTAACGAAGTGCTTCTTGTGTGACGATGTGCCTGGATGGCAAGACTCCCACGGTCTTGGGTGTCGGGACTATGCATCCAAAGGTTTCTGCCATGGCTTTGTAGAGGCTGGCCACGATGAGCCCTTTCATGGAGTGCGCCCCAGTGAAGCCTGCTGTGTGTGCGGCGGGGGCAGCGTGCAACCCACACCCACTTCCATGCCCTTCACCCAAAAATCACTGGTGTATGGGGATGTCGTCGATGAGTTCCCGGAGCCCCAAACCCTAGGAAGCCAGATCAGTAGCTGCAATCTTGCGGAGTGGGGGCTGCATCTCTCCGGGTCCCCGGGGAGGATTCAAGGCAACGTATCATCTCCCGGCGACGGCAGCACCACGGAGATCAAGTGCTCCCTGGTGCTGCTGCAAGATCCCATTCGTGGAGTCTCTGCGACAGTTAGCCTCAAGATTCCGGTGGCCTCGTTCTCTTACGGGCAGCAGCTCCTGCTCTTCAAGTACTGGGGTTTGGATCCGGACCCAGCGACGAAGCCCTTCCATCTCCACCAACAGGTGCTACCGCAGGGCCAGTTTTTGGAGAATTTCCAGCTGCACTGCAACTGCCCGTGCCTGGGCCAGCTTTTGGAAGCTTGTGGTTCGGAAACCCTTGAATGCTCACACCTTAAACCCTGCACCCGTACCGAACCACCTGAAGAGCTTCAACAGAAGTGACGTGAAAGCACGAGGTGGCTCCGGATGCTGCCGAACAGCACGCTCGTGGCCGGACAGCTGCCGACCCCTCCGGAGGTCGAAGGGGTTTTGTGTGTGTATGTATATATATGTATATGTATATACATTGATCTGTGTATAGATATAAATATGTAGAAATATATGTAAATATAAATATAAATAAATGTATATATATATATATATATATATATATATATATCGAGTGTTACATATATATACATATACATATACATATACATATACATATACATATACATATACATATACATATACATATACATATACATATACATATACATATACATATACATATACATATACATATACATATACATATCCATATACATATACATATACATATACATATACATATACATATACATATACATATACATATACATATACATATACATATATATATATATATATATATATATACGCACACATAGATAATGTCATGTGCACATAGTTCTATGATTGCATATTTGTATTCTTTGTTATTTTTTTGTTTCTTCTGCATCTTATTTCTCTTGCTATTCATGTTATTACCATTGTCAGTATTAGCATGGTTATTACAGAACTATGGTACAGGATCCATTTGCAGAGCAGCGTTTTCAGCTGAAAGTGTGCAGCAGGTTGCGGGTGCTGTGCAGGGTAGGATGTGCATGGCTTGATGAAGCTGGTTTCCTGGCCCGGCCCCAACAAAACCACCTGTATCCCTCAGAGCTCCGTGAGTTGTAAGATACTGTAGCAGCAAGAGCTTTGTTTCTGCAGCACCTGCAGTGAATTTAGCGTAGACGAAAGCCCAGCTCGACATTCCCGTATCTCCAGCCCTGCTACTACAAGCTGCTTGAGGTGCAGGGGCCTTCGCTTTATGGCTCTGGTGTGCCCTCCTGCGCATGCCAGGCTGGGGTTTCCGGCTTTTCCCCACACCACACACGACTCACGATCAAGAACACATATGTGCCAAGCCGTCTCACAGACTATAGTCCCTAGTTTCAGAAGGAGCTGCAAACAGCTCTCCAGCTTCAAGTTCGGTTACCACCCCTTGAACCATGAGCAACCAAACTCGCAACGGCGATATTGAGAGCGCCCCACGAACCCACGAACTCAAAATCCTCTTTTCCCACCTCCTGAGGCACCTGCATTATCCTGGCCTCTCTCCTTCCCTTGTGATTTCATGCACCACAGTGAAGCCTCGCGAGGTTTCAGCAGAGAAGGTCCACTATGAAGGCCGCGGCAGGCGTTTCCCCGTCTCATGACGGATTCCTTCCCCGGCAGATGAGAAGAAAAGCTGTCTTTTGAACCAGGCAGCGGGAGGTGGACAGCCAGGAAACCACCAGCTTCACGGTCGTCCAGGCCCGGGGGGTGCGGAGACGATGTTGATCTCAGGGTCAGGCGGCAGAGGGATGGGTTTTGGATCAGTGCTGGGCTGCAGGAGACTTTACAGAAGCCCTTCAAGGCGTTCGTTTGCGTAACGGATCTTCGTGTCTTGTGATGGCGCCAGGAAAGAAGTCACCAACGCTGCATGAAATCGATCAAGATTCTGGAGTTACCTTGTTCAGAGTATAGTTCTGGCATGGATCCCGAAGGAGTAGTATTCTAAACTTTTGAGGCTTGTTTTATATGACGACTGGAATGGTGTGTGTTTGATTGCAAGAATTCTCTACAACACAACGGCCCAAACTATTCCGTAAGCTTGCCCCCTGGAGCCTCTGCGACCTTTGATTCGAATTGCCAAATCCTGCAGCCCGAAGCTGTTCAGGGACGCCTTTGGAAAGCAGGCGCCTACAAGGCCTCCGTCCTTAGCGTCCATCGTTGATCTTGTGGGCTTCAAAGCGTTTGGATCTTGTGGGGTTCAAAGCGTTTGTTTGGCATTTTGAAGGGTCTTGCGGTTTTATCTTGTTCCCGAAGAACTGCATGCGAACCGTTTTGACAGACCTCTTGCGCTGCAAGCATTAACAAAACCACAAATGACCACAACGAGCGACGCAGCTGCACGCGGTTTTGCGACGCCGGACAAGGCAAGTTTCTCCGACCCACGCAGGTCACCGGCAAAGTAAATTCCAAGAGTCCTTGGTAGGGATGCGTGGAAACGAGCCCTTGCAGTCTCTGGCGAGAGGATGGGTCGACAAAAAACATGCAGGGGACAGCCCACAAAGATTCGCTTTTTGTACAAATCGACTGCGACAAGCGTAGCCGGGTATTGGGGGCGGAGAGCAAATGGAAAGACTCAAGCGTCGTTGAAGGGTTTCCAATGGCTCAAATCTAGGCTTACCCGGGTATTTTATGCGCTGGAATGCAACGTCCCATACCCTACCAAAACGGCAGCTTCGCAGAACCTGCAAGGTGCCGGTGCTTCAGGGCCGCGTTGGAGTGGCGCTGGAGGTTTCACCGCTACAGGTGGGGCCTGCAAGAGGATGCTTCTAAGCTGTTGGATATTGAGATATAGTAGATATAGTATAGTATATTGTTGTATATCCTGGTCTATTCTGGTATGTTACAGGAAAGAGTGGTAGATTATGGTATATTGCTATATTGAGTTGCTTAACAGTCGTGTCGTATTATATCATGGACTTCTAGCAGTTTCTGGAATGCGGCTGCATTCCACGGCTTTGCTTTCTCCTCCATCCATAATCATAACATCTCCGAGGCTTCGTGCCACAACAGATTTTCTATTAAGGCATGACGAGGACGGCGTTGTCGTTATACCTGGCAGCTTCTCCAGGAGTACATCCCGGGCTTCAGCTGGTCCGAGGTGCGCCTGGGTTTGGCGACATGTCGCGGTAGATGGCAGCAATCCTAAGCCTTCATTGGTTAAGATAGCCGTTTAGTTAGCAATGAGAAGAGAATAGAAGGATGACCCATGATGCTCCACCGTCATTTTGTGACGTGTTTCGTGCATGCTCGCGTTTGATTGGCGCAGCATTCCATGCAGGGGTCATGTGCACCTTGTTTTAACAACTTCCCAGTGAATATAGGATATGTAGTTACTATCGTTCCTGGAACGATTAAAGATGGTCTTGCACAGGGGTGCATCTGTTTGCGATTGTTGGGAGCCTGGAACTTTCGTTCAGTGAAGGGCGCAAAGGGTTTAGTCTGTCTGCAAGGTTTGAGGGCTTAGGCTCCTCCCATAGAGTCGTACTTCAACGGTGAAGACATGTGCCCTAAACCCTTGAGGAGACCATGAAGCCTGGAACCCCGAGGCTCCCGAGGACGCACACCTGCAGTATCCCATCCTGGAGAACACCTCCTCGGGTGCACGCTTCGCTGTCACTCCTGCCGAAGCCCCGGAGGCCCTGTGCAGCCTTGCACTTTCATTTGCACGCAGACTGTGAGATGCTACCTACGCATGCTGGCAGGGGCGCAGGAGAGATCCTAGCAGAGTCAGTCAGTGTTGGGTCCGAGGAGTTGTGCTAGTAACTGCTAGTAGCTTCCTGTGCAGATTCTGGACGTACAGTGCCGCGACGGGAGCAATGCCACCTACGCCTGGTCCCGGAGCACCGGTGACGTCACCCGCGAGGACAAGGCGGGCCTGCGCGAGGCTTTCCGGGTGAGCCTTTTCTTACCAGTTCGGGAAGCTTGATGGTGGTCAGTTTTGTGAAATGCAGGAAGCACTGGTGCGTTGTACTTCGGGTGAGATCTGAATTTACAGCAATTGAGTTCGACATCTCTTTGGGTGTACCTCAACAGGCGAACACAGGTAGCTCCAATCAGAGGCCCCTAAACTAAGAAGACTCTATCGGAGTTGACAGATCCAGTCGAAGCCCATGCGAGGGAACCATGCACCTGCTCCTCCAGCAGAAGAATGCTATCTGCTGGATGGGACGGTCGGTTCCACGAAACCTTGAGCGCCAGAACTCGATGTGACACAGTCTCTCGAAGCACCGGTCCCTGAGCCGCGAACCTTGATTCCGCTGACAAGGTGGCCTTCAACTTGGACCCCGCGTCTGGACTCGCCTCTGGTGCCCCATGGGGGGGCTCGTGCAAGGGAGGGTTCATGATGTTGTTCTCAACATGGGACTTGCGGGTTCTCTGTTGTCTCTGACAGTGGTGCAGTGCCTCGGATTCGTTCCACTGAAGCTGAAGGTGCTATGTCACTGCATCTTCACCCTACAAGCCTTGAGCCGTCCAAGGTATGGAGGCTCCGTTGACAACCTGTGCTAAACCCGCAAGCCGCATTCATAAGCCCTCCATGCCTAAACCCCGAAGCCCTAACCCTTGACGATGAGGCCACCCCCCGCATCTTCCCAAGAAAGCCAGATACAGCCCCAAGTAGCAGCGTCCAGGCAGCCCCGGCTTGGACCTTTCTGCTGAGGGTCGTGGACGGATACAGGTCGGGGCCGCAGTGTATTTGATGGAAAACGTGAAGTGTTCTGGCTTCTGGGTTTAAAAATGTCCTGACTTCACTGCACTCAGTTTCTGCCTTTGCTTGTTTTCTGCCGATTAGCCAAGGCCCAAAGTCAGCAACCACAGGGTTCTGAAAGATTTCAATTACCGTGTTCTTGTCAAGGCACTTGTTTAAGAACCCAGTTACCATATTAAGGATGTAGAGTCATGTAGAGTAGGAAATGCAAATGGGTTGCCTTACTATGACAACTTAATATAAAATTTCCTAGTAAGAACCCAGATTAATGCGGTCCCATGTCTCAGATCAACTGCAGCATCGCGCTCGGCGGCCAATTGTACGACAAGGCCCGAGATATCCCGAGATAATTAGACCGGCTAGGGGTGCCCGAGACAAGGTTTGGGCTTCATGCATGCAGATACGAATACCTGCGAGTGCAAGCTTGGATGCTTGCGGATCTTTTTCTTGGGTACCATGTCGAAGGGTTTTGGGCATTGCAGCAACAAGATGATATGGAGGGCTTCAGTCACGCAATGTGGTCACACAAAGCCAAGACGGTAGTCGCATTGACTTCCGAAAGGTCCTTTGTTTAGGGAGTGTTGCCTTGCGATTCCTCCGAGGTCCTGCCAGTAGCGCAGCTCACTTTGGACGTGGTGGACGACACGTGCTGGGTCCCCACCAACGTCTCAGGACCCAAACGCCCTCCTAAGTACTGGCCCCTAAACCCTAAACCCCAAGCCCTAAACCCCAAACATCCTACTGAGTATTGGTCCCTAAACCCTAAACCCTTAAACCCTGACCCTTAACCGCAAGCCCTAAACCCCTAAGCCCCAAACGTCATCGTGACCCGAAGCCGAAACTCGTCTCTGGGATCGATTCGAAGGATTGTTCCTCTGGAAGACGCTGCCTTCCCTAAGTGAGTGCCGGGTCCTCAGGGTTTTGGGCGCTTCAGATGTCTGAAGGGGCCTTCGATGAGCTTGGGGGCATGAGCTTTGTGAAAATCAGGTTTGCAGCTTGACAGTCTGGGCAAAATCCGGCATGAGTAGCTGGGATACTAATCGGCATTGTGGTAAAACTCTCCGCAGGCAACCCCGAACGCCCGATACTCTTCGTAACAGGTCTTGTTGGCCATCTACGCATTAACATGCATTAACAGGAGTTCGAGGTGGGGCAGGTTGTGCTCCATGAATGTCACCATGATAAAGAACTCAGCAAAGCTGACTGGCAGAATCAAGCTGCAAGGATTAGGGCGCGTTCACTCTGTGGCCAGTTGGCCACTGACATGTGTGTGAGCATAGAGACGCGCTGCCATCGCAACGCGGCTACCCTGCTTATGTATCTGTCTATTGATTTGCTTATTTTATGGTATCACTATTTCTTCTTATGGTTAGTATTGTTTATATGTATGTTTTCACCACTTAATCATATTATTTCGCAAAAGTTGGACGAAGCACCAGGTTTCCGCATCTGCCGCGAGAGGGCCGATTGTGCAGGCATCCAAGAGGAGACAGGGTAAGGCCAAACTCCAGAACCGGTACAGTGTTTAGGGTTTATGGCCGAACACCAAAGCCAGCAGGGGTTTGCCGGGTTGGGGCTGTTACAGTTGCGGGCGTCCGCGATTGTCGTTGCTATCGGTCAAGACTACTGATGCACATATGTAGGTGCCCGTGCAATGTCTTTTGGAGCCAAGAACCTACGGAGGTGGCCTGCAATCATGCCTTGCCGCCTCATCGACTCGAATTATCATTCCCTAATCCCTGCTCCCTGAAGTTTCGAATTAAGCTAAGTCCTCATTTCCTATAGTTTTGGATTGGGTCCTAATCCCAGTAGTGTGAGGAGGTTTGGATGATTGTGAATATATCGGAAAACCCACCGAAAGCACAACGTTTTCAGACCGGATGATGGCTTGACCAGGGTTGAGTGATGAGTGGAGCCTAGCCACAACCGATTGAAGTTCAAGGTGTGCAAATGAAGTCAGTCTAGGTTTAAGTCGTAGCTTTTGTTAGTGGGCGGGCTCTGCGCCACTTTTCCACAGTCCGTACTCGTGCCACTGTTACTGCTGCTGCTGCTGCTCCTGCTAACTGATGGTGCTCCATGCTCCTCTGCCGACCAGGACAGCAGCGGCACATGCCGTGCCATAGTCAGCGACGGCCAGCAAGAAACCTTTGCTGGCCAGGCCCTCTCTCAGGAATGGGTGGCTTCGGTTCTCGACATACCATGTGGCACTATTTGGGCTTGTTGTACCGAATCAGGATGTGCCCTCCCAAAGAGATCGAATCCTTGTTGGTAGCTAGTGCACCCGACCTTTCTGGAGGATCTGGTGGCAACGTTACACTTTACGTTCCTGGCTTTTTGTTGGGTTTTTCTATTTTATTATAGATCCCTGCTATGGCAGCTTAGAATGAGTTCTTCTCTTTCTAGCGAAGCTCGATTCGTTGGCAGGTGCTGGTGCGTCTAGAGAACTGCTCCGAGGACTGCAGATGCTACAGGGACGGTGGTAAACTCCTGGACAAGCTTTGGTTTCAGGATTGCGAGTTTTATGCGATGCTGGCAAAGCGGATGCCAGCCGCACATGGACTGCCGCACGCGACGCTGTGTAGCAGTGTTCGCCTTGCAGTGGGCCTTGCAGTGCAAACCCCAAAGACCTTTATTCGCAGATGAGACGCGGCTGCATTCGCGAATTGCACTTCGCCTTCAGGAGGACACGGACCTGAACCTCACGGCCATGGGCGCATGGTGCCGTGTCAGGCAGAGAAACAGGGCGTGGCGGGTTTTTGCCGGTAGGGCTCGGAGCTTAGGGGAAAGTTGCCAAAGCTGAATGCTGTATGAAAGCCAAAGCAGTCGAAGCTCGGCTGTCCGGGCAGCACCAGGGGTAAGATAGAGATAGGAGTTTCCGAAAATTAGGGGTACCTTGTTTTGGGGTCCTTATAATAAGGATCCCACTATTTAGGGTACTATATTAGGGTCCCCTATTGTCGGAAAGTCCCATGTACAGTCGCACCCTTTATTTGTTCGTTTTGGTTGCCACTTTGGGTGTGTCTGTCTCGGCTCTTCCGCGTGGACGCTGCCGTCTCTCCCCTCCGCCAGGCCTCACGCAAGGGCAGGCTTGTCAAGGCTCAGATAGCCAGTTCAAAACGGCCTCAGCGGTCTTTTCAGAAGGCCCGCTGGCCAAAACGTGCACTTCAAGTGCAGCCCAGTCCGTTCTCTGGCTTGTCCTTTGCCGGTAACTTCCGGTTTAATCAGGAAGCCTGCCGCTCAGGGTTCCTTATCGACTCCTTGATGCGCTTTGACACCTTTTCTCCCCTTCCTGTCTTCTCTTAGTCACTAGCAGCCCGCGTGTTGAGACCGTCTATCTAGGTACACTGGAGTGGGGGTGTGTCGAACCCCTGCGTCCCATGCATCCGATCTTTCGCTGGATCAGGCGGTTGCTGGATTTGACGGAAACAGGTTGAACCAGTCCGCATTGAAGACAAAATTTGCAATGATCTTTAATCACCCGGTCCCGCGGATCACTGAAGGTGCGGTACTGTTTGGCTCTGATTTCCAGAGCTCATCGTTTCACACCCCACTATCGAAAGTGGGCTTATGCCCCCCTCCGAGTTGTGGTTGGAGGTTAGCCGGCACGTCATGGACGCTGCGTCTGTCCGGTGTGAGACGCGTTTAAGGAAAGTTCACGTGCCCGTCCAAGGTACGTGCAAGGAGACTATTCCCCGTCAAACGTCTTCAAGGAGCAGGTCTGCGAATCCCATGCATCTTTGGTATTGTTATTATGAATATTGTTCTCATGTTTGCTACTATTGTTATATAAGATCTATTATCATAGCTGATTGAGGATCCTGACGGCTCCGACCATGTGTAGAATGTAGAACGACGCTACTTACTTTCAACAGACCAGGAATGATCAGCCGTTGAATCCTACTCTATTGGGACATGATTGATGGATGGAGCTGTGATCAGCAAGCCCTGGCTGCTCAGAGGCCCGAGACCGTGGTCCTATAACTGCGAGACATTACTTGGAAGGGCAGGGGACTTAGTAAGTAGGTTATAAGTAGAGTTATAAGTACCCTAAATGGAGTTACCCCAATTATAACCCTACTTATAACCTACTTACTAAGTCCCCTGCCCTTCCAAGTAGGATCCATACAAAGAACCCTAATAAGGACCCGGGGTTTCTGATTCAGGTTCCTATATTAGACACAGCACTGCTCGAACCCTTCCCTACAGGAACCGAAACCCCAAAATCTGGACCTCCCAGCCCGTATCCTAAGCATAAAGCCACGGTCGGACTGGTGCCATGTAGGTGGTTGTCAATATAAGGGTCCATTTTTGGGTCCTTATTATAGTACGGCACCTATTATTGACGGTACCCAAGAAGGGACCGTAATTTTGACAACCACCCATGTCCATGAATTGTGCAGAGCCTGATCCAAGCCAACTTCGAGTGAAGTAACAAGCCTCCCACAATCTGAAATTTAAATCCGAGAGCCTGAGCTGTGAACCTTGAGCCCTAGGGCCCGTATACGGGGTTTTCCAATCGAAGCGGAGTTCCTCCACACTTTGAACTTCCAATTCCTGGCGCCGTTCAGCAAGCCAGGTGTCGTATACCCACGCGGGAACCACGCAAGATCGGCAGTTCCATTTCGTTCTCCGAGAGTTTGCGCACATGCAGCTCCCCAAGGCTCCGATCGAAGGGCATTGGGAGGGACTTAGGCTCACCGGAAGTGTACAGCCTGGAAATCGAGCTTGAAGAAAGTGGGTTTCGGGTTTAGGGGACGCTTGGGGCGGTGGGTTCTTGGAGGCATGTGAGAACGCCTCCTGGCTTCTGGTGCACACGAACGCCTCGGACTGGGGTTTTGGGATTCATTGGTTCACGGGTTCTCAAGAGGTGAATAGATGGATAATTATTTCATCTTTAATTTGTTATATATATATATATATATATATATATTATACAATAAACGAATAAACAAATAGATAGATAAATAAATACATATATATATATATGTATGCATATACAGATACTTCATTATACATATATGCTTTGAAATACTTGGAGTAAAGCTGGAGATGATGCAGGCGTTTCCTTCAAGTCCGAGAAACTTTCGAGCCTTCAACTCCCAGGCCCTGTGAACCCTAACTTACCTTGGCTTCGATGTCTACAACGGCCACTTGGGACCACTTCCGCTTGACCCTGGGCCCTTTAGCCTTCAAGGCCTCCTCCACGGAGCCCCACTCCAAACGTTGATACAGCTGTCAGCACCAACAGAAACATGGGAAGATCAGTAGCACGAAGCAGTACCAACTCCGCTTAGCCATGATACCGCAGTGCTTCGTAGTGGTGGCTACAATAGCCATCATCGGGACTACTATCGACTGCGACTGCTGTTGCCGCTGCTACGGCATCAGCCCCATCACCACCCGCCGCACTCCTACAGGACTTCAAGAAGGGAAGCATGGAAGCTCCGGAGTATTACGGCAATGCCGTGGCCTGCACTGGCCGCGATGTCGTGGCCAATGCCCTCGAGAATGGCTACGAGGATTTCAGGGTTCGGGTGTGAGGGGGATGTATGTGGGTTGGCCAGGAACCCTCAGCAGCAAAACTCCAATCTTCAGATATCTTCAGCGTTGACCTCATACTCTGACAACAGAACTGTGGAGGAGTTTGAGCTGGAGTTCCTCCCTGCAGAGCTGAACGACACCGCAGTTTTGCAGAAGCCCAAGGCTGCTCCACCTGGGGATTGGGGTTTGGGGTTTTAGGGTATCCAGGGTTTACAGATGCCGTGGGTAGCCTAATTCTATACGGGCCAGAAGGGGATTTCTGAATCATTCAGAGCCCCTTAACCCAAAGCCTATAATCCCCAAGCCCTAAACCCTGTAAACTAAACCAGCCCCATATTACATGCTCGTACGGCAATGCCAGGCGTTGCAGCCGGCGGTGCTGAAGCCCTTTGTCCGCTCTTGTTCGCTGACCGCTTCATCCACTGCTGTCTTCGGCACCCTGGAGGACCCGGCGAACAGATTTGGGTTTCGGCAGGGAGGCGAAGCATACATATCCCTCGCACCGTGAGGACCCCGAGCATTTCTCCCTGCACCCGTGCGAGTGCTTCGGGGAAGCGCATTCTCAAACGTCGCCTGTGCTGCAGTCTTCCGATCTGAAGGCGCGGCCCGCAATTTCTGCTTGGAGATGTTTCAGCACCGAACCCAATGCGGATGGCGCTAAGGTCAGCTGTGAAAGTTCAAGTGTCCTCAAGCCCTGCTCCTTTCGCCTTCTGAACTTTGATTCAGCCCACATTTTGATGTGCAGCTGGCCCAACCAAAGTCCGGGTTTGCGATGTCGGCTCAGGGTCGGCTTTCTTGTCAAGGCTTCTGGGTGCTGCGGTCGTCAGACTGTGATAGTTCAGCAAAATCAAGCTTAACTATGCATGGCTTGGGACAGTTGGCTTTGCCCAAGTTTGGGAAACTAAATTTCATCACCTCAAGCATGCATCAGCGCAACCTGGGCTAATTTATTGGCTCGGGGCATCGCCAGCGATTCGCGACAATGTTGCTTGAGGAAGAGGTCGCGAAAGGTTGCCCCGTATTCGGCAGCGGTGCTTCCTCTTTTTCGTGGCAGGTGTAGGGACAAGCAATGCAGCTTCTTTCTTTGATCTGACAAGCGTACGGGCAAGCGAGTAGTTGCCAAGCCAGCAGTGTAAAACAGCTGTTGTAGACTGGTGGCCAGGTCTTAGGATCTACCTCTCCTGGTCTTCCCCAGGAAGCCGCTGAAACCTATGTAAAGGGTGCCCCGGAGTGCAGGGTGGTTTTTGGATATCAACACAAATTGTGTGTCTCTTGGGCGTCGTCATAGCTACAGAGGTACCCAGCAGCAGCGGCTACAACGTGGGAAAGGTCCAAGATCAGCAGATCTTCTCGGGGCCTTACACCTGTGAGGACTCTCTCAACCCTGAATCCTTCTTGGCATGCTGCCTCCCACTCCAACTTGTAACATCATCGAAATCAATCGGACTGCATGCGGGGTTGTCAAACCTTCCCTGTGCAAGGCAGGCTCGCATGTACACACGAGGATAGAGGGCAAGCCATTGACGGCTCTTGGTACCTGATTTGGCGTTGCCACGGCTTCGGGGCTCACAGGAATCTGGACATAGTAGCTGCTCCAGATTGCAGATACACATGGGGATCCAGAATTGAATTGCCAATTTGGTTGTGAGGACACAGCGGTCCTCTCGCAGTCCTTTGACACCACCCTCTCGAACTGCGCGTCCGGCTGTCATGCCAACGCCAGCTGCGCCTTTTACCAGTTCTGCGCAACGTCGGAGACCTGTGCCTGAGATGAGAGTTTGGCATGTCGCTGTGCATGAACCATCGCATCGTGATTTCGCGATGTGTCTGTCAAGGCACTCTCTTCGAGCGCTGTGAATTCGTCCAACGGCTCGCCGTGCAGATGGTCAACGACCTGTATGGCATCGCGCCCCAAGGTGACTTTTGCCGCATCGCCGACCCGGACAAGTGCTGGAAAGAGATTCGGCGCCGGAGCTACCTCAGCCTGACACCTTCCGATGTGCCTGCGCTTGTTTTGAACACCCTACTCTGCATCAGCGATTGGCTTGCGGTAGGTATTCCACTAAGACCCTCTGTCAAGTTTCCTCTGCGCCGTGTCGTCCCGCAAGCAAGTTTGTATGCATCACTTCAACCTGGGCCGGCATCCTACAGAAGTTCTGCAATGCCTGCAGAGTCGAATCCAGAATCAGAAGCAACCGTGCCACCAGGTGCCTCGTTGCCTCTTCGAGGACCAGTACAACGCTTGCAGCTGGGCTTTCGTCATTCCCAATCATCGTCTTTGTGCACACCTCAATAACACAGCTTTCGGTGAAATTTGCAATAACACCCCTACACCCTAAACCCCTCCTTCGGCGAACGATGCTCAATCCTACACTCCGACCATGAAGGTGACGCGCTCCAGCAGATCTCGGGCGTGGAGGCAACCGGCCTGACCCAGTGTAGTAAGAATAGTTTCGTATCGTATCGTGTCATATCGCGTCGCATCGTATAGTATATAAAAGTGTAGTGTAGTATAGTTTAATGTAGGTATAGTATAGTGTAGTACAGTATCGTGTAGTAGAGTATAGTACTATTTGGTACAGTAAAATACATGTGTTTAGGCCAGTATAGTACAGTCTAGTAAAGTATGCATACAATCGTCTATCCCCCTTCAATGTCGCCGTTGGTCAGGGATCATCGTCTGAACCTTCTCCCTGCAGGAGGGAAGCATCGCCAATTCACAGCAGTCATCCAAGCCCTGGCTTAGTGAAATTCAGGGTTTGGGATAGGCTTTAGTGTTTTGAACTCGTGAAGTGCCGTCTAAACCTGGCACCCTGAAGTCAGAAACTTGGGCACCAGTGAATCAACTTGCAGGCTTCTTCCCTGCAGCAGAGTTCGGCCTGAAACGGACCCTCTACCCTAAAACTGGGCTTGGGGACAATGGGCTTGGAGCAAGGGAGTGAAACAAGGGTTGTGGTGGCCGCGTCCTAGGCGGCAAGAAAGTCTCCATAAAGCATTGCGAAGAGGGCGAGTGCGTTGCACATCGACGAGCCACAAGTGCACTGCATCTTTTTGCAATAACCTCCCGTACACCAAAAACCCATGAGATGCCTTTTGCTTGAGGCGTTCTACTTAGAGGATCATGGGACTTAGTAAGTAGGTGATAATTGGGGTTATAGGTCCCCTAAGTGGGGTTATCCTAATTATAGCCTACTTATAACCTACTTACTAAGTCCCCTGCCCTTCCAAGTAGGGTGGCACCTCTTAAGCTGCAGGCTGGGACCTGCTCTAGATGTGAGTACATCAATGCCTCCAGCGAGTATGCGACCAAGGGCATGCAAAAGGTGCTTCGGTGCTTCTATGCAGGATTTTCTTGTCGGTGGGCCAGAAACCTCAGACCCCAAACCCGAAACCCCTTAGCCCGAAACCCTAAACCCAACCTGAGCATGGGCTTTCGGATCCCTGGAGGGATGCCCTTCCGGAAATTCGTTCCCACGCCTGTCGCGAGGTGCCTTTGCCAGCAATGTTCCCAGCCACATCTCAGATATCTATCAGCTGCAACTACACGACTCGCATGTTCTCAAGGCAGTTTGGGGCGGGAATTCTTCTATTCAGGTCGTTCTGTGGCAGCCCTAGCGTTATTGCAGTCGTCTTAACCAAGCCAGCAAGCACCCATGACATGTCTGAGGAGAGCGCACGTAGTTGGGAAGAAGAAAGAGGAGTGGGAATAGGAGCAGGAATGGGAGCAGGAGTAGGACTAGGAGTAGGGGCAAGAGCACCAGTAGGAAGAGAGAGAGAGCGTGGGAGTGGCAAGAGGAGTATTGTAGGAGTAGAGTAGCAGACTAAACTATGGCAAATTATTGTACTGTATTAAGATATCTGATGTATGCCATGGTTTTATACGTAGCAGCAGTAGCTTTGGCACAGGGGAGCCTTCGCTTGAGGATTGGTTTAGGAGAAGCCCTGCAGGCAGGACGATGGCCGAAAGTGGGAGGGCCCGCGTCAAAGCGCCATCTTTACATGTGTCAGCGGCCAGTGGGTTGGCGAGCTCCGTCTCAAAAGCTGAAGTAAAGCCCATGGAGTTTTTTTGGGCAGGGACCGCTGGTAATGCTGAAAAGCTCTTGGATGCCCACTCAGGTGTCTTGCGGTTTTGGATTGGCAGCCCCTTTAGCGGGCTTTGTAACGCGGGTCTGTACCTCTGATTTGCGCTTGGTACTGGCATGTTTACTTCTCCGAAAATCTTGCTCCGTAGAACATCAGGCTGCAACTGCTTTGCCCTGCGTCATAAGATTTAGAGCTTTGGAGTTCCGGGCTCAGGCCAAGTTGAGCTGGCTTTGATTTTGATACTCAGGAGCTGGGCCCGTGGCAGTACGTCGGCAACCTGAGCTGCCAGGAGAGTTGAGTTGTTCGAGGGTTGTGGCGGGATCCGGTTTCTAGGATTCTGGGAGTTCGAAGCGGCTTGGCGGTTGCAGATTTGCAGCTTCGAGCTTCAGGCTTTGCAGGTTCATGGCCGAGGCAACGTAGCCCCAGGCTGGAAGTGTTCAAATCCTGCGAGGAGTGCATACAGGTGGGCGCGCCGAGCCTGGGAAACTTCTCCAGCGTGAGCCTCCCCGAGGCTGTGTGCTTAGTGCCTAGCTTTGTTTACAAAGTTGATGAAACCATCTCACCCTCTCATAAGGAAGAGCAAAGCATCTCACTTCATCATAAGAGGGTGCTAGACAGATTGGCAGGGAATGCTTCGGGGAGGGGAGGCTGAATGCTTTCCCCTTGCTGTTTCTGGAGTTTTTTGCATATAATGGCATATAATCTGTAAATGTGTATGTAAAATTAATAAATATGTGTATATATATATATATATATATATATATATTATGTATATATACAGGTGTATGCATATATATGTGTGTGTATATTTTTACATACCATGCCGTAAAAGATTAAATGATTTGCCACCTAATCTGCAAGAAGAGCCCTGTCACTAGCGGTTTAGACAGGGCATGTCGGGCTCGAAATTTGCTTTAGGTCTGAGCAGGGTTGGAATTGGCGAGCAGTTTGTGCCACGCTGGGCCCAAGATGCCCGTCTCGTGCAGCCTTCTAGGACAAGCAGTAGTTCCCTCACGCTTCACTTTATTCTTAGACATATCTTCCCGTAAAGATTTCGCTCCTAAGAATCGCTAGTTTCATGCAAACTTGCTCGAAGCTGAAGGGATGCACCGTCCCCGACAGGTGTACTTCCTGGAGCACCGGCTCGTGCAGGTGGGAGCTCCAAGAAACCAGGGACCCTTGAATGGAAGTTTCCCTGGGCTGGAGAATCGTGAAAGTTTTTGCGCAGGGTGTCGGAAAAGTATCGTCCAAAAATGAAGCCAGCCAACTGCTGAGCCTTCTGACTTGGTTGCTTCTGGGAAGAAGGGGAGTATGTCTGGTCAATCCGGGGTGCGCTTTCCTTGGGAGACTCGCAGGACTCCATTAAGGCCGCTTTGCGTTTGTTGTTTGCTTGGGAGACTTCCGGTTGTTTTCGATTTGCTTAGTAATGCGTATTGAGGAGTTTCACTGGCGTTCGTTTGAGAGACATTGGTATGGGGTTTTCCTCTCATGTTTTGAACCCAAAAACCTGGGTTGCTCGCGATTTGTAGTTTTTCTGGAGTGAACCCATGCAAAAGGCCAAAGGCCTGAGAGGCAGCCACAATCCAGGTCACCTACGCAAGCGCCTCGGGTCCGGGCTGTCTAACGGCCAGCTGGCCAACAAGGTGCCACCCCTCATGGCATTCGGAGCGGAAGCCTTCAATCCGGTCTTTTCATGTATACTCCGAGAACCATATAAGAGGGGGTAAGTGTTATGAAGCTAGCAAACCACCTAACTGTTTGGCCTTCTGGTGTCGTCCAGTTATGGTTTTCAGTTGTTGGTGCTCCTGCTCCGAATTTTAAGTGCAGACGCAAGCTGTAAGACAGCAAAAACACATAACCTAAAGTTGTTAGGAGCCTATGCGAGTGTCAGTTTCACAAGCTTCAACTGGCATGCGGCCAACTATGCCCCCAGAGGTCGGTATTGGTTCTGCAACTGCAGAATGCAATCGGGCAGGAGCTGGTGTTGAATGCGCGGAGTTTGGTACAGAGTGTTTGGTTCTCGATCTCTGCTTCTGACCATCTATTGTCGCGAGAGGTTGAAGTTTTCCATAGGTCACACAAAAGGCATTGACGTTGTTTATGGTCCTGGATCGGCATTGCGGTTGCGTTCACAGAGTTTGTCCGTTACCTTCTGACCTTTTCAGGAGCGACAGGTTTTGCGCGCCTGCGGCTCAACGCAAATCGTCCTGAAAAGGGACTGCAGTTCTGACGAAGAGGAGGCATTCTGGCAGGACTATCGGGGATCAGGGGTCGTTTGGCATTCTGGGTCTGCTGGAGTGGGCTCTTGGGAGTTTCGGCAGGATTTTGTTGCACCTTGGCTGTAGCGACTGTGACCATCAACTGCGAGTTCTTAAACTGGCAAACCCGATCTTGTTGAAATTTATGAGGCTGTTCCTGTTCCATCGATTCCTCAGAACAGATGTCTATTCTTTCTAGTTGGACAACAGCCGTGCAGTTCTGAACCTGGAGCTTCTTGGAGAGGATTCCGACTTGTTCCTGCGCGCGCAGAAGCCTGAACAGAACATGTGCCTATTTCAGCGCAGCTCGGAGAAGAACAGGTTTAGCTGTGTTCTGGCGAGCATCGCAACCACCAGAACTAACGCATCAGTGACACATCAGCAGTGCCTCGCATTACAAATGAGCGTTAGCAGCATTCCAACCATGGCTGCTTCACCATGACAACCATGATTAGCTCTAGCACCTCCTAACAGCGCCAGTGGTTTGCCAACTGTTTCGCCTTATGGTTGGTTCGACACTGGATTCAGGTGATTTTTTTGATGTTGCTGGGGTCTGGACAGATGGTTCAGTTCTGCTAGAATAAGGTTTACTTCAGACTGTGTGGGAGCTCAGGCCAGAGTTCACTTTGGCTTGACAGCTGCACCGCAGATGCGCTGCAGCTGGAGCCGTGGCAGTGGCCTTTATCTGGGAGCATGTAGAGGGATTTGAGCTGGCCCTAGAGAAATCAAAATCGTTGTGAGCCTCCACCTCTAGACTCTAAACACCGTTCGCATTTGACAACTCCTCAGTTCTCAACATCGCACAAACAAAAGCGCACCATCGAAGGAGAATTGACGGACACTGATGTTTCCAGCTTTTGTTGTTTCGGCACGCATGATGCTCTCCAGACAGCCCGGGGGCTCCTTCGTTTGGAGTACTGTGAGTACTGCGGATCTTCCATGCTCTGAGCGTTGACTGGTGCATTTTTTCCTCTTCTGCGTTTCTTGGAGGTTTGATTTCTGTTTTGAGCTTTATCCTGTAGCAGCCTCTTTGTGTTTCTCCAACATCCCCGAAGCCTCCCCAATGCAAGCACCGAAGCATACCCCCAATTCCAACATCCGGGTTTGCTCGTGCCATTTGTGGCAAAATGCAAATCCGAATTAAAAGTTGCTAGGCGGAAGACTGGCCATCCCCTTTCCCAGGTTTTGCAAGACTCTAAGTCTTTGTGATATAAAAGGGAACTTTTGGTGGAGCACTCGGCGACTTAGAAATACTGAGAATCGAAAACTGATCTAGTCCCCAAGTGGTCTTTGGATTGGAGATTGTGGGTTTCATGTTGGATGTGATAAAGGTTGAGTGATTCCGAGTGTCTGCTTAATGTTGCGATGTCAAAGCAACCCTGGAGGTGTGCAGTCATGGACATTGTTGCTGGTAGCTATCTGCTAATGCTGGCCTCCGTAGCTGCAGTGCTACCGTGATACTGGTGGTGGCTACGGATGCAAAGTTGGGTCCCTGGCTTGTCCATGCTCCCTTGCGTGCAAGACCTTGAGTCACAGCCCAGGAAAAACAAATGCTTTTCTCGGATGCTGGTTGTGTCCTGGTGCAGGCCACCAAAAATTGCGGATGACGCGTGAGCATGGTCTTTACCAGTCATCGTGTAGGAGTGAGGGGTGCCCAACCGTGATCAGTGTAGTTCCTGTCATGGGGCTGAGTCCGAGATCCATTGTGAAGCAAGGACCGCTCCCAATCCTATCTTGAAGCAACCACTATGCGTTCAGCTTGAACATTTCTACTTCTTGGAAGTTTCATCCAAAGCAGCAGCTAGTTCGCACAAAAACGCTGAAAATTTTAACACCTAAATCGTAAGCCTTGATCCCTAGTGCAAGATGCTCTTGGTGTGGACCCACATCGCAGGGCAGTGGCGCTGATGTCAGCACGACCAGCTGTGCGGCAGTGCAGGCCTGGGTCATGACTGGCGGATAGCTTTGGCTTAGGGTTTGAGGTTGGGGTTTCGGGTTCAGGGTTTAAAATATGAGGTTTAAGCGGTTTAGGGTTTAGGGTTTCAAGTTTAGGGTTTTGGGTGTCTGCCTGGCAGCCCATCCTGTTGTCCTTTCGTGGGAGTTCGGAAGCTGGTGACGGCAGTGTCAAGCTTGCCTCCGAGAAGTCCACAGTTGGCAGGGCAGTTCGTTCTGAATGCCTGCGCAGGACCAGCTGTGGCATTTTGAAGGGGGAAACTGCATCTTTGGCATGGACATGGCTTGGGCCTCAGGGAAGTTGCAAGCAAGCGCAAAGAAGGGAAGTTGCAAGCAAGCGCAAAGCGTTCGGCCTACGAAGGGTCCGCTGCCATGACAATAACGGTTACTTCTCTTTGCAGTTATCACTTAAACGGTTTTGTCAAGGGTTTGCATGATTGCTGGGTTGCAGAGCACAGGGGCAGGAGAGAGGTTGTCGTTAAAGTATTTTAGTGGCAGTGGCAGTGGCAGGGGCAGGGGCAGTGGTGGTGGTGGTGGTGGTGCTGCTGCTGCTGTTGATCGTGGTGGTGGTGGTGGTGGTGGTGCTCATCGTGGTGGTGGTGGTGGTGGTGGCGGTGGTGGTGGTGGTGGCGGCATTGGTAGCGGTAGTGGTGCTAGTAGTAGTACTAGTAGTGGAAGTAGTAGTGGTAGTGGTAGCCGCCACGAGTGATCAAGCGGCCGCGCAGTTGAGAGGCTTTCGAACAGGCTTGGGGCGCAACTTCTGTACTAGAGGTCCCGACCAAGCTCCTTTTCCGAACAGTAAGGGTTTGTGCCTACTCCGAGCCATGTGCCTCTCCGTTTTGCTACAGGTGCCGCTTTGATCCGCCATTCAAACATTGCATCACCGGGTAGGCGGTAGGGTTTCCACTTCCGCGCAGTGGAGGGAGTCATTAGGCTTCGGTCTCTTGATGAAAGCAGCGGACGGAGCTGATGCTTACAGCGCACTCACACAATTTTTCCTATATCAGCAAGAACGACATGACACTTGTCTGCCGTCTGGGAGCTCTAGCACAGCGATGCCGGAAAGAAGCGACGCAGTCGCGGAAAGACAGTTCGAGGCACAGCCTAACAACTCGGCATCTGGCACAGCCTCTCGCCGCGCTGGACAGCAAAGACGCAATGTCGGGCTCCTTTCGTGGAACGCTGGGTGGCTAAACAGGTACCAAAGCGCGACTTGCTGGTCAGTGTTGGAGTTCTCAACCCTTCGGTGGCTTCCCCTCTGGTACGGCTCTACGTGCGACACCCGAGTTTCGCCTGAGCCCAAGTCTGGAGCTAGGTGCTTTGCGCCGACCTACACGGCAGGAGGAAGCGACACAGTCGCGGAGAGTCAGTTTGACCCAGCACTCTGGTACGGCTCCACGTCACATCTGGGTACAGTCGCAAAGCGGACGCGCTTGCTGTGCCAAGGGTGGCGGGCTTCGGCTACGGCCCTCCCAGTTGTGTTCGTTACTGTCCTGTTACTGACGAGGTCAGGCAGTGCTAGCAGTGACGGCTTATGTGCTTTGGTCAACGAGCAGCCTTGTTTACGGCCCATCGCTGGCAGTCCGGAGTTACCTAGTGTGGGACGCCACTAGACAAGAACTTTGGGAGACGGCTCTTCTGAGTACGACCCACCGGCTGCCAGTTCGTGAGTATTGGACGCAGTGACTCACACTGAGGGTGACGGAGGTTGCAAAGACAGTCAAGTGAATTGTCCAGTGAAGCAGTGAAGCAACTGCTCAAGCCATAGGCAACTCTTTTCCATAGGGGCTGATTGGCCTTGGAAATCAGGATTCGTTCCCTTTTTTACTTGCTTTTAGCGGTTTCTGTGTTTCGTTTTACTTCACGGTTGGTGGCTAGCACGAGGCCTCGGAGCAAAACGTGCCACTGGCCTTGCTCCAAAAACGGATGAAGGAGGTACCTGCGATATTCGCATGGGCAGTCCCCTCGTGCCGCCTGCCACAGCCTGTGTTCATGATCGTGTCGGATTTCAGGCCGCTTAGCCTCTGTTGAAGGCCGGCTGCCCGGCCGCAAGCACAGCCTCAGAAGCGTGCTGAGGAGCAGCTTTTCACTTTTTCTGGAACGCCGGCGAAGCCGACATCTGGCTTAAGGGTGGGTGCTGGCCCAAAATTAGCGGGCAAGAATTCAGACCATGGGTGCCTGTGCGCGGGAAGGCCGGACCCCACAACAGGTGGGCATGGCCCGCCCCGCGTCAAGGCCAAGAGTCAAGACACTCGCAGGCCGTCCACAGGCTTTAGGCTCAGGCTCATTTCGGATTGGCTTTGCTCCTTCCTTGTTTTGGTTTATGCTGTGGGTTGATGGGTTCTTTTTTGCGCTTGCCATTCAGAATCGAGCCGAGGTTGGTTTTAACCCATTAGTGAGTGCCAAAGCGGTAGTCGCCCGCAAAGCACAGAGCACGCTCGCGCAGCGTTCAATTGAAAATAGTGGTAGTGGTAGTGGTAGTGGCGGTATAGGGGTAGTGGTAGTGGTAGAGGTAGTGGTAGTGGTAGTGGTAGAGGCAGTGGCAGTGGTAGTGGTAGTGGTAGTGGTAGTAGTAGTAGTCGTCGTCGTAGTAGTAGTAGTAGTAGTAGTAGTAGTATGTAAGGTAAGCACTCCGGGTCAGCTGTGTCCCAGCAGCGGGACTCATAGTTGTGGAGGTGGTAGCATCCATGCCATGGAGCAAACCTTGCGGTGGAGTCCGGCTCCGAAACGTGATGATCACATTCCTAGTGCAGCGAGCCGCGCTAGCGCTACTTTTGACGCTCGCCAGCTGGGTGCTTCTTGGCCCCAACAAATGGCGCATGGGTCGACTGAATGCCTTTGCCCCTGGGCTGCTCTGTGCCCGCCTGCCGTACCAGCACGGACTCCTGTGCCACTGTCTGTGGGCACGGGGAGCTAGCCCCGTTGCAAGTGCGTGTCTACCAGCAGCCAGGAGTTGGCGCAACTTTTTCTGCAGCTGGCGCAAGCAAGACCTGGATGCCACTCGCTTCCTTCCTGGGCACGCGCCGTCAGGCCGCCCCATTGAGTGCACGCTCGCCAGCTGGGTGCCTCTTGGCCACCCCAAAATGGATAAGTGCAGCAGCGCGCTCGGAGGGCACTCAGGCCGCGACACTCCGGTCGGCTGTGTTCTGTCCTTCGCCTTCGCACGGGCCTTCGGCCTGGGAGCGGCCTCAAATTCATCTAGCTTGAGGGTCTTGCTCCACTCAGTGCCAAACGAATCCAGCCAGCGAGTGCTGAACTCGGAAGTCAGGATGCTCGACAGAGCCACCCCTACCTCAGCATTTGCACGAGAGCTTGCGCTGAGGTTGAGGCTCCCGACGATTGCGGTGACCGTGGTGTCTGGGCGAGACACGAATGCAGACCTAGCGTGGTGGATTCCGGCAAAGGCCCTGCACCCACGCTAACATCCGTCCTGTTCTCTGAGGCATAGGCGGCCTTGACGGAAGTGCCCTTGCCGACGCGGATCTGCGCTCCCGCAGCACCCAGCTCCTTAAGCGACTGCAGCTGGAGCTTCGTCCTGCCGGTCTGGGAGCTGTCACGCAGAGCAGAGACAGTTTTTGTTTGCTTTTGCTCTCCGTATGACAGCAGGACGCATGGGCTAACGTGCCCGCTGACAGCCCGCTGTGTCTCTGCACGCCCCGGGCAGTGCGAGCATATCCCACATGGTCGAACTTTTCCGAAGAGGCCTTGTTTGGACTGAGTGTTTGTGTGTGTAACACGGGGTGGAGGTCACCTCGTCCCCAGGCGACGCGACCTTGAGAACAGGGTCGATGTCACCTCGCCGAGAGGGGTTACATCAAGCAAGCAACTGCCATGTTCATTGTCACATCAATCAATCAACCAACTCACTGTAGAGGCCTCCACGGCGTCTGGGTCGAGGTCTCACACAGTTCTCTCTCCCCTATAGGCGACGAGAGAGGCACAAGTGTGTCCTCTGTGAAATTCTGTCTGACAGCGCAGCGACATAGCGATGCTGTTGTGCTTGGAAAAAAATCTGCGTGCTTGCCTTGGCAAACGCGGCTGTTCTCGCAAGAGCTGCAGATGTCACACAGACACACAGCAGATTCATAGCATGCATACTGTGCCTTTCTGTCGCCGAGGTCAGGAACCTTGTCGGCAGCTGTGTGGCCAAGACATGAGACAGAGAGAGAGCGAGAGAGAGAGAGAGAGAGAAGTGTGAAGCACAGACCACAACAGCATGTCTCGGAGGGAGAAAACATTACATGTCTTTGTGCGCAGGTGCTGTCCAAGCGAGAACGTGTTCGACCACAGGGTCTATGAGTGGAATAATCGGTGCAGGAATTGGAGTGCTGTGCCTGAACACTGTTTGCTCTGCCAAGGCCTGTTTTCGTTTCACGACGCCTGGACAGTTTGTCTCACCTGCTACAATGCTTGCTGGCTCCACTATTGGAGCCAGCTGGGTGCTCGACCCGCCGCCCTCATTCTCCACTTCCTTTGGCCAGTGGAGCCACCGGCAGCTGCTTGGGTGGCAGAGTTCAGGTAAAGCACGAGACCAGGGTCGAGGCCACCTCCCCTGTCTGTGTATCCCAAACTATGCACCCCAAAATATGTACATATATATATATATATATATAGAGTTTGTCACTTTTGGTTAAAGCTCTCCAACCAAGGGTCGAGGGCAGCTCTCTCCTCTCTGGAGCTGCGTATATGTTACATGTCTATCTTCTGATGTTCGCAGATGCGAGGACAGCCGGAGTGCAGCGACTGCAGAGAACAGTGTCTGTCTCTGTGTGTGTGTGTGTGTGTTTCTGTGTGCGGGCATGCATACATGTATGTATATAGATATGCACACACACATGTATGTGTATATACTGTATATATATATATATACACACACACATATGTATGTGTATGGCTGTTTAAAGCACATTTTTTCGTGCTTGCGGCTGAATTTTAACCCCCCAAATCTACTCCCCAAAATTATTATCCATAATTTTCTCCCCAAATTTACTCACATGTGAGTAAATTTACTCCCCAAATTTACTCGCATGTGACTAACTTTCTGCGAGTAAATCTTCTGCGCCTAAAAAAATATTCGCGTTTTTCGGCTAATTTCGTTTTTGGGAGTAATTTGGTTCGCATCGGATCTTTCAGGTGACGTTCTCGGAGGGTGTTCTAGCGCAGGTCGACCCAGAGACAAAAGTCAGCAAAGAAGTCATAGATGAGAAGATTCTTGAATTCGCGCGTCAGAAAGCAGATGCCGAAGATCCTGAAGGGTATTATATGCTGAAACGCTTCCGGGCAAACCAGATTCTATCAGCTTTGGTTCGAGGATCGATCCAGATGGGCTACACGAGGGAGAGCTTCAACCCCGCAACCCCGCAACCTACATCAACAGAGGACAAACCGCGAAGAAGATGCAGTATAGCTGCTTGGATGTACTTTGCCAGATCATTCTGAAGTTCAGCATGTACACGACTTTCTCATTGATACGTCCTACACCGACTGGACCGACCGATTTTCTGTGTATCGATCCCGTGGGCATCCTTCTCATGCAAAGCTTGCAGGACTCATCTGCCCAGAGTATCGCTTTGATCGTCGATCACAACATTCAAGTTCCAGCCAAGTTGGTTGATAGAGTTCCAAGCGGAAGATTGATGAGGAAAGGAACCCACAAATCCATCAAGGACATCAAGCACTACAACATCTCTATTCTTCCGACTCCATGGCTGCAGGACAAACACCGACCATGGACGCGAGCCTCACACAAGAGAAACGTAATCGTGTGACACACACTGCCGCTCCCAAAGCATCTTCGTCAGGCACAGGAAGTAGTCGTCGGGCTCCTTGTGAATGCCAACACCTTCCATGAATACAGGGGACACAAAGGCAAAAGCAAAGCCAAGAACCCAGAAGATCACCTCCGTCGCTGGGATCCACAGGCTTCGACGATGGGAACGGGACAATCGATGAAAATGTCCGTATTGCGGTCAGCTCTGTGACACTGGCTATGTGAAAGTGATCTTCATTCACCGCCGTTTTCTTCGGTGACTTTCTGATCCAGCGATGTCATTTCAGGGGATCGTTACTGACGTAGAGAAGTGTCACAACGTGTCTAATTGGGAATTCAGGCTCTTATCCGATCATACCAAAGTTGCGGCGGATACACTTTCTTTTTCTGTGCATGCGCGACTATCTTCCGGGTGAGCAGTGCCCGAGGCACAACGCATGGGGGGTGCGAACGGACGTCGATACCTAGTCCGACTCGTAGGTGTCCCTATGTGAGCTATGAGCGCGATGTCATGAATCCTCATGTACATAGAGTAAGGCACCGTCTTGCGGACTGTGTCTGAACCGCCTGCGCATGGCACCGCTTGCCGGGCCACGTGACAGTGCTAATCTGTATTGTTCCGCATGCAACGCAACTTTGGCTCAAGATTATGCTAAAGGCACAACACCTATTGCCGTGCTAGCAACAGCCAGTGGCCTGTGGTCGACCTAGAGATTCGAGCCATTCCCCGTGCACAGACAACTCGTCGCGTATCTTTGGCGAGAAAACAGTCGGTCCGAGTTTGCCTGCAGGGAAGTGACAGAGAGCTTGTGGAACCACTGACGTTCTCAAGGGCGACCGCAACCAGTGAATAAGCTCGGTGAGGTGAGCGACTATATACAACATCAACGATACCAAACCTTCACGCAGTGTTAGTGGTAGTGGTATAGTGGTAGTGGTAGTGGTAGTGGTAGTGGACTGGTAGTGGTAGTGGTAGTGGTAGTGGTAGTGGTAGTCGTACTGGTAGTGGTAGTGGTGGTCAGGGTCGCAGTCGCAGTCGCAGCAGTTGCCATTCGGTGGAAAACTCATGTAGCAGTTTGTTGTGGCTTCACAGTTGAAAGGTGGATGTTGCGGACAAAAAGTGGAAGTTTTCCGTGCCGATTGCAGGACCTGAGTGCAGCCATTCAGACCAGCGCCTCATGCATGGGTCCAGAAGTTGAAGGCACATGAATTAGATGGAGCATTTAGTCAGTAATCCAGATCGTTTCGTTTGTTTTTCATATTCTGTGCTTTCTAAGGGCGGCGGGAGATGCATGGAAGCCCCAAAACTCAAAGTCCTGGCCAGGAGCAGACCTTGGCTCGTCAGGCGGACTTGCTCTCCGGCAGCTGCAGCCTTCAGGAGGAGAGCTCGCTTTCCAGCAGCTGAAGTTCGTGCCGGAGTCCCGCCACCCGGCGAAGGACGCCGAAATGCACTTTGGTGTTTTTTGGGGGCCTGTGTTTCGTTCTTGAGAATACGATTGGCTTCAGGATGCAAAACATAGTTTTGGATGCAGCCTGGGCAGACAAAGACAGCAACTTTATCCGAAGATGAGTCGGAACTTGCCCCCTGTTCTCGCAATTGCCGACAATGTTCCAGGCCCGCAGCAAGCTTGCACAAAGAACCCGGATACCAAAAAAGAACGCTGCCACTGAGCAGGGTGGGGGGTGCAGCACCCTTCAAAAGGCTCATGCAAACCCGTGACACGGAGTTCCATAGTGCCAGATCCACCACAAGACTGATTCGCGTTTGCCAACTCAACGGCAGCCCGTCTCGGCCTCGAATTCACTGCCAGTGCACCCGTTGAACTTGAAAGAGCCTGCATTCTGCGATAGGGCAGGTTTAATGCTCCGGGTCCTTGGTAAGGAGGCGAGAATGCTTATTCCCATGGCATAGCTTTAACTTCCCTAGCAAGTTGAAACAGCTCAAACCTGAAGCCCTTTCGCCCTGAACAGGAGCTCCATCAGCTTGGCATGTTTGGCGGACCCTGGGCAACTTGGCAGGTAGAGCCTTGAAGCCTTTGCCTGACAGCCGAAGGGGCTTGGGGTTCCGTGAGGGCTTTCCAGAAGCGGTGCGATATGGCTTGCAAAAAGGCTTCCGTAACGGTTTTCCACAGGTGTTTAGGGTTTCCAGCCGATGAGCATTGCGATTGCTGCTGCTGTTAGTGATGGTGCAGCACAAGTCCCGAACCGGCTCCCCAGGCCCATCCATGATCGATAATTTCCGCCATCATATTCACAACCAGTACCCGGAGTTTCCGGAGCGCTCAACCTGAAAACCTCAACACCGAGGATGTCTCGGTGGCTATGCAGGAAGACTCTGGCAAGCTGAGCCCGGTGACCAAAGTATACAACTCATCTTCTCCAGGCGCTGTCTTCAATCGTGGCAGATATCCGTCTGGTCTAGAACGAACATGAGACGCCTGACCAGGAATTGAACAAGATCATGTTGTGATGCGCCACCGTTTCTACACAACGCCCCAGCTCTAAGACTTCCATCTTGACTGTGGCCACTGCTGCTGCTGCTGCCGGTGGTGTTGTTGTGGCTCTGGTTCTTGTCAGTCTTCTTCTTCTTCTTGACATTTCTTGACAGTGGCGGCGGTTTGAGGGGTGGTGTTGGTGCTGTGTTGGTTTGGTGTTTCCGTTGCCTGAGCAAGACTCTTGTTAAGGTAAAGTGTCGAGGTAAGCTGTTACGGAACTTGCAGTCAGTGTACTCGTTGTAATTTTGTTGAACAAAACTTCTGGCCCTGTGCAGCAAAAATGCGCCATGAATGCCCCCACGGTGAAGATTTATGGGGAGATAGTTGATATGATCAATCAGGGTTTACCCAGATGCAAAGGAGATACAAGGCCTCATGGCTCTGCTTGGCTCGGACGCCGTGGCTTAACTTGGAGCGAAGCCATCCCGAGCCAAGCCGCACCCAAGAAAAAAAAGCTCCGCCAATGTCTGTTGTTTTGGTTCCCGTCTGCAGCATGGCTTGGCTCGGCGCGGCTCGGCTGGGCTCGGCTTGGCCTGGCCTAGTCTGGCCTGGCGTGTGTTAGTAGCATGTCCATGTTGCGTACATAGAATGTATAATATGTGCATCATAATTCGGAAGTAAACTCAAGCTGCAGAATAGCTTATACTTACAGACTCACATATACAATACCTGCTCGACATTTTTTTCTTCGTTGCGGTTTGGCGGCCGAACCAAGCCAATCCAAACCCAAGCCGAGCCGCACCGAAGAAAAAAATGGCCCTTCCGCCCTGGCTTAGTTTTTATTCTTGGGTGCGGCTTGGCTAGCCAAGCTTAGGGAACCGAGCCAAACCAAAGCCGAGCCGCACCGAAGAAAAAAGCAGAAACGTCCGTCCTCGCTCGTTTTTTCTTCGGCGCGGCTTGGCTCACCAAACCAGGCCGTACCGAGCCAAGCCAAGCCAAACCAAAGCCGAGCCGCACCGAAGTAAAAAATAAAGCCTTCCACCCCGGCTGTGGAGTAAAGGACCGGGCATTGACGCCACATGCAAGAACGTGAAAAGCGGTTGTCTGTGTGTGGTTTCTATGTGGGGTCTCAGACTTGTATTGGAGTTTCTTAAGCCTCCACACCAGCAGGTGGCTTTCTGAAGTGGTATGTCCCTGCACATGGTTGGGCCTTGGCCCACCAGCAGTCTGTGGAGGACAGTCCCCATCTAAGCGCACGACCCATGAAGCGAAGTGTTGGTGTTGAAGCACCCGAGCCATCAGCCATGAGCGTCCAGCCAGCAGGACGAGCAGCCCTATTACTTGTATGACAGTAATGACAGTTCGTCATCCGTCCAGTTGCGGCAGTCCAAGTACTCGGCCCGGATCAGCACCATCTGTTTGCTTTTCAGTTTCTCGGGTTTAGGGTCAAGTGCTTAATTGAGTGATCACAGTGTTCAACAGGGCAGCGGCCTTCTTGAGGGCACTAAGCTCGTTTAACTGCACATGGCTTATGTGGATATTGCTCCCTTCAGCCCTGACAGCAAGGTTAAGCCAACTGACGGACAGCTCCTTCTTCTGGGACATCTCGGGTGCCAATGGTGGCATGATCAAGAACAAAGCTACCGGGAAGTGCCTTCAGATGCCGACGATGGCCGTCAGCAGTTCCGACAGATGGCATGGCAGGCGCTTCAAGCGTGGCCCGCAGAATGCCAACAATTGCGGACCCAACGGCCTCCTGAACTCGATTTCCACGAACGACTTTGGCTATCCAAACAGGCACAAGTGCGTACGTATCGGCGCAAGCCAGGATTGGACCGATCACGGGGCATCTTGCCAGGATCCAGTCTATGACCAGACCCAACACGCCACATCAGTCGTTGTGAATTGTCCGTCAGGTTTGGCTTTGCAGAGCACTTCAATGGATTTCAATGTATTTGATATCGCAACCGACTACAACTTCACTTGTTGCGCACCGGTTATGCCACCGCATGTAACATGGGACAGCGATGAGTACACGGTGACGTATACCTACTGTGATAACTTCTTGGCCGGGGTGAAATGGTCAGGGGGTGATGCGTATAATGCACATGTGACGTGCATGGGACGGACTTTGACTACCGTGGACTCGAGCACGCGGCCTTTGACGACCGGGACACTCGATAGTAGCCATTGCCAGTACCTGCCAGGTCTTGACCACAAGTTTATGGATGTTTTTTGGACTTTTGTAAGTCCCGATTGCACCCTCAGTCCCCCAGACGTTCCATGATCTGCAGTGTATTGCGTGGCAGGACCTGCGATGCGGGCAATGTCTACCAGCAGTGGGAATTTGCCAAGAATGTATCCAAGGAGTTGGTTTGTTAGATTATCTTGTTGACGTTCTTTCATTGCTGGACTGACCCCAAACCCTAAATCCGAAATCCTAAACCCCGGCCCAAACCACCACCATAACTACGCCTGCGCCACCAGAATCACACGTCACGCCGACATTCAGCAAACCCGGGACTGGAGAGTTTCGAAGTGGCGCATCGGCCAGCTCTCATTGCTAAAACTAATGTTGGAATTGCTATTGTTATTCGGGTTTTCATGTATTCACACAAAGGACTGTTGTGAGGGACCGGGAGACTGGTATTATACCCTACGTTTATCGGTGTCATAGCATATTCCATGATCCTGTGTGAGTTTCTGTCATGGTTTGGGCTCGGTTATAGATGTACTTGTGCGATAAACCCTTGCATGGGTTTGTCCGGATGTTAACACTTTGCTTATGTTCTGGTTCTGCTTCGGATATGTTCCCGACAAGGCTTTGCCACGACGGATGAGTGGCTTTGTTGCGAAGTTGGCTAAAGCTCCGTTACGTTCAGAGTTTCGATTTTGTTGCAATGTTGCTTGCTTCTTTGGACAAGCAGAGCTCTTCACAGTGCGCCCGTCGGAAGCCAAAGCGTATCCAGAGCCTCGAAACACGGTTTGGGTACAACTTCGACGCGATTGCACATGGGTTGCAAAACGGATTGGATACGATTCCGGTTCGCTTTCTGCATGATGCCAGTGCGATTGACGGAAGCCATCCTCCTGAATGAGAGCAGACAGTGGGAAAGTGCAATCAGTGCCCTTGCCGTTTGTGCGTGTTTGTTATGCCAAATGTGTGACTTGTGGCTTTTATTTTCGATGACCTAGGGCCGTGCCCCTGAAAACCTGCATGAGGAGGACCCTTCTGCTGCGACCGGCGGAGGGCAGCTTCACAAAGACACGCAGGCGGACGGTCGATGGCAGCTGCGTTTCATGGCAGTTTTCGTTTCGAGTTGGCGGAATCTTCGAAGGACGCACCAGAATCGGCTCACACACACACGCACATGCTCATAATATGAGTTGTGGGACTGGGTCAGAGCTCGCTGTCGTTGCAGCTTGGCATTGCCTGAACCGTCAATTCTGATGTTTTGGAACAGTGCCGAAACATGAGACATGTCATCTCTATTTCCAGTCGCTGCTTGAGTCAATCAGTTGCTTGGACCGTCCACGATCCTGAAAAACCGGGGCATCTTAGACCTTAGTCGAAACCCTAGCCCTAAACCCTGAACCCTAAACCCTATAAAGCTTGAGCTGTGCTTCTCAGGCGCTTGTACAAAGCCATGGTGCAGACGATGGCTTTATCAGCTTGACAGACCACGAGAACTTCGTCAACGTGAGCAACTGCGAGGCAGACGGCCAGCTCCATTTATGCGCTCGCGGCAACAATTGCAGAAGCTGTATAAGCGAGGGTCATTGAAACAGCAGGGTGGTACGGCAGGGCTGCAGATTATGCGCATTCGGCTAGTGGTGGTGGCGGTGGCGGTGGTGGTGGTGGTGGTGGTGGTGGTGGTGCAGCAGCTGCTGCTGCTGCTGCTGCTATTCCTTCTGCTGCTGCTCCTGCTGCCATTGCTGCTATTGGTGTGGCTGCTAATTACTGGTGTTGGTGTTGGTGTTTGTGTTGCAATCAGTCTCGGTCCCAAGTTCGGGAGGGAGCACTGAGATATACAGCCATCTGCCTGCTCCCAGAAGTGAGGGTTGTCGGTCTAGCGAAGCCGACAGGAGTTGAGTTCAACATGAGCCCGACTAAACAGCCTATAGTGACTCGACCAAACGCAATTGGCCTTTTCCTAAAGGGAAAGATAAACGATCATATCAGAAGGCGGTACGGAAAGCTCTACAAGCAGGAAGCGCGATCTACAAGGGAAGACATATGACACCAGTAGAGCTCGCCGTACCTCAGTCCTCAAGTAATCCTCCTAGATTCAATTCTTCAGGAATACTGAGAAACAGCAAGTGGCTTACTTATCATGGAATGCAGGCTCGCTAACCACAGCGGCATGGGAAGAGTTACTCTCCGTGCTCAAGACCCCTGCTCTTCAATCAGTGAAGATAGTTGCGATTCAGGAAGCCCATTGGGGAGGCAGCTGGCAGTTCACTAAGGAAGACTGGCACGTCATGAGCTCAGGCTCAACAGGGAAGAAGGGAGCGGGAGTATTGGTGATGATTCACTCCACACGCTGCCGACGGAGGGGGCTATCAGGTTCAATGAGGTTCTGCCAGGCCGTGTCCTTCAGGTTCGCATACCAGGTGAGAGCACTTCATTGGATGCTTTCAGCTGCTATCAGTACGTTTGGCGATCCGAAGAAACTTTGGACACAATCAAAACAATGCGGAAAAAGCTTCTCGCGGCCTAAACAAATCAAGAAGGGGCGGCGTCAGCAGGAGATTGAAACACAGATCCAAGCAGGACGGTAGTCACTCGCTTTCTAAGGTCATCCAGAGCATGCAAGCCGGAGGAACGGGTTCAGCTCAGGGATGAAAAGGGTCGCTTCCTCACCTCGGCAGAGGAGCGCCAGCAGCTCGAGAAGTACTCTGTCGACCTGTTCGGCTCAGGAGAAGACTTCCCTCTCACGGACATAAAGGGTAACCTTGGCATCACTGCATAAGAAGTGAGGGAGCAGCTCATGTCAATTAAGGTTGGGAAGGCAGTGCCAAAGGATAGTCCACCAATTGTAGCTTGGACGTAACTAGGTCCTCAGGCTCACCAGTTCATAGCGGACATTCTTAATCAAGAGGTTGAGGACGGTGATCCATCCACAATGGTGACGGCCTCACAAATCTCTTGGCTTCCAAAACCACCAAATAAACCGGACAAACCTGCCTCCCTCCGGCCCATAGGTGTAATAGCCCCAGAGGGAAAGATCTCAGCTGGCCCAGTACGGAAGCGTTTCAAGACAGCACTGCATTCAGGCATGACAGGAATATCTCAGTTTGGCTTTGTCCCGGGAATGGGTACAAAGGAAGCGATCTGCAAGGCTCTGTCTCATGTTGCAGAAAACAGCCAGTAAAGGACACGGCGGCACACGGCGGCATACAGCTCAAAGGTAGCCTCACGCGAAGCGTGGACATGAGTAAAGCCTTTGACGCAGTAGACCGAGTACGGCTCGGCTGCGAGAAGCCCCCTAGAGGCTGAAATGGCAGACCCGGTTCTTATAGAGGTGGTAGGCCTCTTGCACGTCAAGGCTCTCTATCGCATGACGGCCTCAGATCAATCATTCGAAATTGCTACGAAACGAGCCATAAAAACAGGGGTGCAAACTCGCACCCGCACTTTTTGCCTGTGCCACTGGGCTGCTATTTCGGCGACTTGCTCAACAGATCCAAATCGAGGACCTAGTTGGCATGCTCGCCATGTGTGCAGATGACGGTCTCCTTCAGTCCCACTTCGACAGTCCAGAAGAACTTGAAACAGCCCTGGGCTTCTGTGATCTCCTTTTAGACCAGTTGGGAGAGTTGGGCTTTAAGTTTAATCCCTCATCGCCGCTTTGCTGATCCAGCTGCGCGGGGGCTCGGCCCAAACAATCAGGAATCATTAAGCTGTTTAAGGAAGTGGAGGGGGTCAAGTATGTGGAGCTCCCTCGGGACGCCTGATTTCACATAAGACTCAGGTGCCATTTTTAGGCATCATTCTCTCTTACCGCCTCTTACCATGACTATGAAATGCAGACCCTCAAGCGGTTGGCAAACTGGCAATGGCGGAAATTGCGCATGCCCTCGTGCCAAAACCAGGGCACAGCCCTTGGTAACTGATAGCAAAGTCAAGTGACCTGCCTCCTTGAAGCATTTGCTGAAAAGCTGCCGCTGCACCGTACAGTATGCAGTGACACTCGATTTACTGAGGCGCTTGTCTTCTAAACTTCTCTAGCAAAGGTTCTTCGTTTTCCTTCTCTGAGGATCCTATAGGGGTTGAGCGACTTTCTCTGTTCCTTTAGCTCGGCTGTTGTGGTTCTGTATAAGGTTGATGGCTAGCCCGAGGCCTCGGAGCAAAAGGAGTTTGGCTCGTTGCTCCAGAAACGGACGAAGGAGGTACCTACGATGATAGCAGGGCAGTCCCCTCGAGCGCGAGAGCTGCAACTTGTCTCGTTTTAAGGCTGCTTAACCTCTACTGGAATGTCGGCAGGTCAGCTACTAAGGGACGGCGCTGGCTTACGGCACGTCTCGAGGTTTCTCATGCGCCCGCTATGAGCTCAGCTCGCTCGCTCAGCATCCAATAGAAAGGCGTCATTGTTGTTGTTGTTGGACTTTGTTGGCTTTTTTGGTTGACTGGTTGGCTGGCTGGCCGGCTGGCTGGGTGGTTTGTTGGTTGGCTGGGTGGTTGGTTGGTTGGTTTGTTGCTTGGTTGGTTGGTTGGTTGGTTGGTTTTTTGTTGTCTTCGCTGTTGTCATCGCTGCTGCTGTTGCTGCAGCTGTTGCTTGTTCTTCCTGTTGTTCTTGTTGACTGTTGTTGGTGTTGACTGTGATTGCTGACGGCCGACTGCTGTTGACCTGTGCATTCTGCATGTGTCATGCCCCGTTGTTGCAGCTCGCTTGACTGTACTTACATTGCGTTACACAGTCTTGGCTGGGGGCATGGCGGTCCTTTCCCCAGTCAGGCCAACGAAGCTATCAGAATCGATTGGATGGGAAGCTGGACGTAGTTTCCTGTACTTGCAGAAGACGTGGACAGGACTTAGCGAATCCACCAAAAGCGTCGGAGCCTTTACCTTACAACAAGACAGTTTCTGTTTGTTTCGGCATCGCAAGCACGGTTGCAGCAATCTGATTTGCACAGAGAAATCAGCCAACGCGGCATGCTCAGTCTCAATGTCAAGCCACTGGTGGATCAATCAGCAAGTGTGTGTGTGTGTGTGTGTGTGTGCGTCGTGACCTGACCAAGCGGCAGGCTTCATTGGTGCTCCACGACAGTGCATCGGGAACCAATGGTACTGATCTCGCTCTGGAGATTGCCGGCTTCGATAAACTCGATACTCAGCAGAGGCTCAGCGAAAGCTCGTGCTCCAAGATACAGTAGCACGAGGGACGCGGTTTTTTGATCGTATTTTTTTGGGTTGTTGCGTAAAGAGCAAAAGTTGAAGCACTACCTAAGGCTTAGATTGGGATGTAGGATGTGAAATCCAATAGCGATGTCCTCGTACAGAGCTTGCGTGACGTGTTGGAATCATGAAGAGTGCAAACAAACAATCTGGCGAAGCATTACAGGTCATGCAGAGTGATGTTTGCAGGCTGGTACCGCAACAGTACCCCAAGCAATGTCGGTGCGTTCATCAGATGAAACTTTGTTCAGAACGCACATGCCGATTCCACGCGCCGTGGCTTTCCGCCAGGCAGGCTTACCAGTATGTGGATCACTATGAGGTGGTGAAGCCGCATGGTGCCACCCTTGGCCTGCACAGGTTATTTGCACATATGTGTTGGGGAAGGAGGGGTGGCGGGAGAGAGAGACAGCGACAGAGACACATGAGCTGCACTTAAACACAAAACAGATTGTGTAGATCTAGTACATCTACATGATACGCTTTCCGCAGGCTCATAGCCATTGGGTCTTCCCTTCCACTCGTGCCTCAGGAAACGGGACGAAGGTGCTCTTTGCTTGCCAGGCAGCGGAGTCTGACCAAAGCGGCTCGCAAGGCAGCTCGTGCTCCCAATGGGCATCTGTGAGCCCGGAGGAGGGTTTGTAATAGACTTCAGGGTGCGTCCACTGGTTTGTGGGGCGAACGTACATGGGCCTAGGTCTGCATTGAAAAGCAGAAGGTTGGAACAGTGTTATCTGTCACCTCCTGCACCGAGACGGAAACGAAGCAAGCATGAAGGATCTTGTTCCTGCTATCCGAGCTTCAGACACCTCGCTTTCAGTTAGTCTTGGAGCAAGTACCCGAGCTTTGAGGTTCGCATTCATACAAAAGTTTCATCGGTCGGGGACGGCAATTGGCGTCGAATAGACCGGCTACACTGAAAATCCAAGCCTATAGCTTGAAACGATGATGGAACGTAGAATGACGGCTTTGCTCCTGGGTGTCCATTGCCTATCTTTGAGGTTTGGTATGAGAGTTTTACCCAGATTTAAGAAGGTACTTGGTTGCTTTTCTCGATGCCAATCTTGACAAGTAAATTCCATTGAATTCATACCAGGACTTGTCAAAGATCTACACAGCCGCTACGACCTTGATGATGCTTGGCTGAGCTCTGGGCCTTGTGAGTGCATGTAAAGGCCGCACTGTTCAACTTCTGGAGTACGCTCGCAACAGAAGGCGCCGAAAACAGTGAAGAGAAGACTATGAAGGTACATAGCCAAACTGCCCTGGACCCTGTTGCTGCCACGTTTTCTGCTCAAGAAACTGTCAACATTCAGCTGGCACTGGCTTATGCTGGCTTTTTGTGTCCTCTCGTTTGGCTGCTTTGTGCAGCCGGTTTGGTGATCGTATTTGTGCTCGTTTGCAATCGGTTACCCCATTCTACGATTCAGCACCTCAGGGTTGGGAGAGCACTTTCCTACTTTGCACGTTTCGAGAGCTGGAGTTGCATCAGCGGGGCTTGAGGATCTAGAGCTGCTCGGTACCGCACGAGCCCAACTGGCAGGAAAACGGGGGATGCAGGCCGTGCGTGACACACATAAACGTCATAAACGAGCATCTGGCAAAAACAGGCTGAAAGTTTAGCACTAGTAGAAAAGTACATGCAATCGCCAGGATCGAGAAGGTCTGCCCGGTTCTGATGAACAACTCGATGTCCGTGAGTCCATCTGTGGCCACGATCATGAATCCAAACGGGATGACGCTGAAGGCAACCTGCAGTCATGAAGAGTTTGGTTAGCCCAATATACCACAAAAGCCGATGGTTTGTGGCACTTGAAACCTGGAAGGCCCTTGCAGTGATCATGCGCAACGCTCCCTACAAGACGCTCCCGTTTGAAGATGCTCGAAGCTGGCCCTTCTTCTTTAAGGGCGCCAGTGGTGAGAGGCCAGAACACGAAACACGCGTCATAGAAGTCACCACCCACTTCTGAACCGCGTATGATCCACACTGTGACATGGCCACGGGCCTTTCCTTCACAGACCTCCCCGAGCATGCCCCCCAACTCGCTGCTTGGGCACAGGGCTCAGTCCATGGGGTACCTCAGCGTCGCAGCCAGTGGGGATGCCCGAAGCTCAGATACGCAACTTGCTGCATTGCCGTCGCTAATCTGTGCTTCTAAGCGCCTTGGTGTCAGCACGAAGGCTCTAATGCAGTGTGGTGTTCATGCACGGGCCATGTTTGTGTTGGAGGCTGGCTCTGCCCTAAACCCCAAATCCAAAACCCTGATTTAAAGCCTTGACATCCCCTCGACCGTCAAATTGCGTAGCCCCGCTTTTACTCCAATAGTAATAGTAATAACAGTAAGAATAGCAATATTACTAACAACAACAATACGAGAAATATGAATCCTGAATAGCAATGATCGCAGTCATGATAGAACTAGAAATAGAAAATAATAACGACAAGAACAATAACAAGAACGATAACAATATTTACAATAATCAAAGAACAGACTCATAAACATAGTAATGATAATGCTTCCTATGCTGCGACTGTTGCGACTGCTGCTGCTGTGCTGCTGCTGCTGCTGCTACTAGTACTAGTACTAGTACTAGTACTAGTACTAGTACTAGTACTACTACTACTACTACTACTACTACTACTACTACTACGACGACTACTACTAATCAGTAATCATGATACTAAGGATATTGATAAAACTGATAATGTTGAACATACTGAGAATAATACCAATGCTTATGCTAGTAACAATGTCGCGTCGTGACTGGCCTGAGACAGTTAACAGAGACTGGTCACCGAGTGGTCACCGCTTTTTGCTGAATAAGTTCTGGTCCCCGGTACAAAGATTTTTCAATCATCAAATTTCACAGGGCTTAATGGAGGAGGCGAGTCATTGCCGATCCAAACCCGGAAAATCTTTGCGCCGATCTTGACGTCTCAACGGCTGTGCTAAGGCGTTTTGGGGCGTCACCTGCCCGCCCGGAGCTGTGGTAGTCTCGGAGGAACTGGGAGCAATTTCGGCAGCTGCCATTCTCAGATTGTTCTTTGTAGGTTGCAAGTGCTGCCTGGGTAGCGGTGTAGGCACAGTCAGTCTGCACAATCCCACATGTGAAAAGTGTGGTTGTCGGAATGTTGTCCGCAGTCAAACGTTTGCTTGGGGAGGAGAAGACGCTCCCGCACTGCCTGGACATCCACGCTTCGGATTCACAGGAGAAGCTTCGTGTCGGGTCTCTCTGTCTCTCTGTCTCTCTCTCTCTCTCTCTCTCTCTCTCTCTCTCTGTCACACTGTCACACTGTCACACTGTCACACTCACAAACACAAGCACCAACACCAACACCAGCACCAACACAAGCACAAGCACAAGAACAAGCACGAGCACGAGCACAAGCACAAGCACAAGCGCAAGCCCAAGCCAAGCACAAGCACAAGCACAAGCACACCGACACCCACACCCACACCCACACCCACACCCACACCCACACCCACACCCACACCCACGCGTACGCACGTGCACGCGCACGCGCAAGCGCTCGCGCACGCGCACGCGCACGCGCAAGCGCAGGCGCAGGCGCACGCGCATGCGCACGCACACGCACGCACGCGCACACGCACACACGCGCACACGCACACACGCACACACGCACACACGCACACGCACACACGCACACACACGCACACACACACACGCACACACGCACACACGCACACACGCACACACGCACACACGCACACGCACACGCACACACACATACGCACACACGCACACACGCACGCACGCACGCACACACCCACGCACACACGCGCACACACGCGCACACACGCGCACACACGCGCGCGCACACGCGCACACACGCGCACACACGCGCACACACGCACACACGCACACAGGCACACACGCACACACGCACACACGCACACACGCACACACGCACACACATGCACACACACGCACACACACGCGCACACACGCGCACACACGCGCACACACGCGCACACACGCGCACACACGCGCACACACTGGCACACACGCGCACACACGCGCACACACGCGCACACACGCGCACACACGCGCACACACGCGCAGACACGCGCACACACGCGCACACACACACACGCGCGCACACACACACAGAGAATCACAGAGACACAGAGACACAGAGACACAGAGACACAGAGACACAGAGACACAGAGACACAGAGACACAGAGACACAGAGACACGAAGACGCAGAGACACAGAGACACAGAGACACAGAGACACAGAGACACACAGACACGTGCACACACAGACACACGCAGACACAGACACAGACACAGACACAGCAACGAGACACAGACACAGACACAGACACAGACACACACACACACACACACGGACAGACACACTTTTTTTTTTCTCTCTCTCACTCTCTCTCTCTCTCTCTCTCTCTTTCTCTCTCACACACACGCACCTTCGTCCTGGGCTCGAGGCGCCCTCTGCAGGCTTCCCACCGCCCAGCCGAATCCAGTCACGTTTAAGCCGGAGACCAAGACAGCCGAAAATGACCGCAGGCCCTATGCCTTAAATCTTGCAATCCACCCAAGCAAGACACCCTCAGGAGGTCCTGTCAGCCTACTCAGGGTCAGCGACGTGTCCTTCTGGCTATGCTATCAGCGGATGGTACAACCTGCCTGGCATCAAGGTGACTAGGGGTGAAGTTGCATGATTTGCGCCCTTGTGTTGCGCCTGCCTGAGCAGTTGGGACGTACTTCAGTGCTCGGCATGCATGGGCCTTTGAGAGCGATTCTTATGGTGCTCAGTACTCCCATCCCAAATCTCAAAGCACGCCTCAGGTGAGGGGCAACCACCTCGCTGGCGGCCCACGAAATTGGTCGCTCGCCAGACACGGGCTCGCCAGACAGGGCTATCATATGCAGTTTTAGCCAAGCCCTAACCCAGGAGCCTTGAACCATAAAGTCCAAAGCCCTTCATTCCGAAGCCCTGGACGCTCGACGCCAATAAAGTGCAGCTATTTCCTTCGCACTTATGGCAAGGACTGAGCTCAAGGTCTTTTGCCGGAGGACGGGAGTTTTTGTTGGTATTTTCCAGTATGGCCTCTTGTGCTCGGGATTCAAGCAAGACTCCGAATGCGCAGGCGCATGTGCCATGGTTAGATAGACGAAGGTTCGCCTAGGGACGGTCTCCTTCATTGTTGTAATGATTTCGCTGCTTCCACCTAAGGCTTGCATGTGCAAGCGCGCAGTCCTAGAAAAGGTTCGCGGCATGTCGTTGTGTTCGCCGAATTCTTGAGACTTCGAATTGAGTCTGGGCGGCAGCTTGGAAGGACAAACTTGATTGGCTTCTGTGACCACCCATCAAAGCCGCATTGCACTGCGGGTCACGTGGTGAATGCCGTCAGCTACAGTGGGAATCAGGTGCCGGTTTTGCTGTGATAAGTGCAAGCACACTTCTAGGTATAGTTTCACCGCATGCATGCAACTTCCTGCCATTAGATTACTTGCCAGTGGCCACTTGCGCATGGCTTCTCTTTGAATTGGGTTTCGGAAGGAGAAGAAATCGACAGTTTTTGCCTTGAGTGGGCGGTTGAGAAATTACGTCACAGGCCCCAGCTTGAAATCAAAATTCTCCAGTGCTGCCTCAGTTCAAGCTGGGCTGCTGTCGTTTCCTTTGGCCCATGGGCGCATCGTTGTTGCCTTATGGACGGGTCGCGAGACCGTGCCTTGGCTGGAGTTTCGGGTTAATCTGAGGATTGCCTGCAAGGAAGACTCCCAAAGCAAACCTTACTCATAGTGGAGGGATTGACGTGCTAGAATGAAGCCTTGGCTAGTCATCAACAGACACGGTTGGACTGCACAGCAAGCGTGGACAAGTCTCAGATGGTTTCGCGCGCTAGTTCGAGAAGCTGCAAGACTAGTGCCCCATAGCCTGAGGGTCCAGAGCGTTCACACGTGAATGTGTCCAACTCTGTCAAGATCAGAACTCTGAGCCCGGGTTGTTCCTGAGTGCAGCCAGGTATCTGAGCTTTGAGGGCTACTACTGCCCGACACAAATAGGCTCCACAGGCCGTGAGTGAATGGTTTCAGTGTTGCGCGGTCGAAAGGCTCAAGCAGTTGTTCCAGAAGCCAGAAGGCCTAGTATAGGGGCCTAAATAGTTGCCAATATCATTTTGGGGGTTCCTTGTAACAACTTTAGTATAGTGCGCCCCAAAACCTTATTCCATAAAGTGGGGCCCCCAATATATAAACCTGCCCCAAGCGCCACCTGGCAGGCTCAGCCCTCTACGGGAAGACTCCGATGGGAGCTCTTGGCGAGCCGGGCACATCCTCGGATTTTGACTTCACGCTCTCATGGGACAAGTTGCCGGCTTGCATACATTAAGGGTTTAGGAGTTTAGGGTTTAGGCTTTAGGCTTTAGGTTTTAGGGGCTGCATTGGGTGTGAGATGCAAATAATCTAGGTTTAGTGCCCCCCAAAATCCGTGAATATTCTATGCATGAGGGTTTGTATGTCACAGCGTCTCACGTGCTGATTTGGGGTCTAGGTCTTGCTTTGGTGGCTTGATGTCGCGCCAGGTTTCACGTTCTGAGCCGAGCACGCACTCAGGATCATTCGGCCTTTCAAGCTTCTGTCCCACCGCAGCCCTGTAGGTCGACGAGGCATCAGCTGTTCCATGTTTCTTCCATCGGGTTTTACATAAGCCTTCAAGCCCCCTTCAATCGCGAAGGTTCAGTGGGAATTGGAACCTCCGCAAAGGGACTGACACAGTCTACACTGTCCACAGCGATGCCCTCTCGCCCACCGAGACGCTTCGCTCGCAACAGAATGGGTTTTTGACTTTTTCAGGCTTTTGAAGTCCAGGGGCTTCGGGATTGTCAGTTTCGCGGATGTCTTGTTTGTATTCAGAAGACAGTTTTCAGTCCCGGAGTTGTGGGGCTTAGTTTCAGTAACATTTGTGGTTGGACATTGGAGGTGGCGTCGCTACACAGGGTAAGCAGAAAAAGCAGCGAGGCTACAGCCACTGCAGTTACCTAAACAGGTTTTCAACTTCCGGGGTGTGGAACAGAGTAAACCCCAAACATTGGAGAGCGTTTCGGATCCAAAGCCCTCGAAGACCTGGGCGAGATTGAGAGTTTGTTGGGTGATTGATCTGAAGAGTGCAGGAGCACAGAGGAAGAAAAGATGGCAGAGCAAGGGTCGTGATAGTAGTGAGTAACCGCCGCAGCAGAAGGACTGGGAGGTGGGAGGGGTGCTGCTTGCCCTTTTAGTCATCAACATTAGTAGAGTAATCGTCGTCGTCTTGCTAGTACTGGTAGTAGAGTAGTAGTAGTAGTCGTCGTCGTCGTAGTAGTAGTAGTAGCAGTAGTAGTAGTAGTAGTAGTAGTAGTAGTAGTAGTAGCAGTAGTAGTAGTAGTAGTAGTAGTACTAGTAGTAGTAGTAGTAGTAGTAGTAGTAGTAGTAGTAGTAGTAGTAGTAGTAGTAGTAGTAGTAGTAGTAGTAGTAGTAGTAGTAGTAGTAGTAGTAGTAGTAGTAGTAGAGTAGTAGACTACTGCTGCCACTACTGCCACTGCTGCCACTACTGCCACTACTGCTACTACTGCTACTGCTGCTACCGCTGCTACTACTGCTACTACTGCTACTAGCAAGGGGCGGGAGTAGGAGGACGAGGACGAGGAGGAGGACGACGAGGAAGAAGAAGTAAGAGTAGGAGCAGAAGTAGCTGTAGCACTGTAGCAGTAGCTGGGGCGGTAGCCGCTACAGATGTAGCAGCAGCGGCAGCCACAGCGGAAGGCGCACGGGGAGCAAGAGCATGAGCTGGAGTTGTAGGATCCGCATTCTTAAGCGAAAGTCGTGTCGCTGGTGGAAATGGTGCTGCCTTTGCAGCTCATCGCCCATCTCTTGAAAAGAAACGAAAGTTGGGCTGGAGGTCTGCGAACTTAGCCAAACCTCACCATCCCCAACCTTTCGACCTAAAATCACATCATACTTCCATAATATGGAAGCGCTTGAGAAGTCACAAGCAGACGACATCTTCAGCAGGATCCCGAACGGCCCCTTCTCGGCAACGTCCATCACCTCCTTGATATCAGAGACGCAGCCGGAGGCTAGATTTGAGGTGGAGTGCATGCGCATTTTGGATTTGTGGGCAGGAAGCATGGGGCGAAGAGGTTCGCACCGTGCTTCCTGCCGAAGAGGTCAAAGATTGTTGCTAATCATTTGCAAGGGCCTTACCTTCTGAGCTTAAGCTGGAGTCCTGGAATCCAGCATCCTGATCCGAGGCGATGATGCCAGACAGAAATGCGTGTATCATTGCCCAGATAGCCACACAGTTTGGGAGGGGCTTTGACTTCATTTTAACAAAGCCCTCCTCTGAGAGGCGCAGAGGAAGCGTCCTCCGAGGAAGCCCACGTATCCAACGCTGCAGGACCCCGGGGTCGCCAAGGGTTCTCTAACACCGCAAAGTAGTAACCCTGAGGAATTCACGCCCACGCAGCCCGACTACAAGAAATACTGCAGCCCTGTGCCCGGAGCTCAGCTGCGACTAAAGGATGACATCGTACAAGCTGCGGGAACCCAGAGGCCCCAGATTTACAATGCCCATGGGCACGGGGTTGCAACCTTCGAGCTTAGAGTTTCAGCCCTGCCCGCAAGCCTGTCGGCTGCACGCCTTGCTCCAATCGCCTCTTCGAATCGTGCTGGCACGTGAACGACATGGGTGCGTGCTCACGTGACGAAGCCGATGACCCGCATGCTCTTCCCGTTTGATGTGTTTTGCAGCTGCATGACAAGAAAAGCGCAACAGTGAGGTGTGCAGACGATTTGTGTAGCTGCTGTTGGAGATAGACTTCCGGAGACATTCGTTTTCTCAGGCCTCTCAGCTTCCGCCCAGTCCACGGAGACTCTCGCGCTCCACTGTTGGTCCCCAGCACTTTGTGTAGCACCCTCAACACGCCTCATCCATGCGCATTTCCACGACAAGATCGCTCGGTTCTGGAAGCTGTCGAGGTGTCACGGTGTCTCGAAGACAGGGCAAGATGTGCAGAGAGGCAAAAGCAGCGACCTCATGGCCAAAGGCCTCGTCAGAAGCTTGCGGTGCATCCCAAGGTATCTCCAGCATCCCCACCTGTACAAGGGCAAAGTCTCGCACACGAACCCGTGCTACCACACCTTCAATGCCAAGATGGTGCAGGCACGTTTCAGAGCTGGGGCTGAAGGTTTTGGGGGGAGTAGGGTTGATTTCTTTTGTTACCCCGTCCTAGAATTGCAGTATTCAACTACTGGTGGCTGAGTGACAGGCTTCTCAGCTTGGATGCTGGTGTCAGAATCTCCAGAACGTGCAGACCTGGCAGATTCACTGTGCAAGGCTTCAGTATTTTGCAGGGTCGGCTCTCACGCCACGCCACACTCGTCTTTGCAATGTCCCGCATGCGAGATGCTAGACTAGCTGCTAGACAGGCTGGCATACCACTCAGTCCTTGCATGACAGCAGCGCATAGCAGCGCAAGAGATTTTGCGGGCACTCCTGGGCAGGACCAAACAGACTAGTGGCGTGGCGGGCAGCGCCCCTGACATTCCTATCCAGTACATAGGGTAACGGGATAGTTTCGGTTTCCACGGTAATTAGAGGATGGTAGGAGTGCTGTTTTTTTTTTTTTGGGGTGGGGGTGGGGGTTGGATAGCACATTTTCACCGAAAGCTTGTAAACATTGTGGAACCAGACCAACGACTTCCCTAGGCTTCCGAAAGGAACCAAATCTTGCCAAAGCCTTCCTTCGAGAAAAGTCTGTTAAATTCAGAAACCCAGCAAAATCTGCCAGAGTCACTGAGTCCAGAAAATTTTTGTTTACTTATATACATGTCTTTTTTGGAAGTCTTCGGAAGGTTTGGCAGTAACTTGGGCAAATAACTTTTTGTCAATTTGTGGCAGTTTTCGGCAGGTTGGGCGATGTGCTGGCAGTTTCGGGTAGTTTTCCGGGGTCTAGGGATTTTGTGATAAGAGTTTGGCTTTGCCGTTCTCAAGTTTAGAAGGCTAGTCAGAGGCTGAAGTGTAGCTCCCCCAGCAAGTCAGTCAAACTTTTCGTTTCGCCAAGTACTACAGAATCTTTCCAAAGACTGCAGAGGCATGACAGCGACTTCGAAACACTGCCCGACCTCCGAAGAAGTACATCCCTGAAGACAACTAACATTCTCATGAATGACAAGCGTATTTTGCTGCCGCCCTCGCCAGAAGCCTGCGTGATGTCTTAGAGCTTATATGTCATTTTTTCTGGCAGGGCGGCGAAGAAAAGGGCATCTCTGAGAGATCGTTTTGGAGCTGCAGTACGCGGACGAAGGCTGGGGAACAGCCTGATACCTAGAAGTATCATATACTATTCCACGCCAGACCTGAGTCTATTTATAGTGCTGCCGGCGTCTGCGTGACTTAGCGAAACTGCAATCGTTGTCGCAAAATCAATGGTCTTGCCTGCTGCACTTGTAGCTTCGGCAGGGTTCATGAATTGAATGCATAGAGTCTTGCGGGTCGACTGCGAGCAGGCGCGCACCCGCATGAAGGGCACTGCGGAGGTCCAGCAGCAGGAGGAGAGTTTGGGTTTAGGGTGGAATTAGCCCCGGTTGTCCCCTACTTCGGTCCTTTCGCGTCCTAGCGCCTGCAGCCTGAACCTGCCTTGAGACCAACGCCTCCACTACAGGTCTCAAAACATGTTTGGATTTTGGGTTGGGGTCTAAGGCCCAAGCTCATAAGGACTGCTGGGCCCCAAGCTTAGGCTTGAATCGTGTCTGCCTGAGACCAGGAAACAAAAAACATCGAAAAGAGGCAGCGAGCGCTCCTCGGCAGATGAGTGACCAAAGCCCGCGGGATCCCGAAGCCATAGCAGGAATACGAAAGTCAGCGTCATAGAGTTGGCAGCTCTTATAGTCCTTTATTGACGTTTTTAAGTCCATGTTCCTGAAAGGTGCCCTGCTGGTATCGAAGATTGCTTTGATCTGCGTGCAGCCCTGCCAACCCTACGTAGACTTTGGGCGCGTGTCAAACTATCAAGCCCGTGTTTCCAAACCATCCCAACACCCTAAGCGAACGCACCTCTTTCTCTTTCAGAAGCCCCAGAGGCTTCAAATGACGCAGTTGGCTTTGGAGCTGGCCAGTGCAATCGTGGGAGCACCTCAGTCGCAGCTTGAACAACGCCCAGGGTCCAGAACCTTCATAGGAGCTCGCTTAGAGCCAAGACGAAGCTCGGGCTTCATATTCACTGAGAAGCGGCCAAACGCTCGCTGAAGCAGCCAGGAAACCGCCTTGCTTCCGAGCATATGACGTAAGTTGTGTTAGTTACAGCTTTGAGCTCTGGATCAACCCAGGCAATTCCCATCGGAAACCATGGGACCTCGGGCAAAACAGGAGAAGAGAACGCGGGGAATGCGGAGAAGAATGCCATGATCGACGCGGAAGTTCAAGCCCAGCATGAGAAGGAAGTGGCCGATTTGGGCGTGCAAGCAGATCCAATCCAGCAAGTCGATGCTGACGTGAAGGCAGATCCAATCGAGAAAGTCGATGCGGATGTGCAACCAGATCCAATCGCTGAATGGCAAGAATTAGAAGGAGAAGGAGAAGGAGAAGGAGGGTGGGACGAAATTCAGGACGCGGACGAAGTTCCACTTGATCCTGTCCAGGATGACATCGAAGAAATGGATTTGAATCCGGTTAATGGTGACGGAGGGAATCCGGCCCCTGCTCCGGCACCGGAGGCGCAGCAGGAGCCGCCACCGTCACAGGCCCGGAAGGAGCCGGAGAAGGCGAACAAGAACGAGGGAGAGAAGAAGGAGAAATGGTATAAGCAATACTACCTCAAGTGCCTCGAGCTTTGTTAGCAGAGCTTCTGTCGCTGTTAATCTTATGCCGCGGCGATGGGAGGGGGCACTGGTCTTTGATGCTTCGTACAAACGTATAGATAGTACGGGCAGATCAAATCCCCCGTAAAATCCTAAGCATGTGTCATTGTGACACCCAGTGTAATTTTCGATATGTGCCGTCTAGCGCTATCGGTGCGGCCAGTCAAACAAGTGACACGGGATTCACGATGATCTTGTCATGATTTGGTTTCGTGGTGTTAGTGAACAAAATCGTAATACAGCCGGGGAGTTGAAACGCTCGGGCAAAGCCTCATGTCATGAAGGCCATACTGCAGCAGATTGTCACTACGTAGAGCTTGAATCCCTAATGGATGAACATGATGTGTTCTCACAAACCTCCTGGCCTGCGACCATGGGAACTTGCAAGCTGTCCCAGGTTGCCGCCGAGCCAGGATAACGTTATGTACGGGGTCGGGGCAGCAGCCAAAGTCGTCGAAACCGGCCTAACAGGGGCAGAGAACTACAGATGGTCGGATGCCAGCTCCAGCTCTGAAAGCACACTCAGCAGTTTGAAGGCGGGCCTGAAGCTGTAATTCTTGCAGCCATGCAGGCAGGCTGCTGAAGTGAGGGAGTGACGAATCTTTTTCAGCTGGGAGTTTATGCAGGTCTGCCGTTCCGGCTGCTTGGGAATATTTGTGATATCTGTTGATGGATGTAAGATCGCTTTCAGAAATGCTGTCTCCTGAACCGTAGTAATGTTTCTCTGTAGGTTCCTGAATCATTTAGGAGAAACATAACTCAATGACATAGTAGGTATCAATCATGTTTGTTGCACGTCCTTTGCTTGACTGCAAACACAATCTAAGTAATACCCGCCTAGTTGCCTCAGCTTTAATGTGAGAAAAGTTTCCTTCTGGGGTGAGTTCGAAACGGAAGAGGGTACGTGGCTCCTGATCCGCATCGTCCTTATGCAGTCATAGAAACAGAATGTTGTAGATCCTTTTCGCGCGTGCTTTCGGGCTTGCGCTCCGAGGCTTTCAGACCATGCTACCAGGGGTGCCATTGGCAAGCGTTGCCGGGAGCGAACATGATCACCTGAGAAATCCGGATTCCCTGAGGAGATGATGGCGAAGACGTTGCCCAAGTTCGAAGCGACAGATGACAGAACTTCGTATTCTGGTTGCAACATTTCGTCGCGCTTACTCAAGCATCCGTTTCAGGTTTCGGGTTTGTGGGGTACGGGTTTTGAGCAAATTTCGTTATGTTCAGAAGGCGGTCCCTTCCATTCCACAATGCTTGTGCCCCACTTTCGAGCTATCTCTTGACTATACACCCCAAACCCTAAGCCCTAAATCCTTCCAAAAACATCGGTTAAGTCCATGCGATATAATCCCTGGCGCGCTGTTGCCTTAAATGTTTTGATTGACCTTTGGCATTGGTTTTCACTAAACACATTCCCCGCCTGCTATTCAAGACTCTCGCGTCTTGCTGCGATCACTTTTGCTACGCCTTGCATCGTGAACATCCGCAACAGCATGGCCCCAGTGTTGCTTTCGACTGCAAGGGTTTAGAGTTTGGGGTGTCTAGCTTTTACAAAGGCCGGGATTCAGCACCAGTTTCACGGCTTCAAAATCTGAAGGTTCTCCGAAGGCAAACCATCAAGGATTTCTGCGAGTAGTCGAGATTGCTCAGCTTTTTTGCAGGGTCGTTGAATATACTCATTCAACTTACTCAAACTACTCAGTTTGATTCCCTTGCTCTGTCTTCAGTATCTAGATCGAAGGTTGCACTCACAAAGAACATTTCAGTAGAACCTTTCAGGGAATCTTCAACCCGGGAGCTCAGGAAAAGCAAGCTAGAGAGGTTTAGTGTTGAGGGCTTTCTGCCATGTTCTGACGCTCTCTGCGCACCGGGATGTCCCTGATTGAAATCCGAGAGGAGGGGGGCGGGGTGTGGAATTTCAATCGCGCCAGCCCCGGAAGCCAGACTCCCGGAGTCTTCGTAAGTCGCCTGGGTTGACTTTCATTCGACGCGATGGTAAAGTACTATGAAATGCTAGAAGGAGTATCCGCCGGGAACCTCGGATTCCGCGATTGACTGTTAGCATTCAGGCCCATTAGTTTCCTGTTGATGTAGTTTGTGTTCCGGTCAGAGTTCAGGTACAACAAGAAGCTTGTTGAGGCGGACTCGGCAGATTGCTTGCCTCTGCAATTTGGCCGATTCCGTGCAACGAATGTGGACCCGGGCATTTGTGGGCAGGTCGGTGCAGGGTTCGCATCGGCAGGTTGGTTTTCCTTGCTTGGCCAGTACAGACAAGCATCAGCAGCTGAGGCAATACGGGCTGTCGAAGGTGGCAGCTGTTCCGAATGTGTGTTTTCCCTGGGTTTCGCAATGCAAAAATGTCAGATGGAGCTTACACTTTGGACTTGAGGTTCGGGATGCCGTGCAGGTGCTTCAATATCCTACGTGGGTTCGGGTACCAAGGTGCCTGTCCATCCGTCCCTCCCGCAAAGATGAACCCACATCCTCGCCTGAGCACCCTTCCACCAGCATTGCGTATATGACACGTGGATGCCTCAAGGTAGTCCCCTCGATTGCAGCTCCAAACATTAGGTTCAACAACGCTGTCAGCACTGTGCGCGGATTGTCAAAAGCTCCCGGCACAGGAATGCCCTGAAGGTCTGATGTGCTTTTGCGGAAGGCAAGCAGGTGTCCAAAACGAACAGGGCGGTTTGAATGCATTTTGCTCGTGCCGAGGGCTTGCGCTGTGCCTCCAGGGCCTTGTTCGATTCCTTGCCTGGGTCCCCCGTAACACCCTCTAGATCATACAGATTCGATCCATCCCCCCAACATGTCAACTGCCATGACTTCAACCCATAAGCACATCTTCACAAATGTCCTACGGGCCCCGAAGCTGCGGAGGCCCCCCCAGCGCAACGAGAGGTCTGCCTAAGTTCAAAAAAATGTCTCGGGCAACCTGGCAGGTGATGTGCGACCTCTTTTGCTTACAGGACTCCTCGACGAGACCCTTAGACCGCAAAACCCTGGCGCCCTCATTTCCCTGAGACCCTAGCGCCGATACCACCAAGCACTCAACCCTGAGAACCCTAGCGAACCCTAGACCCGAAGATCTGCAGGACTCCGTGCGGGCTGGCACCTCTGCTGTCCTGAAGGCTCTCCAGGCAGGATGCCACTGGGACATTGCCGTTCAGTGGGGCGCACTGACTTACAGCATGCTTGCTTCAGCATCCAGTCCTGTCCCACGCTCAGGCCACCGAAACTACTCTCAATTAGGGTCCAGGGTTTGCCCCAAATCCCTGGAGATTTATTATGGGGTGCTCTCTGCTTCCCCAACAGTTACGCACAAAAATGGACATATTGCAAAAACAACCCCAACTGAGATGAATTGGTGTCGGTTTTGTGGGTCCCCCTCGGCCTGCGCCGCCGCTCACGTTTCCGGCAATCTGCCTGTAGCGGCCTCTGGGCGACGTGGTTCTGGGAATGTCTTGTCAACCCAATGGAGGAGGCCCTGCGCCCTGTCGGTCCTAGCTCTGTTTAGGAGACCCCTGAAAGACCCGTCGGAGCGTCTGGTCTTTTCTCACTGAAAGTGGGGTCCAAAACAAGCCTCCGCCCTGATAGCATGTCGGAAGTACGCCTAATTTTCCCGACACCTTAATTTTCCCCAGGAGGCCTGCATTCTTGTCTAGTGTTCCCCCAGACAAGACCCCAAAACATGCACTCAAAATCAATGGCTCGGGGTTTGGGATCCATCTTTGTTGCCTGACGGCGGAGAGGTCATGAGCGTGGTTTGGTGCTTGGTGTCCCCACAGAGCTCTCGGCAGTTTAGGGCTCGAGCCAATCGGCGCCAACAGTCCAGTATGGGTGCTCTGAGCACAATGGCTTTTCTTAGTGCCAAGAAGTCCCGAGCTCAAGTGATAGACACCGTAAACTCAGCAGGACGAAGCCCTGCAATATGCCAACAACCGAATGACAACTACTATGGCTATTCCGTTTGTACGTTTGTCCAGCAGTCTTACTTCTTTCAGAAATTCCGTAGCAGCAGCAGAAGACTCAGTAGACTCTGAAGCTCGGGACCTCCCGGTTTCATTGCCAACCGTGCCCCAATCCCGAATACTCCCGGCTTTAGACTGAGCCTGCAAAGTCGACAAGGGCACAAGCCCAAGTACCCTACCATGTTGTGTTTGGAAGATTTTTGGTACCGCAGGTTAGGATTCGGTGTGACGGTTGCTCCGAAGCAGGACTCGCAAGACGTCCTCACTCAGAATATCGAGGCGATCTGCTCTTTCAATTACTTGAAGTCTTCAAAGGGATGCCGAGAGCGTGGTATGCATGATTTTGCAACTTTTGCTGGTCTCCGGAGCGCTATGCCTCGCTTCTCGTAATGCTCCGCAGCCTCACCCGCATCAGCGCAGAAGGCTTCAGGTTTCCCGTCAGCTCAGATCTCAGGCTTACAGTCCTATGCTGTTCAGTTCAGAGGTTTAGAGTCCAGAGTTTAGCTTTAGGTTCCCTCAGGCTCCTGTTGGGGATTGCAGCTGGAGTTTTTGCGATTCGCAATTCTTTTTTGATTCTTTGCGGCTGTGTCTTGAGGTCCAGAAGCTTTGTTCGTCATAGGTCCTTTCTGAGCCTGCAGCCTAAAATGCCAACCAGAGGACTTGCTTGATTACCAGACGAACTACATCCTTTGGGCTCTCTACAACGCGGCTGCTTCGGCGAAAAAGGCCTCAGAAGCTCTTGCTAGGGGCTGCAGGGTCTACCTCTCGTGAGTATGCAGTCTGCGCTTGCTGGCAATGGGTCATTTCCAGGATTCCGGGCATCAAGACGAAGCGCCGCCAGAAGCCAGCGCCCTCCTTGCCGGGCTGCGGCAGATCGACTTCAAGCATGTGCAGGCAGTTGTCAAGGAAACGAGATTCAAAAAGGTCACCATTCCTCTCCTTGTGGCAAGCTCAAACGATTCTATTGCTCGCGACTGCATGGCTTGTGTTTATGTGCAAGCTGTGCATCTTTGGTGGGTCAAGGTCGAGATCCCTGTGCAAGTCATTGTTTGGACTAAAGGTCGTGCTGCAATGGCAGAAACTTCCGGCTCCACAACCCCAGTAATCGACGAATCTTCAACCGTAAACCCCAAACCCTAGCAGGGTTGGCACTCTTTCATGGGACGGCTCAGGCTTCGGTTTGAATTGCTGAAGAAGGGTCTCGTCGGCGTTCTATACTTTGTGCAGGTGACGGCGCCCAGGCTTTCCAGAGACATCCTCCGGTGGCATCAAGCAACAGGACGCCCAAGCAACGGCATTTCGCGTGCTAGGGCTTCTAGGTGCACGCCTAGTTTGCGAGATCCAAAAGAACTCTGAGCCTCAAGACCGCTTGATTGCGTATATAGCCTCGTACAGGATGTGGATACAACGGTTTGCAAACGCGATGCAGTATGTTTCGGGACATCTAGATAAAGACATGCTAACATTTTTGCGTTGAGAGACAAGGTTCGCACAGCCCATCACGGAGGCCTTATCCACAGGTACAGTGCCGGAGTGAATTAGGACAAGTGGAGCCGGCATTGCTCGAGGACAGAATCTGTACAATCGCCTAGCGTCCCTGACCGTCAATGCCTCCAAAGAGAGCTGGCCCTTCCGTGTGAAGGCAATCTTGCGGTTCCGTTTGAACCCTAAACTCTAAGCCCTAAACCCTCAACCGTCCCTTGTGGAGTACTTGTTGCCCACACACTCCCTCAACCGTTACGGTAGTCTGGATGCCGCGAGGTGAAAAGACACGAGGGTCAAACAAAAAACCCTCAACCGTGAAACCCCAAACCCTAAACCCCACACCCATAAACTCTAAAGGTCACAGGGTTGCTTGGCTTTTGAGGGTAGCGGTGCTGCTGAGGAGCCCAAGAGCTCGAAAGGGCATGTTTTGCAGGGTTGGGGTTTATAATGTAGAGTTTGGGGTATAGGTGTAAGGTTTAGAGTGTCATGGTCTAGTCCTCTTGACGACGTGTTCCAGCAGCTGCAGAGCTTGGGGCCACACCAGGGGCAAACTGCTCAACTTCAGTTCTTCGAAGAAGAGACTCTAGGTGTGCTTAAGAGGTAGAAACGTGTCAACCCAACGCGCGGCACGCACGCGTGCTCACACGTACCCAGACTCCGGCAACAGGCCGCCTAGACGTGCAGCAACGCTGGTCTCAACGTTTAGACTTGCCCATAGATTAGACAGCCCATGCGCCAGACGGGTTTTCTAGTGTGGTTGTCATAATTTATCAGAAAGGATATTGAAGCATTCTGCTAGGGGAGACTTGCACTACAGTTTCGAGGATATTCACACAGGCTCAGTGCACAAATTGCCCAAAAAACTACGAAGTCGCCGTGATGTATTAGTGTGTGGAGGCCGCCCGTGGCATGCTGCACCACTTCCAGGCGGACGGTGGGAGGTCTTCAGGTTGAGACGGTACTCTAGTGTCGAAGCCCGGGCTGTGAGAAGCCTCGTATTCTTGCTGCTGCTACGTTTTGGGGTGGAAGGCACACAAATCAGGCTCAAGTACCGAGGTTTCAAACCGCAACATTGGGCTTGGGTGTTCTCAAAGCGCAGCAAAGGGGAGGGTGGCGGGCATTATGGAGTGAAGGTAGTTGGACCAACAGTCGCCTCTCCGGAAGGTCACACCCCCTGCCCCGGCTACCTTAGATAGCCATATTCGCAATTCGGCAGAAGGCTTGGGCAGGCAATCCTAAAAGTGCAGGCAGTACTCCCTCAATCTACGAGCTGACGCCGGACGTCTTGCGGTGAATTGATACGGCTATTGCAGCAGTCTGGAAAATACGAATACTCTTCTCTGAGGTTACCAATGTAGTACAGTTGAAGTAAAATATTACCCAAAACCTTCAACTTTCCCTTGATGACATGACCACCCAGACATGGCCCTCGATCCCTTGTCAAATCTGCGCTGAGACGACTTTCACATTATCAGCACGCAGTTGAGTCTTTCAAGATTTTCAAGCAATCGCAAGTTCTTGAACATCCGTCGCGCACCCACTTGATTAAGCCTTGTTGGGCTAATGATGAACAGCGCAAGCACAATTAAAGTACGTCATGCTTGACATTCCGAGTTTGATTCGGTGATCAAACTGCTCACGGATATCATCTCAAAAAGGCTGATAATCAACACAGATATTGAAAATCACAGGTGAGGCGCAAGTCCCCCCCCTCCCCCCCCAGCTTCGTTTGCCCGAGCAGACTTCTTGTCCCATGACAGCCCCTAAAACCCCAGTCAAATAGTTACAGCCCCATACTATACTCTTTCACACATATTGCATCCTCAACCCAAAGAAGCCTTAGCAAAATGATCCCAGGCAAGCTTTCAACAGCGCCTGCGGGTTGGAGCTACGGAAGACCCGATGGCGGACAAGATGCAGCTCATGCGGGAGGCTGAATCTGTCCTGGGGTTTCGGGGTTTAGGGTTTAGGATTTGGGGTTTAGGGTTGATCGGTGAGGGTTTGCAAGGCAGTGGCTGGAGGCAGTTTGAGGTCGTAAGCTTTGAGGATTATGGGTGGGTGTTTTGGACTTGGGACGGTCAGTGCGGGGTTGGTTTTTGTTTTGGTGTCTCGGTTTTTCGAGGGGTCTTTCGTGTATCCGAATGCTCGCTAGTCTTGCGGGCATGGAGCATCATGGTTCGAGCATTTGCATGTTTGACATACAGTGCTTTGAGGGGTGATTACGGTCTCATAAAGTTGCGGTCTGCGGAGCAGCCTAGTGCATTCAGATTGAGTTCATCCTGTCGGCCCCAGGATTACAGAGCTTCAGAGCCCCATGCAGTGGGTCCTGCTCAGGAGCAGCCGCAGAGGCAGAAAAAAGCAGCAAGCACGACAGGCGCCAAACGGCCACAACTCCCACTACGGCTGCATAGACGACGAAACCGCGATCACAGCTACAGCAACTCTGGTGTCAAGTGCAGGCAAACGACCACGGCAAGAACTAAAGCTATGCCGATGAGCACTGCACTCGTAGCAGCCCCGAGAGAACCAACCCTGCAACCCTGATAGCCCCTGATAGCCTACGACTGCACGGCTCCAAGCACGGAAGCCTTTGGCCAGGACACAGTGCAGCAGCACAAACTCACCATCAAGGCTTGGTGGGGGCCTTTCACGGATTGCGATACTGTCAGATAGCTGTGAACAGACCCCTCCAAAGCGCAGCCTCTTGGCCTCTTATATGTTAGCTAGCGAGAGGTTGAATCAGGTTGATAGCTTTGCTTGCAAGTACCGCTTATTGCTCCTTTGGTGTAAGCAGGTTAATGTTTGGAAAACTGCGGGCTTGGGCAAGGTGTTTGGGGCTCATGCAAGGCTCTGACACGTGAACTCTGCAGACGAAGTAGTACAAGGCCATATGGGTGGTTGTCAAGATTAGGGTCCTTTTTTGGGTCCCTAATATAACACGGCACCTAATATTTAGGGTACCCAAAAAAGGGACCCTAATTTTGACAACCACTCAAAAGCAAATAAATGTCGTTTGCCAAGTTGAACCTGTACACCCTCATAAGCTTCGTGACCAGAACAGAAAGGCTCAGACGTTGAACTTCGACCTCAGTCTGGAATCTGCACCTTCGCGACGTGGATTCAACTTGGAGGGCTTATAGTCATATCGTAGTACCCTCATCGTATCCTTATAGTACCCGCGTAGATCTTCGTATCGGTAGTTATTTTCAAGTGTGTAGCATTGCGGGCTCTGTGGAGTACAATTGTTACACTCTCGGAGTTCGGAAGGCAAACAACGGCAAGTCCGTGGCAAAGGGTCCAAAGGGGCTCGGCTGAGTGTGCGCCCTTTAGCAGTTCAGTTTCTGCAGCAGAGTCGCACCGATGGGGCGAAGGATTTCCAGCGCTTTCAAGCGATCAGAGTCGCGGGGGAACCTCGGCGCTTTGAAAGCCTAGCCGAAGGATGCCGAAGGTTTTGCAGTGTGGGTGTGGTGAGGAGAGGGTTCCAGTAATTCTCTTGTTCCTGATTCCTTTTGATTTGTTGCAGGCCACAAGGCTCCAAGGCGGCATAGTTGCGCACCTCCGGGTAGGGCTCCAAAATTGCTCTCCCTCAGCCTGGACCTCCGAACCCAAGAATGCTACGAATTGAGGTATCTGGTCGAAGCGCTCCTGCGGTGTCACGAGAAGCACAGCACCTATGTCATGCTGCTGCCTGCTTTACCTAGCAGTGTGTTGGGAAGTTCCAACTCGTCATCAATGCTTTAGTAGATGTTCAGAAAGGCACAGTTTCAGTGGCACTTTGTCTCGCATCAGCTGTGTGCTTTCGCGTTAGTAGGGTGTGTGGGTTTGAGCTGCCCTTCAAGGGGTTTATCACCACGGACTCACTCTTTTTGTTCTCACCTCGTGAAAACATGTTTGCACTGGGACAAGCCCAAGACCGGGACCGGGGAAGATCTAGCAATTTTCATTCAGGGGCATAGCTGCTCTACCGTTGTATCGATGTGAGTCGCTGACGCCTTCGGCAAATGCAGGCATGTAGTCGCCATCCTGGAGGCCAGGTCACCTCTGAGCACGTCTAAGTCCTGCCGTCCTTGCAAGATTTCAGCATTTTGTTTGAGAGTTTCCAGGTCTCCCCAGACAGTGTAGTACGCCTATCGGGTGCTGATGTTACAAGTATAGGCGGAATCGGCTACTGTCCCCGCGAAGCGTTTGCACACGTGCGCGATAGATGTTGGGGCTCATGTCCCATCGTTGACACAGTCCCGCTCCGGCCGCGTCCTCCAGCCTTCCGGAAGCTTTGATTCATTAAGCAAATTCCAGTACACTGGCCTCATTTGGGTAACGTAGTTATTGAACCCCAGTACATGGCGGGAAGCATTGTTGACCCAACGAAAACGTTTCACATCTTCAGAATGCTAATATTAACGGGCCCCCAAACTCTATTCTAATTATTGAGGCCCCTATATTAAATCCCACAAGTACACAGGGAATGGGTTTGGGACATGCCTGGAGAAAGCTGAGGCCTCCACCACCCAAAGCAGAACCAGAAACAGCAGGAGTACGGTAATCAGTTGAGCTACTTGGAGGTTTATGGGTAGTTATAAGTGGGGTTATAAGCAGGGTAGCTATACAATATAGCCCATCTTAGGCAAGATAGAACCCCTTTCATAACTTCCCATGAATCTCTAAGTACCACGGTGCACTTTGCCAATTCGACTTGGAAACTCAGGCACTCGAAAGCGCTGCACCAAATGGACACAGCTTTGGCCGCAGTGCAGAACTTCACGAAATGCGATGCGGACACCCAGGCCCGAACATTCACAGCTTGAGAGCCGAGCCTTGTTCTTGGAGTGTAGGGTTCAGAGCATAGGGAGGAGTCGTAGTTTCGGTTCTAGCTGGGAGCATGTCGAGGATCCCCTCAGAGAATGAGTTTTACACTTTGGTTCGCTTGCTCGGTTCGGGCCATGATTGAGGCGTGGGATTTGATGATGTCCAGATCTCATCTCAGAGCCTCAGCGATCCAGGGTCTAAGTAGTAACATGTACGGAGCAACGCTTAGTTTGAGCGGCATTGCCTTTCTGACGAACAGCGTGGCATCAAGGAACACCTGAGATTGCAGCATTGCTGCAGTTTCAAGATGGTACCGACCACCTTCGACTCTTTGAGGCACTGCTCGAGGCGAAGACAGGTACCACTTTCCAAACTCTCCGGAAACGACTCGCGAACATCACACCGAAACGGATGAAGGCTCAACGTGCAGCAACATGCAACCCTGTGACCCCATTTAGGCCGTGCCAATAAAAGCAAGCGGCAAAATCCAAACCAGAAACCCTTAAACCTTAAGCCGCTTAAGCCCTAAAATCCCTAAAGGCTTAAGTTTCAAACCGTACAACCTAGGACCTAGGTGCCAGAAGCCCGAGAGCCAACCCTTACAAACCCTCATGGAACTTTTCTAAAGCCAAACATATCCCAACATCTTCAAAATCCCAGGACTAGCAACCCTATAGCCATCACTAGACAAGCCTTATAATAGCCTTTTCGATACCGTTTTATTATCAAGACGGAAATCAACCTAAGTGCCAGGCCCTGCACGAAGCCTGGCAACTGGCTGTCCGAGCAGAGGAGCGGAGCCAGGAGGTCTTGATTGAGGCCCGGGTTTTGGGGCTTTAGGGCTTAGGGTTCGGGGGCTTAGGGTTTTGGGGGTTTAGGGGTTTAGGGGTTCGAGGCTTTAGGGTTTAGGGGTTTAGGGGTTCGAGGCTTTAGGGTTTAGGGGTTTAGGGGTTCGAGGCTTTAGGGTTTAGGGGTTTAGGGGTTCGAGGCTTTAGGGTTTAGGGGTTTAGGGGTTCGAGGCTTTAGGGTTTAGGGGTTTAGGGGTTCGAGGCTTTAGGGTTTAGGGGTTTAGGGGTTCGAGGCTTTAGGGTTTAGGGGTTTAGGGGTTCGAGGCTTTAGGGTTTAGGGGTTTAGGGGTTCGAGGCTTTAGGGTTTAGGGGTTTAGGGGTTCGAGGCTTTAGGGTTTAGGGGTTTAGGGGTTCGAGGCTTTAGGGTTTAGGGGTTTAGGGGTTCGAGGCTTTAGGGTTTAGGGGTTTAGGGGTTTAGGGCTCGGGTTTGGGGTTTTGCACCCTCCCCCTTCTCGATTCATTTCAGGACCAGGCAGGGCGGTGAATAATCATTGAGGGGGGCGTCCGAGTACTACTACGCTCTCTGTGACTCTGGAATGGCTGAGAAAAGGGCCTCGTTCTTTCAGGAACCAGGGACGGCATTATTATTGAGTTCCGGGAATCGGGTTTTCTAATTGAGGGGGGTGTTTATAATTGAGCTCTGGGGATCGGGTTCTAGAATTGAGGAGGTGTTTACAACAATGAGGTTAACACTAGGGGTTTGCGGGTTTAGGGCTAGAGGTTGGGGTTTGGGTTTGGTTTAGGGTTTGCTATTTTGGGCTTTTTAATATTGGCACGGCAGTTCTGGCGCTTCTGGCTCCCTGCCAGAGGCCTGGGCGGCAACGGTGGCCGGAGCGCACAGCATCACGACGGCCCTCTGGCAATTCAGGGGTAGTTGTGGTTTTTGTTTCGGGTTGCGGCATCAAGGATCGGGTTGACTGAGAGGCTGGAGAGCTTGGGTCTTCACTGGCAAGGCCAGCGGGCTGGTCTTACTTGGTTTGCAAGTCGGGGTTCTTATTGAGTATGCCTATGTCTTGTGATGTGGCACATCTGCGCTTTGGAAGGCGTTTTGGCACTGTGGAGCTCGTGCACCTGCTGAAGATCCCTGAATCATTGAATCTTAAAGCCCAAGTCCCAAACCCTTAAACCCCGAAACCTTTAAACTTCTAAAACTTAAACCTTACAGACTAAACCCTAAACCTTTCTTGGTTCAAGCCATTTTGGCTCAAGGCTTTGTGTTGGTTCTCCCCCTTAGCGTACTGTCGTGGGTCTGCTGGCAGGGGGCGTGCCTGTTGCAGGTCTGGCGATATGGCTCGGTTCTCCGATCTCCTTATGACGATTCTGCTCGGGGTGTACGTTGGTTGAGACATGGCACGCAGCTGGCTTCTTCAAAACCTCGCCATCTCCAAGACTTCCTGATTCGAGCCTTGCTGCTCGGCAGGGGACTGCCTTCGGCTTCCTGGCTCAAAGGTCCGAATCCTTCTGAGCAGACTGTTTGCAGGGGCTGGCATCCCTTTCTTTGGCGGCTTCGTCGCAGGGTTGGCATCGGGATCCCTGTTTTTGGCATCTTGGTGTTGTGGGTCGCGGCGTCCTGGAGCTTGACCGGCGAGGTCGACACTTCTGGAAGAAGCATCGCCTTGAGTTCCTCGAGATCCTTGACCTCCAACTGGGTCGCCTTGCTGCAAGCCTCCTTGAACCTGGTGTCGTTAAAACCTTGGAAAGGCCTTTGGCCTGGACAGCACTCGTCTTGCTGAGGTTGCCGTAGGGCTCGAAGCTGAAGGAGGCCTGGACAGTTAGGAGCCGGACACACCCCGCGAACACGTCCAGACACCTCCGGCTTGGCGAAGTTGCGTTCGCCGCCTCCTCCAGCAGCTGCGGGGCTACCCATGGCTTTAAGGAGCCTAGGGCCCAGAACCTGCTTGAACTGCCTGGAGTTTGAAGCCGTCGACCTAGCTAGGACCTGCCGGGAGTTTGAAGCCAGGGCCTTTCCTCTGCCTGGAGCTTGAAGCCAGCTATATCCGGGGAGCAAGCTTCAGTGTACTGAAAAAAGCTTCAGCTCAGGTCCTCTTCTCGCCAACTCAATTTTGCACGGGGCTTGATCAGTCTCGGCTTGAATTTCCCTGGCAGTAGCCTGCCCTGGCCATTCAAAGGCGTCCCTGTGGATCTCGAAAAGGACCTAGCTGGCGAGCTTCTCCTGGCGGACCTGGCGAGCTTCTCCTGGAGATCGAGTCGACGTTGATCACCTCCGAGCCGCCCGGTCAGCTCCTGGGACGATTGCGCATGGACGGTTCAATTACCATTCTCCCGAGTCCCCGGAGAATGCGGCCCCTCGAGACTCTCCTGTCTCCTTCCATCAGGTCAGCACCATTTTGACCTGCCTCACGTGTCCTGCTCCTGCTGCGGCTCCTGATCCGCTCAGTCGTCGTGGTGTTTCTCTCCGCCAAGCGGCCATCTCCTCCTGGGACATCGTGGGCTGATCCATCAGCCGCATGAGCGAATCCGAATTTGTCCAGGAATCTGTCCCATGGCGATGCTGTAGACAACCGGCAAGGTCGCAAGTCAACATCCCCTGGCGCATTTCAATCTCGAGGACAGCCATAAAGTAATGCACTGCATCCATGTACTCCTTGGAAAAGGACCTACAATGCGCTTGCCTGCTACCTGTGTCCAGCCTTCTCTCTGTTGAGACCACCAAGTTGGTCTCGGGCCATCATCTGATGGCCTTCACTTGGGGGCACGTTAGCATGTGTACATACATCCCGCGGAGCACAGAGGTGATGAAGCATCCCTCCTCGTCCTTGTCGAACCTCCAACGCCCCATCCTCAATGTGAGCCCTCTCGGGTTGAGCAAGTGTAGCCGGGATGGGAGGCAAAAGTGGCATGGAGGCGGACATTGGCACCGTCTCCCAGAATTCTCGCGGCGCGGCACCGTCACTTCGCTCTCCCGCTCGCCCCAGCAACCGAAATGGTCAATTGGATTTCAGCCGAGTCGTTCACCAAGGAGACTCTGAAGCCCCGGGCCACCCGAGGCACGTCCATAGAGCCTGAGCTGACGCAAGCTTGATTGTTGCCAATCGGCCGCTTGATTTTGGGGGCACACGAAACTTCTATTGAATTTGAAGAAAATTCAATCCATTCGAACTTTTGTTGGTACAGGTTTCTATTGATTTTAACTGTTGAATTCCATTGATTCTATTGATTTTAATCGTGGTCTTGCTATTGATTTTATGGAACATTTCTATTGGGTTTATGGAAAATTTCTATTGACTTTATTTGAAAGTTTATATTGATTTTATGGAGATTTTCTGTTGATTTTGATGTGAATGTTTCTATTATTTTTGATGACCAACTTCAAGCAGAAACGATGGCCCGGGCTGACCACTTGGCGAGAGAGACAGATTACCTGGATAGAGAGAGATGCAGAGAGAGAAAGAGAGAGCGAGAGAGAGAGTGAGAGAGAGAGAGAGAGAGACACACACACACAGACACAGAGACACAGAGACACAGAGACACAGAGACAGAGAGACAGAGAGACAGAGAGACAGAGAGACAGAGAGACAGAGAGACAGAGAGACAGAGAGACAGAGAGACAGAGAGACAGAGAGACAGAGAGACAGAGAGACAGAGAGACAGAGAGACAGAGAGACAGAGAGACAGAGAGACAGAGAGACAGAGAGACAGAGAGACCGAGAGACAGAGAGACAGAGAGACAGAGAGACAGAGAGACAGAGAGACAGAGAGACAGAGAGACAGAGAGACAGAGAGACAGAGAGACAGAGAGACAGAGACGGACAGAGACGGACAGAGACGGACAGGCCCCAAGAAGGAAAAAGGGGGGGGGGGGGAATCATGTTTCAAGGCTCGTGCATGGCAGCCGTCTTCAAGCCAAGCTTCCAGGTAGGTCAAGATGTGGGCCGGACGGCCCCAAGAAGGAAGAAGGGGAAAATCATGTTTCAGGGCTCGTGCATTGCAGCCGTCTACAAGCCAAGCTGCCAGGAACTTTAGGCTAGGTCAAGATGGGCGATGATGAAACGCTCGTCCAGGCCTATGCCAAGCTGCTTCACACCAAGGTTCCAGGCAAGGTCGCAAGGGTCCTTGGTCGTGATGTGGCGGAGAGGCTACCAAGACCAGCTGGAGATTTTTGGCAATGAATACATAGATGCCATACTTATAAACTATGTATGAACTCCTTTTATATTCCCTAGGGCATCCTGAAGTTTTTGGAGTACCTCATACACAAGATGGAGAATTACATGGAGACCGAACCCGAGCGCTGGACGGAGGCGACGAAGCAAATGAAAGTCAAGGAGCACCAGTACATCCGGTTCTTGCTCAACGATCATTTATTGATCACTCTCCGTGGCAGATGATGGTGCTGTGTGCAGCGCTGGACCAGCGAGGGAGCACTGAGGAGGGACTCCGGTGCACCAGGGAGACGCGCAGACTGGTGCCTCCTCCAAGGGAACCCTCAGGGTCTCCGGGATGCACCTTTTGCGATTCACAGAGAGTCTGCAGTGGATGAGCGCGTCGTCGGACCACAGGGCTCCGCGAGCATCCTTCATCCAGGCCCATTGCGCGACCTGGTGGTGATGGAGATTGGGCTCAAGAGGGTGTTGGGCATGTTGTTTGTAGATAGTTCCCAGATGTTCCTCAGCCACACAGCGTACCAACCGGCCGACACTGTGGATGTTGAGGTAGATGCCGTATCGGAGGAGCAGACCTCCATGGAACAAGCGGTCACTGAGTCCAGGAAGAACCCCCCGGATTGGATGCAATGGATCCGTGACCTCAAGACGGAGCTACAGAATATGGGCCTGTATCACCGTGAACAACGTGGCGCAGCCCTGTGGATGCACTTCCAGAGAACTGGCAGGGTTATGCAGGCCCCCTTTCAAGCGGACCTCCTGAGTGCCCTGGCTGATCGCGGAGCAGTTTTACCATGAACAGGGCCTATGGAAGCGTGGGTTCAACTGGTCATGCCGGAGTTACTGGCCTCATGTCTTTGAGAGTGGAGCAACACACAGGAGGAGATACTGTAGAGGAGATAGAGGACCCGAAGCAGATGAAGCTGCGCATAGAACTTGTGCCGGGCGGAACAATCGCACCTGGAGGCACAGCAGGCAGAACGAGACCGGGAAGAGGAGCAGCAAAACCGTCGCGATTGTGAGCTGCAGCGCTTTCGAGGGTGCTGTCTACAAGGATGTTGCAGTGCCACTTGCCGAACTTGGGGTCGTCATGCAGTTGCGTGAGGTGAAGGTAGCAGATGTGGGTTTGGATGTGTCCACTGAGGGTACTCGCCGTCGCCTATACAGGCTCTGGCATAGAGAGGTCAGCTGCTCGATGGTAAGGTGATGCGCTTGCAGGGAAGAAACCTTTGCCGTGTTTCTCGCTCAGAAGCTTGCGTGGGGCTGTGGCGTCGCCGGAGTGATCGTGATGCCTGAGGTCAAGTATATACCTGGAGGGTGTCGACGTTGTGAGTGTTGTGGAGGCTGTTGCAAATGTCGGCTTGCCTGCCCGCCTGCCCGAATGGGCTAGGCTAGAGGCTGCCTGCTGCGGATAGCAACAAAAGCGCTTTAAAAACCCTAAACCCCCAAAACCCTGACCCCTAAACCCCGACCACGTTTTCTAGTCAGAAGATGCTTTGCAAGGCCTTAAAGGATGAGCGGCTCCTTTCGTTTCTGGGAGACTGGGCCAAGGACTTGATTGTAGGGTCTTTAGGAAACTTAACATAAGGGTTCAAGGCTTACAAGTCTTAGGATATTGGGTTGAGGGTTGAGAAGCCTTGATGTAGGGTTTGGGGTTTAGAAGTCTTAGGATAGGGTTTAGGGCTCAGGGTTGAGCAATCTGAAGTATAGAAGCCTCAAAGAAAGGGTGTAGGGTTGAGGTAGGGGTTGAGGGATGTCTAAGGCAGAAGGGTCATAAGGGTCTAGGGGTTTAGGGATGTTGGGGGCTTAAAGTTTAAAGTTTAGGGCAGCTGGTATATCTTCGAACCCTATGATACAAATCAGGGACCCTACGCTTCGGGTTTCGAAGAGGGGCCTCGCTGTATCTCGATAGGGCAGGTTTCGAGATGAACAAGCAAGAGGCAGGTTTGGGGTTTAGGGTTTAGGATTTTGCTGGCGCGCTGCCAGCCATAGACTCTGGTCGAGTAGCCCTGTCACCTCCAACTCCGCTGCTCTCAACTCGCGTGCTTGCTCCTTCCCACTCTCCTTGCCGTCTATCTGCGACCAGAGTTCTCATTACCGACAAGTCCTTGACGATGTTTGTTTTTCTTTTTGGGAAAAGTAGGCTGCTGCAATCAAGAGGTCCGGCTTGTTCTAGGATCTCCTAAGCAAACCTGACAGGACGTGGAGGAGGAGGTGATGTGCCAGAACGCCACAATGCTGGCCTTGCAAAGCCAGGTCCGTGGGTCCACGGGTTATGGACAGCTTTCAAGGAGCTGAAGCCGGAAAAGCAAGGAAATACTTTAAATACCACGTCCAGGCACTGAAACAAACCAGTGCAATCCCAAATCATAGGAGAACCTACTACTACTACTACTACTACTACTACTATTATTATTACTACTACTACTACTACTAATACTACTTCTACTTCTACCTCTACTTCTACTTCTACTTCTACTTCTACTTTACCACCATCACCACCGCCACCGCCACCGCCACCGCCACCGCCACCGCCACCGCCACCGCCGCCGCCACCGCCGCCACCACCGCCATAAGCATCATCATCGCCATCATCATTGCTACGAAGGCTGCGACTTTGCAGTAAACAGCTACATCCGGAACCCTACTCCCGAAGATTCACGCAGGCTTTTCGCATTGCACCCCAGACCCTCAAGCCCTTAAAGGCACTGGCGGCCGCTGCCTTGGATCGCACGGCATGGGCGCTAATGAAGGATGTGGTCACTTTCCAGGCCGCTCCCGGATAAGGGGGATTGTGTGAAGACCCGCTCGGCGCCCAGGAAGGCAGAACTCCCGGGCCGGGGAGTTGCAAGGGTTAGAGTAAACGGACAAGTCCTCGATTCGCCAGACGCAGGCGTTGGCGCTCTACCAGCAGCAGCAGCTGAAGAAGAAGCGCTTGGAGCATGTTGCCTTGCCAGATACCTGGGAGGCGCTTTGCGGTTGAATCTGTGCACTGGGCGGTGACAATTTCTCAAAGGGGCAGTGCTTGAGGCAGTTCTTGGAGTGGAACGAGCAAGGATCAGCGAAATAGGATGGTCGGGAAGACTAGCTAGATTTTTCGCTGACAGCAGAAAGACGGTTTCGCTGGTCATGAGAATAGGAGCATGGTTGTAGCATAGGTGTAGCGTTGTTTGTCATCAGTACGCTACTCGTAAGGCTTTGAGGAAACTTCAACGAGCCTTCCGTCGGATTGAGTGATACGGCGTGTCTTGACAAGCTTCCGCAAGCAGCAGCAGCAACAGCAGCAGCAGCAGCAGGAGGAGGAGGAGGAGGAGGCGGCGCGGGGAGGCTGTTGCAGGTGGGAGGAGGTTGGTTCATGCTGTTTGATCGCGTCACAATGTGTAACTTCAAGTACGGTAAACTCGCGAGTGACAGCACATTGCCTCGTTCCTACAGCAGCTCGGCGGCAACATGAGCAGTAACTGGCAGGGCACACTGCACAAACTGCGGCTCGTGCGGGTGCAAAGGCGCGTCTGTTTTCTAGTCGTCAGCGTGTTGTCACAAGTCATAGGTTGGGAGCAGTCCCACTTTGTCTTGAGAAGTGTCTTCGACGAGCTCCAGCAGCAGTTTCTTTCGCATCTACAGATGCTTGCCCTTCGTGATTCCTGGCGGTCGATGTGCTTTTGGCCTGGACCAAGCACTTGCTGGGACAACTTCAGTCTTAAACTGTCGCTGTAATCCAGGCATGCCCGCAGACAGCTGTCTCAGGAAGAAGGCCGTCTTCCAGGACGAGTAGTGACTAGTGCTAGTCTGCGAGTCATCGTGGTCGTCGTAGCAGCCAGATCGCAGGAATACTACCTTACATTACATTACATTATATAATATAAAATAGTTTAACATAGTCTACTGTAGTATACTGTACTACTCTCTACTCTACTAAGCCAGACTATAGGCGCTGAAGATCCCGCTGCTGGCCGCGGCGGACCCGAGCCAGCCCCTGGGGCAGAGGCCGTTTAGGGTGTAGGGTTCAGGGTTCGGTTTTTAAAACCCCGCAGAAGTGTAGGCCTAGTGCACAGTCGCCAGGCTGGCCGCATCAGCGCTGCAGGCGGTTCTTGGATTTGGGATCCTCGGGGTATCGGCTTTGTGTGTTCAGAGATTCAGGGTCATATCTTGTTATATTACAGTTTATCGTTTTATGTTTTACTGCAGTGCATCATAGTATATTACCGAGTTTTTGTGTAGTACTTTGGGCTTTGGATGTGCAAAAACCTCAAGTGTGAAGCGCTTGAGCCTTTCTGCACTTTCTTTATGCCCCGAGCCTCATGCTTGAATCCTGCTCAGCTTCAGTTGTGAAGGGGCCTTCGGTTTGATGATACCATGGGTTCAGGAAGCAGTTTAGAATAAGGGTTTCTGTAAGTAAGAGCTACTATAAGTCTATAGGGGCTCCTATAAGGAGGGCGTCCTTGAACCCAAAAGCCTAGAGTCCTGCAAGGTGCGAAGTGGGCTTCTCGTCTTGATGCCATGCCTTCGTAGTTACATGGATGAGGGTCTTGGGGTATCTTTCTCTATAAACATGTGGGGACTAAGGGGGTATTTGTTTCACTCACAGTGAGCATGTTTTTCCGATGCCCATTTTTGAGAAGATCCTGATGGCAATGCTCATCAGCATTCCATTCGGTGTTTCCTTTCGTCAGCATGTAGAGTTTTGTATTGCATGGCAAAACATATTCTGACATACGATAGTATGCATACGAGAAAATATACTAGAACATACTAGAATAGGGGCTTAGATGATTTCCAGCAGTATTCTCTAAGGTTCCCTATTGTAAGCATACTATACTAAACTTCAGAATCACACTTTAATTATAAATGCTCCTAAGAAAATGAAGCCATTTCCGCACCTTGTCTCCTTGCAGGCTCTCGGCTCGGAGTTCTGCCCGTCACCGCCGGGCTGCGTTCATGGGATTCTCGTGGGCACCAGGGTCGGCGGCGCCGTGCGCTGCGCGCACGCCGGGGACTCCGGTCGGGGGAAGCTGAAAACCCGAGCAGGGTACTTAAATTCGGAAATCCCGATCCCATAAGGCTCCAAGATTCTTCAATCCTAAGCTCTCAACCCTAGACAAACCCAAACCTTAAAGGCTAACTTGCCAACCTGCAGACGGACAAAGGCATTTAAGAAAGAAACCCTAGAGCACAAGCAAGCATGGCACAGCCCAAGGCCTAGAGCTGCCCGCGGAGGCGTGTAGCTTGTTGCCACCTGACGCCTTAATATGAAGGTCGGAGTAGTTATTAATAGTATTTCCTGAGAGTCTTGATGATGATTCTAGTATATTATGCCCTAACACCTTGTTCTGCTCCCTACTGGCCTGAAGCCACTAAGCGGAGACTGAACCACCTTCCTTCAACCCCTCGGCCCCCCCCGCGGTCCTCAAAATGGAGCAAAATGGTGGGTGGGTTCGGTACACATCGGCAGCCTAAGCCTGCAGAAGGACGGAGCACATGTGCTGTCCAAGCACACTGCCTCCAAGCTCATTCAGGAGGCGAGGAAGGTTTTCGGCTGTGGTAGTTGAACCCAGCAGGGTTCGGGATACACGGTTCAGGTGTATGGATTACGCTTTCGGGTAATCAGTGTTTTGGATGGGCGTGATTATCTCTCCTGGACCGTTGCAGCATTCCCTTCCTGGCTGTAGCTGTCATATGCAGACGGTCAAATGGACCGGGCATGTTTGGGTCGAGATCCTCCGGTGCGAATGCAGATGCATAACCCATCTTGGTTGATCTTGGTTGTCGATGCACTGCTCGTCTGTGGTTGTCCCCAATTTGCGTACGCTGCAATCGAGTGCAAAATGTCTAGGGCCTGAAGCTGATGCATGGCCTCAACTACCCAAAGTGGCACTTTGAAGGCCTGGGGTCCACATAGAGACACGGATTAAACTGAACCCTAATGTCACAACCCCAAATCGCGACAGATGCCCCTCCGCCCGAAGCCGCTTCGGAGCCTGACCTTGATGCAGATGGTGGAGGCCTTTCCGGTGTGTTGTTGCAGGATTTGGGGTTCGGGGTTTAGTGTTTAGGGTTGAGGGTTTAGGGTGCAGCACCGCGTAGCTGCAGCAAGCACTGTGACATCTCCGCAAGGATCACAGCAATAAGGAGAGTCGGAATTTACTCCTGTGCTATTGGCGTATTTGCACGGAGCTGTTCAGGATTTGAGGCACAGGGTTGGAGCGAACCTGCAAGCAGGAGTGTGTGGGTCAGAATTTAGGTCGGGATTAATCATCAAGCCTCACAAGGCATCGACTGCTTGTTTGCATAGTTTAAGTTCGGGGTACTCAAAGCACACGAGGAGCACAGCACCTCAGCCTAGTGAGGTCACATATATCAGAGTCCGAGTCATGTTTTGTCCTGCTTATGACGAAGTGGCAGACCTTCTGCGGCATCCGGGCTCCTCAGCAGCGGCCAATGTGTATAGTGGCAAAGTACTGTGGAGGGCCGACCTCGCGAAGCCAGAATTGCTTGTGTTTTGCGGGCCTTAAAATGGGGTCGCCCGACAGCCCCATAACTGTGCAGCTTTGAGATCTTACAAAGACAGAGAATTTTTGCCAGAGGTGACTCTAGCATTTCTGAACAGAGCAGATCAAGCCATGCAGAGTTATGGTATCGAGAAGGTGGGCCGGAACAGATCATACAAGAGCGGCGGAATTTTCTGGAAGGTATCTCCACCAGATCTGACCAGGACTTCTTGAGCTGTGTAGAGTTATGGTATCGAGAGGTGTGGCTGACGGTTCGGAATTTGTGCACGGTGCTTAACTCCAAAACCCCTCATGCACGACATGGGCTCACCTGGCTCTCGCCAGATTTTTTTTTCTCTTTTTGCAGAGACCCATTTGCAACATTCTTTGCCTCTGCCTTGCTTCTGATTGCATTTGCTGTTGCTAGACCAGTGGTTGCGTTCCCTCAAAAGACCGAACTGCACTTTTCGCTGTTCTCGGAGATTGCACCTCTGCTTCAATTTCTTTTTGCTCTCTGAGTCAGTCCCATCGTCAAATCGGATCTTTTTTGCTTCATGGTTGCGTGTGTCTTTGCGCAGGATGGTTGCATCCGCTGTCACAAACCGACAAAAAAAAGATCGCTCGCAGCAGGCGCTCCAAGCGACTTTGTTGCTCAGCAAATCCACATCTCTGCGCAACACAGACCCGTGCCGCTGCCGCCCCCGCAACACAGGTTTTTCGGTCTGCCTCAAATGGAAGAACTGCTGAATCAGGTTAGTGACCGCACTCGTTTTGTCTCGTTTCGTTTTGCTTCGAATGTTTTTAGCTCAAGAAAAAGATCGAGTGCTGCGCACTCTGTTTTTCTTGTTAGTGGACTCCTGAGAGCTGTGAAGCGCCACGGCCTCGCCTGTGCAAGGTTGGAGTTGAGAGTTCTCCCAGAAGGTACCTGTGCCTGAGAAAGCATCGACTTTGACCTGTTTGGACCAGATCCTGTTTGTCCCATGAGTCCGCCTGCAGCTCAAAGGTGGAAGTGTTCTGGCTGCTGTGTCTGGAACGTGTTCGGCCACCAGTGCCGCCGACGTCCACTTTCGGTGCGGACCAACTGCAGCACACGCGGCTCCAAATGTGGGGTCGAACAAGCTTAGCAATTTTGGCTTCGCTTGAGTGGCCCCCCTCTGTTCTCTCATGTCTATCACTTCCACAGGCAAGCTGTCTGTTGGAAATTCTTGTTGGAGAACGATTTTTCCACACTGGATGCCTGCCTGTGGGCGAGTCGCCTTGATGTAGCAGTGTGGAACGCACGGGCTTGGGCTTGGGCCCCAAAATGAGGAATTCGCGACCCCAAAATAGGGGCCGCCAAGCGGCCCCGATTTTGGGGTCCTCTGGTTGCCAGTCAAAATATGTTGAAGGAGGTTGACTGGATTTCGCGGCTCCTTTTCTGGGGCCGCGAGACGGCCCCATTTTTGGGGTCGCAAGTTTGATTCCTGCACCCACAGCGGCTGAATCTCGTCAGCTGCGCATGTCATTGATTGTATTGACTTTGGGGAGCGTCTGGTGGAGGACCGTTTGGAAGGTCGGAACTTGTCCAAAGCAGCTGTGTTGCTCGCCCTTAATAGTGCTGCAGCCAGCGGAATGCAACTGTGGAGGGCCGACCTCGCGAAGCCAGAATTGCTTGTGTTTTGCGGGCCTTAAAATGGGGTCGCCCGACAGCCCCATAACTGTGCAGCTTTGAGATCGTACAAAGACAGAGAATTTTTGCCAGAGGTGACTCTAGCATTTCTGAACAGAGCAGATCAAGCCATGCAGAGTTATGGTATCGAGAAGGTGGGCCGGAACAGATCATACAAGAGCGGCGGAATTTTCTGGAAGGTATCTCCACCAGATCTGAACAGGACTTCTTGAGCTGTGTAGAGTTATGGTATCGAGAGGTGTGGCTGACGGTTCGGAATTTGTGCACGGTGCTTAACTCCAAAACCCCTCATGCACGACATGGGCTCACCTGGCTCTCGCCAGATTTTTTTTGCTCTTTTAGCAGAGACCCATTTGCAACATTCTTTGCCTCTGCCTTGCTTCTGATTGCATTTGCTGTTGCTAGACCAGTGGTTGCGTTCCCTCAAAAGACCGAACTGCACTTTTCGCTGTTCTCGGAGATTGCACCTCTGCTTCAATTTCTTTTTGCTCTCTGAGTCAGTTCCATCGTCAAATCGGGTCTTTTTTGCTTCATGGTTGCGTGTGTCTTTGCGCAGGATGGTTGCATCCGCTGTCACAAACCGACAAAAAAAAGATCGCTCGCAGCAGGCGCTCCAAGCGACTTTGTTGCTCAGCAAATCCACATCTCTGCGCAACACAGACCCGTGCCGCTGCCGCCCCCGCAACACAGGTTTTTCGGTCTGCCTCAAATGGAAGAACTGCTTTTGAATCAGGTTAGTGACCGCACTCGTTTTGTCTCGTTTCGTTTTGCTTCGAATGTTTTTAGCTCAAGAAAAAGATCGAGTGCTGCGCAGTCTGTTTTTCTTGTTAGTGGACTCCTGAGGGCTGTGAAGCGCCACGGCCTCGCCTGTGCAAGGTTGGAGTTGAGAGTTCTCCCAGAAGGTACATGTGCCTGAGAAAGCATTCGACTTTGACCTGTTTGGACCAGATCCTGTGAGTCCGCCTGCAGCTCAAAGGTGGAAAAGGAAGTGTTCTGGCTGCTGTGTCTGGAACGTGTTCGGCCACTAGTGCCGCCGACGTCCACTTTCGGTGCGGACCAACTGCAGCACACGCGGCTCCAAATGTGGGGTCGAACAAGCTTAGCAATTTTGGCTTCGCTTGAGTGGCCCCCCTCTGTAATCATCAATCAGTGCCAGGCAGTGACACTAAGTTACTGCGTGTATACAAGAGGTATGCACATGGTACGTGAATGGTCAACAGTGGTAAGGTAGCGGCAACAGTGGTTTGGGGGTGAAAAATTTGAAGTAGGTCATTATGCTCAACGATGCTTGGAGCTTGATGGGTTGTTATTAATTCTGTTATAAGCCTCCTTATATGGGTTATAAGTAAAGTTGCGTTATAACTCTACCTATAACTATCCATGAACCTCCAAGTAACCTCTCTGCTGCTTGGCCACGTTGGGGTTTCTTGCCATCCTCACGCACATGAGCATCAAATAGAAGACGGAAGTCGCGGCACAAACCCGCAAGAAACAAGCCTAAACCTGAAACATAAACCTTTGTGAGGAAAAAGTACCCTCCGAACGAAAAGTTCTACTGTAGCCCACGGAACCCAAAAGCCTGGAACTCATGAACCCTCAAACCCCAAAACACAACAACCAATCAGCCCCAAGACCCTAAACCCTCAGGGTAGGGGCCTTGATAAGTAGAATAGGTTTCTTCAAAAGTATACGGGTCGCTGTAGGGGGGTATTAACTATAAGGGTTCTAGAATACTTCCATAATATGGGCTACAGTATAGCGATAGTAATTAGGACAGGGATTCGAGGATACAATGTAGTATGACTACCGAGGGACTGTATCAGCAGAGTATTTCTAAAGATTAGGGCCCCTTTTTTCCCGGTCCGGACTTTCCTGTTCCGCACGCATTTTGACACATCAAAGAGGGGCGGGTCAGAAAGTCTCCAGTCCAAGCTTTGCAACACAGAGTCTGGAAAAGGTCAGCACTCATGCCTGTAGACGTGACGACTCACGGAGCGCATGCGCAGCCGCATCTCGGAATACTTCGAATTCTCAACGCTTGAAACCCGCCCTCCTTCGTCATCGTATTACAGAGCGTCCTTCGTCCGCTATGTGCCCGAGTTTTTTTCACAAAGTCCTGCTGTGCGAAGGCGGCGGTCGATGGTGCCGAGCTGCCGGGGCACACGGAGTGAATGCTGGGATTTCCAGCCTGAACGCTTTAGAGCTTAGGGCTTTGGGGTTTCAGCTTGTGGTTAGGGATGTGGGATTCTGCGATAGTGGCGCAGGACTCAGAGGTCCAATTCAGCAAAGGATGGACTTCTTTGGTTGGGGCTGGGCAGGTTTGCGGTTTAGACTTATGAAGGACTTCTCCAAGCTAGGTGTCAGTTCTCATCGCTTTGGTAGTGGCAGATCACACCCCGCTCTCAAGACGTCATGGTGCGGAACCCCCGCTGCCAAGGTGAGACAGCGCTCCTCCAAACCTCAGCCACGACACTGCTGCCTTGTGAGGAGCCAGACCACCACGCACAGGGTCCCTGTTCAGCAAACGTGGCCTCCCTACCGATTAGGGCTCCCTCGCATAGCCTAGAATTGCAAAGCGAGAGGCATGGGGTATCCAGAAACTGGAATACTTCGAATTACAGTCTCTTCAGCTCCCCTTGTGCAGTAATCTGCAGAAGCCTTTGTTCCAGTTGTTCATGTTGTCCAAAGCAGCAAGCGGTTTCCCTGAGTTGCACTGAACGAATCGGAACGAACACTGCCGCAGGACAAAGTGCTGAGTCTGAGGAATGAGATCCCTGCTTGCATGTGAATTCGGAGTATGAACGGAGTCTTTGACGCAGTTTCATGGAGCCTGGTGCAGAGCATCCCCGCTGGGACTTTGACATCGAAGCGAGCACTTCGACAACTATGCATGTCCGCGGGTTCCGGTTCTTGGGCACGTGGCGTCGGCGTCGGCGACTGAGCCGAGTGCAGCCTGGGCTTGAGCCTGCAGGGCATGGGCTTCCAAAGGTTCACCCTGAACCCTAAAGGAGCGATCAGCTCCCTGTACTGCGAGGTGTCTTCTGGGACAATGCTGGGGAGTATTTTGACTTTCGTAGCTTCGGTTCTCCTCGGGTGATGCGGACAGGAAGCATATGTTTGGTTCTCATTTACCTCGCATTAAACCTTCCTGGTTGTTTGTGTTATGGCATTTTCTGCTGAGAACAAACCCACTCGATGCTTCATGAGTAGTTGTGGTGTAACTTGGGGGGGGCCTATTGAGTCTATTGTTGAGTTGAGGGTAGGTTCGTTGATGTTTAATTCTGTGGTTTTTGGCGGCGGGGGGAGGGGGGTTCACAGAAGAGCTGTAAAAGGTCTATATCTAGTAGGTCGGGATACGTGTCAGGATGTGATCAAGCCTGGGTCGTGCTAATTCCAGGAAATTCTTGGATCAGTTTCACCGGTCTGCTAAATGCGTCCCTGCTTCCTCAGTTAAAAACATAGACATTCTCGCAGAGTATGCAGAATGATCAATTCGCTGAGGCACTATAAGAGAAGCAATAACTCAATGTGCTTTCAACATATGCGTATACATATATATGTATGAGCTTTCAGGCCGGAACGTCTCCTTACTGTAGGTTTGATTTTGCAAGACTAGATACAGGGACGCACGCGGAACAACTCTATGTGTGGACCCGCAAAATGAGGCATGAGCACAGTGCCTTGTGAGGCAGTTCTCCGGGATCGGCTGTAGGAATCTAAACCCTCCATTTAAAGCTCAGGCACTTTTATCGTATGTGGGAGGCCTTCAAAGATGCACGGGGTTCCCGGGGTGCATGTAAAACGCCCACAATGCAACCCAAGCCTCCCGAGATCGAAACATGGTCAGGTCATGGCAAGATAAGTGACCGCATGATGTTTCTGGCGCTTTCAGAGGCCCCCTCGGAGAGTCTGTGCTCATGTTTCTCTGTTCCGCGGAGCCGCTCGAGAAAACCCTGCCGTGTTCCAGACAACGATTCTGGAGTAGTTCTCAGAGGATCTCCCAGAAGCGTGCCTTCGCACAGTTGTTGGCCTCGTAAACTGATTGGTCCGAGCAAATGAAAAAAGAATAGCCGCACCAACAGCGGCAAGTGTTGGTGTTGTTGGTGTTGGTGTCGGTGTTTGGGGTTTGGTGCTTGGTTTTGGTGCTGCTGCTGGTGTTGGTGGTGAAGGAAGCAGTAGTGGTGGTGCTGGTGCTGGTGCTGGTGGTGGTGGTGCTGGTGAGTGAGTATACATTATACAAATATACAGTACATAAATATAGATATAAATAAATCCCTCTCTGTCTCTCTCTCTCTATATATATATATATAAGAGTACCAGTAACATACTTACATGATATATGTTGTTATCTCGGCGCCGCCCTTACAGGCCTTGCCCTGTCCGGCAGGAGGTCTGCACACGGCTGACTTCGACTGGGAGCCTCGCTGTTTCAGTTTCTTTGATTATAGTTTCAGTCTTCCAAGAAGCGGGCTGGAACCGAACGCGGATTCCACGGCCCAAATGAGCGAAAAATGTATGTTGTTTCCGTTGCTATGACAATTATCGTTGGAGTAGGCATGGGGGTAGGGGTAGGAGTGGGAGCGCTTGTGGTCATCGTCGTCGTTGGTAGTAATTAGTAGTAGTAGTAGTAGTAGTAGTAGTAGTAGGAGTAGGAGTAGTAGTAGTAGTAGTAGTAGTAGTAGTAGTAGTAGTAGTAGTAGTAGTAGTAGTAGTAGTAGTAGTAGTAGTAGTAGTAGTAGTAGTAGTAGTAGTAATAGTAGTAGTAGTGTAGTAGTAGTAGTCGTCGTCGTCGTCGTCGTCGTAGTCGTAGCTCTTTTCACACAGTGCCCATGCCGGGCATGCTGGAGTGTTCCAGACTATTGTACAGGCTTGTACATTTTTTTCAGGCAGAATTTCAGCAGTTTCATTTTGCACTAACTTCTTTGGTTTCCTGGTCTCAATGACAAGAACGAACATGTTTCGGAAACTTAAGAAAATCTTCTTCCTCCCCGTGGCAGCATTTAACAGCTCACCAATGCCATGGCGGGCCAACACTGGGCGGTGCTGGCTTGCTGCTTGCTGCTCAGCTGCAGCTCCCCGAATCCCAGAGCATCGGCCTCAAGGTACACACTCTCGGCATCTGGCATTGAAAATTCGGGCCAGCTGTCAGGGCTTGGCCTTACATCTTGTGAATACACCGTATGGCCGTATGGCTCAGAGTCTTTTGGGTTCAGGGCGCAGTTGCAGGCAGGCCGGGAGATATGAATCACAACACACCCCTTATATGGCGGTGGTATCTGTTCTCTGCAGGAGCTCAAATACATGCAAGTCTCCGGACTTGTGGATTCAAGTTCGGGCTCCTAACTTGGCTTAGCAGCAGGAGTGGTAGCAACGATAGCCACCGGAGAAATACGAATGGCGACGGTGATGACGATCATGATGGTGATGATGTGATGATGGTAACAATCCTCAAACAGATAATCGTTAGTTTAATCATAGCATGATAGAGTATGACTTCGAATAGCCAGAGCAATGCCAAACACGCTATCATGGCATCACTGCCATTCACGATTATCAACAGAATACATTCGCAACACTACTGCTTCTCCAGCACTGATCACAGCAGCAGTCGCAGTTGTGACCGGTGTAGGATTACTCACTGTTACTCCGGGGCAAAGCAAACTATGAAGGGAGGTGACTTGGCAACAGTGTTAGGTCCTTGCTGCAGTACTTGCTGTGGGTGGGGAGGCAATACACCATGTATACTTGTCAATCGCATCAATCGCACTGATAAGATTTCCACCACATTTTGCCTTTTCAGTTTCCGGGCAAGGCCGCCTGTCCCTCTGGTCTAGACCTTGACTGCACGTTTGCTGCAATCTCCATGGAAACGGACTCGAAGCTCTTTCTTCGAGAATCCAGAACCTCAATCCTGGAGCTTCGAGCACTGGGCAGGTACTTCTAGTATGATTCCAGCAACGAACGACACACCACAAAACCCCAACTTCTCGCGCTTGGTTCTTCTTTGGGCTCTGTTGGTATGCATGGAGTCTGAGGCTTCGACTTGTACATTCCCAGGGCATCCTCGGTGTCTTGGAGGAGAATTTTATCTGAGCAATCACAGCATTTCATGGTGAGAACAGCAATCATATTGGGGCCCAGCGCTGTTAGAGTTTGGAATCTGGTGGTCAGGGCGGAGGGATTAAGAGGGGTTAAGGGCTGGGCACAGGACTTTCCATGTTAAAGAACATCGATCTTTGGTGTCTTCGCGCAGGTTCAGCACCACCCGAACACAGCACCCCGACTCCAGCCTAACTCCAAGCCCACAGCCCCAGCGTGGACCCGAACTTTTTGTCTTCCCTTGCCCCCATAACCTTATACTAACCCGACAATACCTTGTAGTAATCCTACAGCCCTGTACTTCCTTTCATTTGCCCTGATGTCCCCCGACTAGCCAAAAGAAGCTAAAGGGCTTTGTTAGGGGTGGCATGGGGTGGCCTACTGACTTGTGGCTTTCGGGTGTATTGCAGGGTTTGGGGTCCTTCAAGCACGGCCCAATTTGATACCAAAGGCCACGTGAACGACAACTTGCTGGATGGGGCCCGCGGTATGGCTGTCGATGGGAGCCGTCTGCCTGGCTTGAGAGGGGTGGCGGAAGGGGGGGAATATGAGTAAAACTAGGAACGAAAGGATGTTCGTAAAGAAGTGATACTACCACGCACATTGTGACGTTTGAGAGCGCACGGAAGTTTTGGAAAGGGGCATACCTAGTGAGTATACTATAATACAGAATAACAGAAAATACTGTAGATGGCAGCAGAAGCAGAGCTCATTGGCTGCAACCCCATCTCCTGCGACTTAAATTGGGTACAATTCTGCGTCGAATGGGCTTTGGCCAACTGAGGCTATGTCTATGTGTGCAGTCACAATGCTGACAGCTTGGTAGTGTTGGACGTCTCTACGCCGGCCAGTCCTACGATAGTAGCCTCCTTGACGGATAGCACTAACCTTGATGGAGCACACAACGTTGTCCTGGATGGAAGCTACTGGGGCAAATCGTTAGCACTTTTCCTCTCCGAAACTCATTCCAGCGCAAAGATTACCCTAGAGCGCTTTTTCCGATATTCCTCTACCCATTGTACCCCTGTGTCACGATTGGACAGATTGGACTCAGGTGGCTATGCCTATGTGGCTGGCTACTGGGCCGACAGTGTGGTGGTGGTTGATGTGAGCACGCCAACAGCGCCAGCGGTGGTTGGCGCTTATTCCTCCATCTCAGATTCGCCAAACGTTCTCAACGGTGCCAGCAGTATTGCCGTTTCAGGTAATTACGCCTACTCCCTTTCTTGGTTCTCGGACAGATTGGTGGTGGTGGACATTTCCACAAAGACCAATCCAACACTTGCGGGCACCTTTCAGGCGGCAGGCGATCTTGATGGACCCACGGACATCGCGATCGTCGGAAACTATGCTTATGTCACATGTCAGCATACAGACAAGCTGGCGGTGCTAGACATCTCCAATCCCGCCAGTCCCACAAAAGTGGGCGAGGTGGCAGATAGCAGCGTGATGGATCAGCCCCTGAGCATGGCGATCGACGGCACAATTGCTTTCGTGGTTGCCTACAATTCCTTCAGCTTCTTGGAAACCGGTTGTTTTCTTGTTGTTCTTTTTGTGTTTCTCTTGTGTCCTGCATGGAACAGAAGTAGTGGTAATGTGGCTGCTGGGCTGCCGAACCTGATGTTGTATGGTGATGTCTCCTGAACGATCCTTATAAGCTGCATGTCTACTGGGCTACATAGGTTTGGCAGCAATCGACATTTCCACACCGACCAGTCCTACGATTGTGGGCTCAGTGGTTGACAGTGCCCGAGACCATCTCGACTATCCTTTCGCTGTCCGCGTTGCTGGTAGCTCCTAGAGGTGAAAAAGCGTCATCTTGCTTTCTTGTTTGTTTTTATACCCCACTTCAGAAAACACATGACAACAATCACAAGTCATTGAACTTAAAAATAAGGATCATAGTACGAATAGGAGTTCACAGGCACAGTAGTGACTGCAACATGGTTATTGGAACCACGAGAAATATGCTGCCTCAATGACAACAATCATGCTTGCAGTCTTTCAAGCACCTGTTAGGCTTTGCGTACGTGGCAAGCATGGGGAATGGAGGAGGCATGACGATCGTGGATATTTCTACTGTGCCTATGCTGGCCATTGCTTGAACTGAGCGAATCATGTTGTGACTCTCTTTTAGGGGCTTGCTGGGACAAAGTCAGGGCAGGTTAAGGATTTGATACGGGCCATCGCTGGGATGATTTGAATGATCATCAAGGGTATGTCTCATGATAATGGGTGGCACATTGGAGCCCCCTTAGCGCGGATTTTGTGGTTCGGGCTATAGCGCAGGAATGACAAGGCCCATTGCTTCTGAAGCTACCAAGCTTCAGGCTGACATACACTGATGTGTGTGTGTGTGTGCGTGCGCGTGCACCCTTGGTTTGTTTGGGCCGGGGGGCCTTATAAGGGCCCGGGGATGTTTTGCTGAGCCAATGTTGCGGCCTTTATGGCGGAAGTGTTGGATAATATTGTTTTCGTAAACATAGGCAGAGTCCAGGTCATGAAAGTAGCCACAAGTCCTCTGCATATAATACTCAGCTCTCTTCTACCGCCAACAACATGAACACATGTGCGTTTTTGTTTAGGTGGTGTTCGTACAATGAGAAGCATCGCCTAGCAACACCGAAGCTCAGATCATGTTTGCAGCATCTCGGAGTCCTGATAAAGTGAAGGTTTTGACCTGGCGTGCGCATCGTAAAGGGTAACATGAATGTGAGAGTAGCGAGGATCTACATATGATAGTATAATAGTGTACTCTAGGTATACCATGGTATACTACATAGTATAGTATATATCATTTAAGGAGAGCATTACTTGGAATTCCTTTGCAGAGATATTAAAAGGAATTAAAGCCAAAGCTCAGGTGGCCAGCCCCTCTATCGTTGACAGTGTGAAGGACAACACTGTGCTTGACGAAAACAGGGGCATCTTTCCCATACTTGGATATGTTTTTGTCAGGTTTTTTCGTGGTATCAGAGTCTTCAGAAGCAGTTAAAAGATGGTTTCTACTTGTGCTCCAAAAACAACTCAGGTATAGCGGCTGCCAACGGTTACTTGGGATGCTTGAAAGTGCTTTGTTGAGTGTTACGGTTCCGATGTTGCGGTCTGAAAGGTTGGGTTTGGGATCCGTGAGGCCGAACAGCCACCAAACCATCGCTTGACTCACATTGTCCTTAGTTCAAACGAAGAACCTTTGTAGCATCCTCGTAGGTTCCTTTTCCATATAGGGTATCGGGCACTTTGGGTTTAATCGAGAGTCCTGACGACCTGAAGCGCAAGCATGTCTAGTCCCAAAAATACCAGGCAACTGCCTTATCACCTTGTTTGTGTTTGGGGCTTAGGGTTTAGGGTTTCGGGGGTGTTGCATCTTGAGTTTACATGAGTCAGGCTTGGTCTACGTCTCTGCGTATGCTGGCAAGAACTTTGTTGTTGTGGATCCAAATCCTACTACCACAAGTACAAGTGCAACCAGCACGACCACTCTTTCGACCACTTCTACATCTCCTACAGCAACGAGCAGCACATCCACCACCACGAAAAGTGCTAGCAGCACCACGACGGCATCGGCAACAACATCCACAACCACGAAAAGTGCTAGCAGCACCACGACGGCATCGGCAACAACATCCACAACCACGAAAAGTGCCAGTAGCACCACGACGGCATCGGCAACAACTTCGACACAGACAACAGTCAGCAGTTCGACCACCGCCACAACCACCTTCACCGCCAGCACCACGATCACCGCAACGACAACAACTTTGACCTCAGTGACAACGAAGAGCAGCACAACTACCGCCAGTACCATAACGGCAGAAACGGTGACAACCACAACGTTCACGGCAACGGCAACGGAGACATCATCGACTTCCACGACGACAGTGACATACACAGAAGCAGGCTCAAACTCGGTGCCAGCAACCCGGCTGGAGACATGAAGGGTGTCAATGGCTTGCATTTTTTTGTTTTTTTTTGTTATTTGGTGTTTTTAAATGGAGTTTTCGTGCGGTCAGCTTCACTCAATTCAGGAACCCACAGGCAATGCGAGCTCAGCTGGCTTGGATACAAGCCTTGCCGTGATCATTGTGCTCGGGAGCATACTTCTGATCGCACTGCTTGCAGGTCTGGCCTGGAAGGCCTGGCAAGGGCGCAAGGCCCGGGAACCGGCCTCAAGCAACGAAGTCCGTGTCTGAAATCTGCAATCCACTCGCCTACTTACAGGATCATGGGACTCAGTAAGTAGGCTATAATTGGGGTTATAAGTCCCCTAAGTGGGGTTGTCCTAATTATAACCTACTTATAACCTTACTTACTAAGTCCCGTGAGCCTTCAAGTACCATTATGGCGGTAGATTCCCCTCAAATAATCAATGTTGCACATGTTGTAAAGAGGTGTCAATCAGACACGGATGACTTAATTTGTTGGCGATTCCGTGTTTGCCTCCGTTTTAGAGGCAGAGAGCACGCCAGATCCAGCATGGTGCAGGGCTGTCCAAGATGCCGCATCGTTCTGGTTGTCCTTTTTGTGTGTGAGTTCTTCTGAGGTCGCTGTGAAATCTCGCAGAGGCTTTGTACAAATCCCTTGCAGCAGCAAGCTATCCTTTTTTGGCAATTTGCCACTTCATGTAGTTTCCCTGAGGCAGAGGGCACCGAAGGCGCAGCCGAAGGTTTGCCGATCCGGCTCTCTGCTCTTGGTGCTGCTCAAAGCTGCTGGAAAGGCTGTAAGCCAAGACCATCGTGCATATGCGCATTGTGCGAGTAAAGCTCATCACCCTTTCCCTTAGCCCACTTGAGGAAGGAAGGAATGGGTAAATGGGTGATTTCCATTCCATAAAGAGCCACTCTCTACCCTGAGATGCTGTTATTCATGTTTGAGCTTTGAGATTGTAACAAGGTGTTGCGACTGCTCATTCGATCGTCGACCACTTGGTCTTAGTGTGGTAGTTGTTGATGTGGCTCCACCTCCTTGTTTTCCAGTTCCCTATGCACGGGCCATCTTTTTGGCTCAGTCCGGATCTGGCCGCTTCAGCTGCTGAGCTATGTTTCTCACGCTGTTCAAGTACGTCGAAACCAGCCTCGGGTTTTGAGCCTTGAGACGAAAGCCCAGAACCTTTACATAATATAAGGTTGAGGGTGTAGGGTCTAGGGTAACTTTAGGGTTTAAAGCACTTAACTCATCACCAATACCATTTTTTGGTGTCCTTGTTATAGGTATAGTATGATGGGCCCCAGAACAGTATTCTAACTCTTCAGCTCCCCATATTGGAGCGTTCGAACCCAAAAGGCAGGATCCTTCATAAGGTTGCAAGAACCCTCCTATCATGTACGCCTTTATAGGCTTACTGTTAGACAGTTTAAATTCAGGAGGCGCTCTTCTAGCCTGACCCATTGGCCCCTGTCTGGGCCTAGTAGCTTTTGCGGATGGCGCATACTTTGGCTCCATACTTGGAGGCCTGCGTGGGTTTTGGCCGTAGGCTTGTGCATCTGGGCCTCGGGTGCAAGCCATTGGAGGTCCAGATAAAGCAGTGCAAATCTTTTTGGACGAAATCCCACACTCAACAATCATTTCAACGATCCGCAGAGCCCATGACTATGGTTCCCCAAGACCCGTCGTCATAGCCAAAGAGGGGTATGGTCCAGGAAAGCCGCTTGAGAAGAAACGCCGCAACTAAACTCGGAGGTCATCCGCCATTCGCTGAATGCCGCACTCTGTGTGCAAAACTATCCGTCGCAGGCGCCGGAAATCCCGGGGGTTTAGGGTTTAGGGCCCTGAACCCTATATAAACCCTAAACCAGCTGGTGCACTACAGAATGATTCGGCTGAAGCACTCAAAAGAGGCCCTGATTCATACGGCCCCCTCCCTTTGCATAAGCCTCGATTCGTTGAGTAAGGGCCTTGGTGCGCAGGTCGTCGAACGACAAAACAGACCCGAGATTGAGTTCAAGGACCTCGCGTCCAAATTCGAAAGCTCGGGAGGTTTGCTTTTGAGTTTTAGGGATTAGGCTTTAAGGTTCAGAGTTTAGGGGGAGGTAGGGTTTGTACAGGATAAGGGCAAGATCGAAATCTACTTTCCGTGCAGGTTGCACCAATAGGCACGCACAGTAAACACTTTAGATGAGAGCATGGGTTCAGGACCCGTTAAATGCAAGTCATGATTGTGCTTTGGGTCACCATGAACTTACCATAGAGAGAGAGAGAGAGAGAGAGAGAGAGAGGACCTGGGTCTGGTCCTATCCGTGAGCCATGTCTGCAAACCCGTGAAGCCCAAATTCCGAACCTCAGACCTACTTGGAAGGGCAGGGGACTTAGTAAGTAGGTTATAAGTAGAGTTATCAGTGCCCTAAATGGAGTTACCCCAATTATATCCCTACTTATAACCTATTTACTACGTCCCCTCCCTCTCCAAGTAAACCCCAAAAAGCCCCAAGCCGGAGACGCAGAGGCTTTATGCTTGTGGAGGGGGGGTAGGTTCAGGATCTGCGACTAAACGAGGTGTGTCCGTAGGGCAGGAAGAACTGGTAGGTGCACCGTAAACCTCAAACAAACCCTAAACCCTAAACCCTGAACCCTGAACCCTGAAGAACAAACCCTAAACCCTGAACACAAATCCAAACCCTGAGGCCCAGACCTTACAGGCCCAACGACCTCGGGTCTTGATCAGGACACTGCTGCTGTTGTCCTGCAGCCGCTGACAATCGCCCGCGATGAGAACGAGAAGTGCCTGATAGATGCCTGGCATCCTTCGTGGGGCCGGTACTACTACTAGAATGGGGTTCCTTTTGAAAGGGGCCTATAGGAGCTACTATAAGGGCTATCATAAGAATTTAGTACAGGGGCTTCAATAATTCGGATCGGGTTTTGGATGGTTTTGGGGTATATTATGCTATAGTCATAATGAGGAACTCCCCAAAACGATGTTCTAATTGTTAAGGCTCCTGCATTAATCTTCCGCGAAACTTCAGCCCCAGGCCCGTATCATAGGATGCTTCCCTTTAGTTTGTGTACGCACTTGGGACCGTAGGTGAAGGGTTGGTGAATTCATTTCTGCGAGATTTGGAGTGAGGGTTTGGGGATTTAAGGGTTTTGGAACTGAGGGCTTAAGGGTTTAGAGTTCTAGAGTTTAGGGTTTATGGTAACCCGAAACCCCAAACCCTTTGGAGGTCCAGGGCGCAGAGGAGCGTGCTTGGGGCCCCTGAACGTCTTCGACAGAAAGGCATGCATGCGGCATGCACTCTCATCTCTACTTAGGATTTAAGGTTAGGGTTTTGGGGGATGAGGGGTTCAGGGATTAAGGGGTTTAGGGTTCCTTTAAGGGATCTATAAGGGTTACTATAAGGGTACTCATAGGCTTAGGGGTTTAGGGATTGATGGGTTTTTCGGGTTTCGATACCAAGGGCTGGAGCTCCCTCACAAGTTTGTAGATCTTCGGCTCCTTAACCCGGCGTTGGCTTTGAAGCCCCGGTCGCTGAGGAGCCCTCTGTGAACTCCGTGCGCGTGAGCATTAAGGCGCCTTTTCCATGGGAACCCAGAGAGCCCAATACCCCTTAATTAAGGAATATAGCTTAGATCATAATATGATTCCCCTAATGATTTAAGGTATATTGCTTAATTAAGGGGTATTGGGCTCTCTGGGAATATTCGAGTATTGCTGTTGAAACACCGTCTGCTTTCCTTTCTGTTCTAGTACTAAGTTACGAACCATATGGGAGTTTCCGAAAATAGGGGACCCTAATACAATACCCTAAATAGTAGGATCCTTATTCTAAAGACCCCGAAAGAAGATACCCCTAATTTTCCGAAACTCCCATATCAATTAAAATTGCTAGCGTTCGTATCAGGGCACTGGTCAGTTTATCCTCTCGCCGCCCAGTAGGCTTCAGGGTTTGGGGCCGGGTTTAAGGCACAGTCTGGAGGAGATTGAGGTTGCGGGTTCTGGGGTTCGGGGCGTTTGGGGTTTTCGTGTTTTGGGTGTTTTGGGGATTTTGGGGTTATGGGGTTGGTTTTGGGTAGGAGCGCCTGGTACGTGACCGGCGTTTTGTGGCGTAGCTGAAACAGGCAATGTGCTAAAACCTAGGGAAAACGTGTATTATGACTAAAAAGTTGTGCTAGGAGAGGCGGAGAATCCCTGTGACAGGTCGATCGTTTTAGCGAAAAGGGTGTTGCCGCTGCAGTAAAAGCCACTTTTGCGAGCACCGCGCTGCGCAAACTTGGTCTGAGTGGACGTTAATATGGTTGACCCATGAATGCTCTGCGTCAATGAGATCTGGTCTGAGTGGCCGTTAACATGGTTGACCCATGGATGCTCTGCGTCCAGAACATGGACCACCCATGGATGGTTTGGGCGACGTGGGTTGTAGCAAGTGCCGAACACACCGTAATTATCGGTTTGTTCGGCATATGACCCTAAGGAAACAGCTTCGATCAGAACTAGAGCTTGGGCCAGCCTGCGACAGAAGTCCGCAGTTCTGGGAGTTAAGGGTCGGGACCCACCCCCCCAAGAAAAGTGAGAGGACATACAAGACGCACACCAGGCGCTCTCACCTGGTTTTGGGCCTACGGGTTAGGGTTTTAGGGATTTAGGGTCTAGGGTTCTGTCGGATTCACGGTGTGATTGTCGTAGTTGTCAGCTTGTGCAGGTGCGGCAGTCGGACGATACTGAGACGCTCGGACTGAGTTCAAATTGGATTTTGCTCAGCCGCAAGCCCAAAGTTTGAGCCAGACACCCCCAATCCGTGATCTTGACACCTCCGAACCCTGAGCTGAACCATACATCCTGCGAGACTAAAGTGACGCCCAGCCGACGTGCAGAAGCACCAACCCCTAGAAGGGTAAGCGGGTAGAGGAGTTTCACTTTGAGTTCTTAAGTTTTCCAATGTTGCGGATTAAACGAGTACTTTTCTGACTGACACAGTATGGTTTCGCTTTTCCGAACCATCTGTCTTGTTTCTATCCCAAAACCAAAACCCAAACCACAGCCCTTGTAAACACCGAAAACTTTAAAACCGCCTTTGCAGAGCGATAAAATATAAAGCAAGCTTAAACCTTAAGCTTAAACCTTAGCACCAATCTCAACCCCTGAAGCGTGCGTCCTTTGAGGAAGATGCTCTGCCGAAAGTTCGCCCGCTTCTTCACCCAAAGGGCCGAGCATTTCGTTATCCTCCGGCGAAAGCCCATCGAAGGCTCGCGTTCTTTGCGGTGCTGCAAGGCCCTATACTGCAGGGTTTAGGGTTTAGGGTTTGGGACGAAACGCTCAACCCTGCAGAAGCTTAAACCCGTTAAACCAGCTAGAGTCCCTTGAATTTCGACAGCCCCGTGCACACTAAGCTGCAAACTTTACATTGAGGGTGTTTCTGGACGAAAGCCGGGTTGGGTTTGGGGTTAGGATTTAGGCTGCCGGGGCAGCTATCATTGGGCCTGCATGCTTGCGAATGCTCCTTTTTTGGGTTGCCTGATGCAATGAGCTTAGAAGACTATTTTTGATGCCCCAGGCCTAGTCTAGTTGTTAAGGTCCCTATACTACCTGATGGTTGAAATTCTCGTAGCGACGAGCCCTGGAAGTTTTCACGGGACTGAAGAACACCGAAGGAGAGCTTGTGCAGCGTAGCAATTGGGTGGCATGTCCTCTGCGGCTTCATCATGAGGTAGCTTTCTGACATTCTGAGTCGGCCTCTTGCATCAAACAGCAACCTGTGATGCAATAAGCTCAACGGTATTCTAGTCGTCGCAGGTAGTCGTAGTTAGCCATAGGCCCGAAGCATTTCCGTAGTAAGATTGCCGAGATGGCATTGGTATTGGAACCTGAATATTAGTGTTGTTGGATTTCATACTGGGTTTCATAGGGTTTCTGCAGCAGCGGCATCAGCCCGGACCCTCTCTGTTAAGTTGGCAGGCTATGACATCAGCTTCCTCATCACCAACACACACCTGGAGGTGGGGAGGCATGTGTTGATGTTCAGAATATTATGGTCAGCAGCTTGGGATTCTGGGCTCTCTAGAGCTGAACCCTATACCCTAAACTTCCTAAACCCTAACCCTAAACTCCCTAAACCCTAAACCGTACTCCTGCTCCCTAACAGCCCAGAGCACTCATCTTCTCACAAAGTCCTCAGCCCCTGAGTCTTATTTTTGTGGGGGCCGGGCAAGTTGGTAGTGCTATTCCTTAGGGCCCTCATCAAAACATAGAGCTGACAAGTTGGGAGTGCTTCAATCCTTCGGGGTCCTCACTCTAGTTGCAGGAAATGTACCCCAAAGCCTTGTTCGAACGATTGAGGCTCCGTTCTTAGGGGTTTAGGGTCGAGTCTAGGGGCTGGGGGCAAGAGACCAACTCCGAAGCTTGCCAGCCAACCGCCGCTTGTCTTCGAGCCAGAATCATAGGAGCTTTAGGGTTTAGGGTTTAGGGTTGACGGATCAGATTAATCCGAAGGGTTTAGGGTTTAGGGTTGATGCATCATGTTAATCCGAAGGGTTTAGGGTTTAGGGTAATGGATCATCTTATTCCGAAGGGTTCAGGGTGTAGGGTAATGGATCATATTTTTCCGCAGGAACCCCCGAACAGAACTATAGGAAAATATGCCCCGAACGCCATATCAGGGCACCTATATGAACTCGAAGCCGAGTCCTCAAACCCTGCAAACCCGAATCCTATGCCCTAAGCACAGTTGGAAGCTTAAGACCCTAAACCTAAAACTCAAAACGCAAGCTCCTCAAACCCTACCCTACACCCTAAGCCCTAAACCCTAAGCATTAAACCCTAAACCCTCAACCTTAAACCCTAAACCCTTCACCCTAGCTTAAAGCCCCAGCACCCCACTCTCGAAAGCGGCTCCGAAGCAAAGCTCTTGAACCAAAAGCCCGATACCAGGAGATGATGAAAGAACGGATCGTGGACTTCATTATCGAGTTTATGGAGGCCCCCCTAAACCCTAGACCCGAAACCCTAAATCCTAAACCCTAAACCCTAAACCGGCCTAAACCCGAAACCCTAAACCCTGAACCCTAAACCCTAAGCCCCCTTGAGTGGATTGGCGGTCGTATGCTTTGTCGTTTCAGGTTTTGCTGTTACTCTAGGGGCCTAAAGGCTTACCAATACTATTTGTGGGGGCTCCTTATTATAACTATGGCATAATGGGCCCCAAAACCCTATTCTAATTGTTAAGGCCCCTATGTTAGGGTGAAGAGTTTTCTTCCAGACCTGGTTTGGCGGTCACAGGTCGCAAGAACTCCTGAGTCAAGGGCCCGATTTTCAGGCTAAACCATAAACGCGATCCTAAACCCATAAATTCCTAAGCCGCTAAACTCCTAGACCCTAAACCCTAGGGTTTGTTGAGTTTTGTTTTAAGATAGTTGGAAGGTCTTACACGGATCTTCCAAGGGTTTCATGCAGGCTTTGGAGAATGGTTGCAGGGTTTCGCGTTTTCGGGCTTTGCGCTTTCGGTCGTGAAACCTCCGTCGATATCCGAAAACACCCTAACAGAAGCCTTATACAGCCCTGAAAGAACTTATATCGAACCTTATAGAGCCCTTGGATGCTTGTAGAGCCTTGCAAAGCACCCTTGTGGAGCCCCTAAATGTTGCGAGGACATTGACAAGGAGATCAAAGATCTGAAGATTGCACTGAACACGCGCCTGCGTGCAGCTGCCCTCCGGCTGTTTGGTTAAGGGTTTTGGGATCTATGGTTTAGGCTTTAGGGGTTTCAGGGTGTAAGGGCTCCCATGTACATGAGCTTCTGACGCGGTGGAACTTAATCCCCGCAACACCTCTATTGCCAAGGCTGGTTTGGCCGTTTGGTTGTATAATATCGGGGTCTTAATCCTTACCCATACTATTGTGGGGATTCCTTAGTATATTTTTGTAGTATAATGGGCCCCAAAACCCTGGTCTAATCATCAAGGCCCCGCACAGGATTTTGGCCTTAGTCCAAAGAAATTTAGGTCCGACATTCCGCAGAAGAGGATCCTGAAGAGAAGAACACCTCACTTCGCTACGAGTTTCCGAAAATCAGGGGTACCTTGTTTTGGGGTCCTTATAATAAGGATTCAATTGTTGGGAGTACTTGATTAGGGTCCCCTATTTTCGGAAAGTCCCACCTCAATCTTTCAGAAATTGTCAGGCCTGGGCATGAAACAGTATACTCATTTTGCTTGGTTTTCCGGATCAGCTCTTCTGCGAGTGTGAGCATCTGCATGTAGGGTCTTCATGGCTTGATGCACACGACCAGTTGCAAAACATACAGCAGCACAGCACAGAACGGAGTGACGTAGCTCTATCAGGCCTCGGATTCCCCAGCCCGTGGCTTTTGTTCCCAAGACCTACGCCAAGTTTGAGATGATTCATCCCATCCTATACCCTACCACCTAAGCCCTAAACCCTAAAGCCTGAGGCAGCAGCCTACATGTCGCAATTCTCACAAAGAGGATGAGACGGCTACTCGGGTGCCGATTCGGTTTAAGGCCGAATGTAGGAACCTGATTTTCGAAACCTTGACCCTTTCTAAGGGTTCCTTATATGAATCCTACTCTATTTGGGGTTACAGGCCAGGGTTTCTCACTCAGGTCCCCACATCCTAAACCCCAATACAGGCGGCCTGAATAGTTGCTTATGTTATGGGACCCTAAACCGCAAGCCTCAAAAGCCTAGATCCTCGCCCTGAACCCTACACCCTAAACCCTATAAACCATAAGCCCGAGTTTGCTGAGCTTCTCCGACGCCCCGGAAGGCACCCATGCAAGACGCCCCGAAGCCTACAGTAGCCCAGTAAAGGCGGCTCTGTATACTCTGTTTCACGGCTCCCAAGAGGTTTAGATAGGAGCTTTATGAGGGTTTTTTTTGGGGCTTTAATTTCACAGGTGTTCGTGAAAGAAACCCAAAGCCTTAAACTGCACCTGCAACCTTACGTCAAAGGCCAAACTACACCCCAAAACCTTAACCGTTGTGCCTAGGATTCAGAATTTGGGTTTAACTCTTTGGCGCTCAGCAGGGAGACCTATGACGGTCCCGTCCCTGTAAAGTAACCCTTCCCTACTAGGAGCCAGGGGGTTTGAGGGAGGCTTTGGGCATTGGCAGGCAAGTTTGGCGTTGAGGATCCGGAGTATTGGATCCTAAGCGCGGTTTAGGGTTTTGGGTTGTGTAGAAAAATGGCCCTAAAGCCCGAAACCCCTAAACCCCTAAACCGTGAACAGCAGCCCTCAAACTTGAAATCCTCCACCCGAAACCCGGATGCCCGAAAGCCCCAGAGCCCAACAACTTAAATGCACCTTACACCCTAAATCCTAAACCCGGAGCCCGAAATCCTAAACGCCTAAACCCTAACTAAACCCCTACAAAATGAAGCTTTGCAGCCAAGGTGCTCGCTGTATTGATTTTCTGTCGTTCCACTCCTGAGGGATGCAGATGCGCTGTCGAGGGTTTAGGTTTTTAGGCTTTAGGGCCTGGGCCTTAAAGTTCTACCTATAGTCTCCATTGTAGTTCCTTTTTGGGGTTACCTTTTAGGATCCTTAATATAAGCCAAAAAAAGGAACTACAATGGAGACTATAGGTAGGGTTCACGGTTTATTGAGGGTTTAGGGTTTTGGAGCTTTGGGGCTTTTGGGGTGTTAGGGTTTTCAGGGTTTAGGGCAGTATTGAATCTTAGGGTACTAGGGTTTTCCAGGTTTCCGGTACGGTGGGCTGGTTTAGGCTTAGGTTCAAGGGTACGAGGTGTAGGAAAGACAGACGCGTCACCACCCTGTGCCTGTCGAAAAAGAAGGATGGGAGCCAGTTTCGGGGGTGCAGGGCTCACCGACTGACAGGCAGAAGAGTCTTCTCTGCTCTCCGTCGTTCTGGCAACTGCCGCTGCTTGAGCGATGCCTGTAAGTTTGTAGTCGTGATAGCATAACAGCAACACATCACCATCATCATCGCCACCCTCCACAATCGGCAGCATTGTCATTACCATGACCAAGATAGTCATCACTATCACCTTCTTGTCGTCGGTACCCTCTACCCTAAACCCTATACGCTAATACCCTAATACCCTATACCCGAATACCCTAATACCCCATACCCCGTACCCTGCAAGAAGAGGTCATGTCGGGCCCAGGAATTCTGTCTGACGGAATGTCTGATGTAGGCTGCAGAAGACCCGGGTCTGAAATTAGTGCGAATTTTGCTATAATCGGCTTAGGGTTTAGGGTTTAGGGTTTAGCCACCAAAAGTCTAGCAACAGTCGCAACCGTTAAAAGGAAGTGACTTTCCAGGAACCTTTAAAGGGACCTCTGAAGGAATCTTGAACGGGGCCTTTAAAGGAACTTCGTAAAGGAGCCTGTAAAGGAACCTTTTAGAGGAACCTTTAAAGGAACCTTTTAAAGGGTAGACATGCGAGCTTCAAGTTTAGGGTTCAATGGAGTTCAGGGCAGGGCTTGGGGTTTAGGGGTTTAGGATTTAAGGTCTTAAGGTTTAGGGTTTTAAGGTCTAGGGTTCAGAGTGCCAGGCCCGCATAGGTAACAGGATAACTAGTAACATGGACTTCTCCATGAGGTCAAATCCAAGGGTAAAAGGAGGGATCCTTAACCAGGACCCTTAGGTATATACCCTTAATATAGCCATTATATACCCATTATATAGCCCATTATAGGGTAGGGGTCCCCATCAAGGGTCCCTCCTTTTCCCCTTTGATCAAAGTCAAGGCCATGTTGGGCACTATGGGAGCTTTTGGGAACGATTGTTCTTGCGGTCTGTCACGTTGCCTCGACAGCATCAACCTCCTGTCCCTACATGAATCGGGTTTAGGGTTGGGGCGCATTGAGGCTGAGCTAACACCGCCCGTTGGCGGGATTCGCGGGCATCAAGTGTAATATTTGGCTTGGTGAATTCCGTGGGTCCCGACAGATTTCTTTCCTGAAGCCACGCATTCTGGCGCCTCCACCTATACATGTTAGCGGCGAGCCCTGTGCATGCGTATGCTCAAGGGGTTGTGGCTCCAAGTGGACATGTTCCTTTGGGCCGAAGATGGGGTGCGCCGCCAGCTCGATAGATGTTCCAGTCACGAGCAAAGCTACCTTTCTTGCCAATGTGGCAGCCGTGACTGGAGCTTTGGAGTACCATACTTTGATACTTTCTTCCTAAGGGGACCCTTATGAACTAAAAGTGTATATACTAACCTTTTCTCCCTGGTTGGTTAAAAGTCCAGGTGAACTCGCAGAGTCCGACTTTTCCCAACGGACAGAACTTAGTCCAGGCAATGTGCGTTAGCGGAGGAGGGTCCCGAGCCTTTGCATTCTCTTCGGGCATCTACAAGGTGCTGAACGAGCTGAATCTTCTTGCAAAGCTCGAAGGAATAAGCTCCGTGAGCGGCGGTGCATGGTGCTCCTCCGTGGTGATGTTCGCCAAGGAGTATCAGGGGAACCCTATCGAGCTTGATGCGCTCCTGGGCCCACCGACGACGCCGGAAGAGCTGACACTGGAATTTCTGGCACAGCCCACGGCGCCGATCGCCAGTGGGATTTCCAAAGGCAACTCGGCTGCAATCATCGCTGCTGCCTTGGCGACTGACCTCGTGCACGAGTACGAAGCCTGGGAAAAAGTCATCGCCGACTTTGTGCTGTCACCGTTTAACCTGGACAGCTTCGCGCCGCGACTTGCCGACTCTGCTGCGGATGTAGAGCGAATCAAGCCGCTAGGTAGGCCTTTGGGGCATCTCATTTTTTGCCGTATTATTGGACTTAAGAGGATCTGACTTACAAGTATTTTTCAGGGGCCTCAAAGGCCAACCGAGGTCAGAGAACCCGTCTTTGGCAAGTGCGAGTTTCACGACTCCGCAACCTGGAAGACCACGAGTCTTCGTCATGAACGGCACATCGACGGCACCGAAGAATTTCCAGGTAACAACAAGCAACGCCGTCTCCTTTCAGATGTGCGCAGACTACATTGGGATCCCGTTCTACCCGAATGACTCCAAGGTAACCTATCCGCCGGCTCCTTGCTGTCCAGGCGGTAAGTGTCCTTCTTGCTGCAAAGGCGAGACACTTATCGTTGGCGGTGGCATGATCGAGTCTTTTGCTTTCGGAGGCGCAGCACCCAAAGTACAGTCACTTAGACAGCCAATGGGGAAACTTGAAGCTTTTCGGCTTTGTATATTTAGCCCATGTTAGCAGGATTGAACTTCAACCCTAAACCTTAGAAGCTGCACCCACCCTGTAATAGTGGTATAATAGGAATATAATAGGGCCCCAATATAATCCTTATAGTGACTATTACAGGGTGGGGGCAGCTTCTAACCCTAGATCCTAAACCCCGGTTTTTGGGGGCCTGGTTATTGAAGAAGAGGTCCGGCGGCAAAATGCCAGTGCCACAGGGTCCGGCTTTCGCTTTGCCTCGGGCCATTGGAATTAGCAGCTGGGGTCTGGGCGGCGTCTTCGCCGAGGTGCGGGAGGGCAAGTTTGTGAATCAAGGCTGTTCAGCGGTAAACATTTTACTTTGTTGTTTCTGGGTTCCCGCTAAAATGTAACACAATCTATGTATTTAATTAACCCATAAACAGTCAGTTACCGAACAGCCTAGGAACAGTCAAGCAAACTACTGGCCGGTGACTTCGAGCATACTCCCGGGCCCACAGATGGCGAAGGTGTGGCTTAGGGTTGAGGCTTCAGGGGTTTAGGATTTCGGGTTTTAGGGTTTAGGAGTGTAGAGATGAGGTGTGGCAGTTCGGCGACGGCGGCGGCGTCGACAACTCAGGGATGCTGGCGCTGCTGCAGCGGGGTGCTCGGAAGCTAGGTAGCTCTCTGGGATATTTTGTATTTTCCCTCATGGAGCTTAAGAGGATATTACTTGATTAGTCTAGGAACCTGATTAAGAAACCCTGGCCCTCTAACCCCCCAATAGTAGGATTCATATAAAGACCCAGGGTGTCTTAATCAGGTTCCTACATTATCCGAAGCCCTAAACCCTCATCCCAAAACGCCGAAACCCTAAACCATGCCATATTACTTACGAATAGTGTTCAGTGACTTTGAAGCCCTAAACCCTACCATATTGCTTACGAACAGTGTTCAGTGACTTTGAAGGGCGAACCTAGGAAGGCGCTATGGATTTGCTCCAGCTTCCGGGCTTTGGCAGCGAACTACGACTGGAAAAGTGCAACGCAAGCGACTTTCGATCCCATAGCAGCAGGAGTTGTGGACCAAGTCTACACCCTTTTCGGGTACGTGAACAAAGAAGACACGACCGAGTACCTGACAAACAACCAGGTCTTTGAAAAAGATAAGCTGCTTCCCTTCATGCGAAAGGTGGTCGCTCTTAAGGAGGCGGGCAAACCAGCAGTTGTGAAAGAGCAGCTTACCGTTCAGACCAACACGTGGTGGGGCATTCAAGGAGGCAATCAGCTGGAGTTTATCATCTTCTACCTGGAAACCTCCACTGACTTCGAGAGTGCTCTGCCGGAAGCAACGCAGCAGAACATCCATGAAGGAGCGAAGGGCGAGTTCAAGGGCTATCCGATCTACGCTACTACCGGCCAGAATGCCAATGACCCACTGGGCCTGACACCCTCGCAGGTAAACCTCCTTGCGGCTCAGGGCGAATATTCGGTGAGGCAGAACCATCAGATGATCGAAGACTTCTTGAGTTGCTAAGAGTGCCGGGGTTATCCCTGAGGAAGCAGCAATAGCTGACTCGCCAAATTAAGACATGCTTTTGTAGTGCTTGTGGCCGTGGGCTGAAATTGGGCCCCGGCCTTTCGTTGGACTTGCAAAAGGACTTGCAGCTGTCATTCGTTTGGGGCAAGCAGAACCAGCGATGTGGACGCCGGTAACATTACCTAATTAGTCCCCAACGCCCTTGTCTAGTTACTAAGGCCCCGCTATCACGGCGGAAGCCCTAAACCGTTTTCTAGTTGTCAAGGCCCGCAATACGAAGACTAATAAGAGCAATAACAGTAGCAACAAAATACATAGTAAGAACCACATGATCATCATCATCATTATCATCGCAATCATTCACCAATACTTGTTAATAAGAACAATAGCAAGAATAGTGGTAATCGAGACAAACCGTGGGAGTTGTACGAATATCAGTACAAATATCATACCTTACAACGCCTTTTTCATGGTAGGATTGTTTTCTCTGCCTTCCGACCTGAACAGCTTCGCCTGGAGATTCCGAATGTAAGAGTCCACCTTGGGGTTTACGGTTCAGGGTTCATGGCGATTGGTCTGAGTAATTCAGAATTAGCGGCTCCGAAACCCCAATGTGAGTTTTCGCCCTAACAATTAGTAACCCTTAAAGTGATCACTAAACATATTGAGAAAAAATAGTTTTTCCCCAATATGTTTAGTGTTGAACCCTTTTTAAGAACCCTTGAAACCCTATGATGAGCATGGAGGCCCCTATGTTACTAAACAACCCGCCCGGCTCGTGAAGCCGCAGGGTTTTGTGTTCTTGTAGAGCTTAGACTTCAGGTGGGGTTTAGGATGTAGGGTTCTTATGAAGTTCAGGTTTTAGGCTTTCCGGACGAAGTGGAAAGCCTGTCGAGAAAAGGTAGGGTTTTCGCTTGTGGCATTTGCAGGGCTACTTGAAGGCTCATGGGACTTAGTAAGTAAGGTTATAAGTAGGTTATAATTGGGATACCCCCACTTAGCGGACTTATAACCCCAATTATAACCTACTTACTAAGTCCCATGATCCTCTAAGTACTCCCTAAACCCTACAGACCCCTTTAAGGAACCATATAGATCCCTTTAAGGAACCCATAGGGCTTATGGGGTGTCGAGGGCGAAGCCTGCGCTGCTCAGGATACCACCAAGTATCCGGCGCCTTGGCTGCAACCTCCAGCGGACAGGTCCTATAAGGTAGTTTTGTGCGGGTATTGCGTAGGGTGCCTGCGATGCTTTATAGCAGTTGCGTACAGGCTTTAGTCTTCCGTACCAGTTAAGGCTTTAGGGGTCATAGTTTACGGTAGGAGTAACACCTAGAGCGCTGTTTGGCCGTGATCCCTGGTGGTATATCCTTGCAGAGTCTTCACGTCACATTCAAGTTTCATATGCATGTTCCATGTATGCCTTCTGATGGTTTTCTTGATCAGATCAATGGGTTTCTATGTTTTCGTGTGGGTGAAGGGCGGGTGGAGGACTTTGAGGGTGTCGAAGCGGGGTACTTCTTCTTTTTCAGAGCTGGGTCCAGGGCCTCCATGAACTTTACTTGAATGGTTATAGGCAGGGTTACAAGTTATAAGTCCCCTAATATGGGTAATAGTCATAGCCACCCTACGTAGAACTCCACTTACAACTACCCATGAACCTCCAAGTCATAGGAACCGTTAACAGAACCCTTATGGGAACTCCTACAGCAGCCCTTCAAGGAATACTCGTGGGCACAACCGCCGTGCAGCATGTACGAGAAAATCATCACCGAGCAGAAGTTCGATTCCATCCTGCTTGTGAAGAAGGGGCCGCTCAGTTGAACAGCAAATCCAAACGGGTCTGAAGTTTGGTTTCTTGTCCAGGACACCTGAACGGTTCTAAAAGATTACGCTGCTACAACAAGGCAAGCATGATACGGACTACGTCGCCCTGTTGTGGCAGTTTCAACTTCCGTAAGAAGATCCCGGACCAAGCTCTAATCCACGAATCTGAAGTCTGTGTCTCTAAACCTCGACCGCTCTCGTTTTGAACTCAGGGTTCAGGTTCGAGCAAAGACCTGAACTTTGGTATGTGGTAGTCCAACAATTGCAGCTCGAAACATGCAAGATGACTATCTCTTGCTGTCGGAAGAACATGGCCAATACCATGTTCCGTGTTGAAAAAGAGTACTATGCTCAGGGGACAGCAATCTCGGTTTCTGGAAGCAAGACAGCACCCTAAACCCTAACACGTAGGATTTGGACCCTGACTAATCCTCGAAGTCGAGTAGGCAACCTTTAACCTTTTTTGGGTAGTATAGTCCCTACATATAATCCCTATATAACCAAAAAGGTTAACCTTTAGTTCCCCATGATACCCGACAAGTAGGTAGTAGTCAGACTCCTAGCTGCAGTGGGTTATGTTCCGTTTCGATGTATCGAGTTGAGTTGACACACAAATGGGTGGTTCGTCAAAATTAGGGTCCCTTTTGGGGTACCCTAAACATTAGGTGCCGTATTATAATAAGGACCCGAAAAGGGACCCTAATATTGACAACCACCCAAATAGACGCGGGGTTGTGGTCCTTCCTTATTTGTACTTGGACTTGTACTCGAATACCCCCCCCCCCCCCCCTCCCCCCAACACCCTATTATCAGATTTCTGCAGGGTCCTATTTTAGAAGAGGATAAGGAAAGTTGGCTTAGGAATGTGGATCAACCTGTGTAAACCCTGTACCCTATTGTACTGTATGATATAGTCCAGGAGGCCATGGTTTAGTATAGCACGGTATGATCTAGCATTTTATCCTAGAGCCCTAAACCCTAAACCGCCTACCGCACAAATCGAGAAGTGTACCATGTCGAAATCCCTAAACCCTTAACCCTAACCCCAAAACCCTTAAACCCTGAACCCTGCGGTGGGTTTTCTCGAGGCCTGCAACATGCGCGCCGCAGCTTCTGGTCTTTGCTGCAGCGAACAACATTTCCGCAGCCCGGCCTTGCTGGGGATAGGGTTTAGGGTTCAGGGGATGGGGCTTTGGGGATAGGGTTTAGGGGGCTTTGGGTTCAGGGGATCAGGTTTATTCAGGTATGATACAGGGCTTAACAGTTGAACTGGAGTGTTTGAAATCTTGCGATCATAACAAGAAGGAGCCTTAAGGATGAGCAGTGTTAGTAATTCAGACTTCTATGTTAGGGCTTGGGGCGTAGGACTGAGGTTCGGAGTATGGGATATCGGGTTTGGCAGGTAGGATGAAGGTTGAGGGTATGGGGTTTAGGGTTTGGGACTTCAGTTTCGCCTGGTTATGGTATAGGGCTTTGGGACTAAAGATTTGGGCGTTCGCGGTTCAGGCGTAGGGTTTGGGGATGTAAAGTTTAGGGTTTAGCGCAGTTTGAAGCGCTTAGATTCGATCAGCTTAGCCCTCACTGCGACCAATGTGGTCTCATTCTGAGGTTCTTGGCGCAAGTTGAGTCTCCTGCAATACGGATGGTTCTCCAAATTAGCGTCCCTTTTTAGATCCCAACAATCGTACGGCACCCTTATACAAAGGACCCCAAAAGGGACCCTAAACCAGAGAACTACCCATGTAGGGACCCTTATACCCTAAACCCTAAACCATATAGTACCCTCAAAGAGACCCTTAAAGGAACCCCTATATGAACCCTTACAGTGACCCTTATATAGAACCCACATGGGCTCCAGTGCTTCGGTTGCCCTCACATGCCCTCACACGAGAATGGAGGCACTCGAAAACCCTAAACCCGGAAATCTGATGCAGAGCAATACCACACAACAATCAGTCCTCAAGTTTCACCGATCAACAGCAGCCAATCATGGACCTCACCGCACAGACTGAGCCGATCATCGAAGCAACCCCCCAGGAGGCCACGCCTGATGAAGTTGACGCCCCAGACGGCCTTAATGCCGCCGGAGTCGGAGACATTTCAGAAAAGTCAGATTCTGGAGAATCGTCTTCTGACACGTTAGACCCCGTGGACGACAAATCCGGCGAAGCAAAGAACGTCAGGCGGCAGAAGCGTCGCAGTGGTCGTGATGTCCGGTTCAAGGCGACAACAGCAGCGACATTCGCGGTCGCAGTAGCATTTTCACTGTGCATGGCGGCCGACTACTTGATTGGCACCGGGATGTTCAATCGAGTCATGAACGCTGTCATCTTCGCGGCTGCTGCGGCGACACTCCATGTCGGATTGGCGGCTGTGGCGTTGATCGCAACATTGGGAGCCGTGGCCATCGCCAAGCTGGGCCACATGAAAACGAGTGCGTCACTGGTCATTTTCACGCTGCGCGGGTCGCTGTGCAATGCTAGCGGCCTGGTGTCGTGCAGGATGATGGCGAACACGGAGTACATGAGCGTTGTGTGTGGGGGGGCAAATGCGGCGAGCTTCACAGCCTCTGTCGCCATGGGCTCGATAGTGATGACCGCCGCGTCACACTCCTTCATGGCCACGGCTGCGGCGACTGCTGGCATGGAGTATTGCGAGATGGCCGGACAAATCTGGGTCAGGATGACAGGAAACGACACAAAGCGTCTTGTCGCCTCGGCCCTCAACGTCGCGGCTGACTTGTCAGCCAGGAACGACTCGGAGCCAGTGCCAGAGTGTCAAGCCCCCGCCGTCGCAACCCCGCGCGTGGAAGGGCCTGCTACATCGCACGTAGCCTTGGCGAACGTCACTCCCAGCAACGTGATGGACGACGGCACGTCAGCCCGAGCATCTCGGCGATCAACATCACTGAGCATCTGACTCCGGCCATAGAGACCACAATGCAGTCGGCAATGGACCGCATGGCCGAGGCCATGGCGAACCGTATGTCTGAGAGGGAGTCAGCTTTCCATGGTCGGCTGCTCAGCAAAGCAGAGGAGATCATGGCTGAGGTTGCCGCCAGAGCCTTAGCCCACACACCAACACCGCCTCCAGCGTCTGAACTGATCAATGAGAGCACCACGCAATCACTCCCAGACGTCGAAGAGGAGGACACCTCGTCTGATGAAGAATCTGAAGCAGCCGATGACCATGGTGATGCTCAACAGGACGAGCCAGATGAAGGGCCACTGGTTCAGCCGAACAAACACGCGCCAGTGCAGGAGGGCCACAACGCTGACGAGAGCATGAAGCCACCTCCTGAACTTTTTGCCAACGCCTCTGCTGAGCCATCACCTGCGCCCGAACGCTCTGGAAAGACCCGGCGCCGTGATTGGAACATGGCTGCTCAGGTTGCGACACGCAGGGGTCGGGTTGGCATGCAGGCTGAAGGCTACTCGAACACAACCGGCAGGCCAAACAACACAAGGGGGCGTGGCAAACATCCTCGGCCGGCTGTGTCCTTGGAGCAATTCGCTGCCTTGCTGAATGCGCCAGCGCCGTCGACAATGAATGCCTCGATGTCTGCGTGGTACGGAATGCCGATGCCTGCCCAACCGCCAGCTTACGGGCCAATGGGCTTCGACGCCTCACAGATGATGCCAGTCCCAGGCTTCATGTTCGCCAACCAGAGCGCATTCGAGCCAGGCGCCGAACAGACCGCATGGCAGGCACCTGGCGCATGGGGCGAGGGGGACAGCAATTACTCTGACATGTTTTCGTTGTAGCGACGCGGATGCTGTCACTGCCAGGGTGTGCACAGATGCCCCAGGCTTATGATTTGCTCAGAACTGGTAAGATGGGTTGAATCTGGGTTTATGGTTATGTATGGCCCAGGCTCCAGGGATGTACCAGGTTCTTGGGCAACTGGCTCCTCCACCTTTGGAGTTTCGGACGCTAAGATGGAAAAGGGCCCACAAAAAAAAAAAAGAAATCTGATGCACTAATTAGAGGTTCCTGGGTTTGGGTTTACAGGTTGGGTTCCTTCAAGGAATCTATAGGGTTTAGGGTAGTTATAATTTAGGCTATAAGTTGGGCCAAGTAAACCCAGAAACCTCCGAGGACCAGACATTGCAGAAAGACAACAAAAATCCCTACACCCTAAACGGCCCTAAACCTTCAAGCCCTGCACCTCAAGCACTTAAATCATCCCTAAACCTTACTTGGAGGATCGGGGGACTTAGTAACTAGTTGTTTTTGATAGAGTCATAAGCATCATGACCCCAAGCAGGATCCTTTTTAGGGTACCTATAACTCTACTTATTGCACATGTACTAAGTCTGCAGGGGACCCTTCAAGTAAGAAAGCGAAAGCCGGCCCAGAGGTTCGCACCACGGCGACCCAGCAGAACCTGGACCCCTCCGTGAAGGAGGAGATCTGGATGCGCGACACTTTTCTGGCACGAACCCTCTGGGGGTTGAGGGTAAGCGGTACTATAGTGTAAGGATACTTGACAGAATCATAATTTAAGCCTGAAAAAGGATTTTTACTTTTCGGAAGTAAGAGAAAAGGCTTAGAACCGTTTAACTGAATTTCCCTTTTAAGGCCTAAGGGTCGTAAAATCCCAGTTGATGGGTTGCTGTTCCCAGAGACTGCCCGATCGTCGATTTAAGAAAATTTCCGACGGTTTCTACAAATATGTCTTTTATGAATCCTCATATCGTAAGAACTATGCATTATTTTGGAATACCGCACAACAGTGCTGGCTTCCAGCCGTCGCACCAGACCTAAGCCACTCAAGCTCCTAACCGACATAACTATAGAATACTGTACAGCAAAACCCTCAGGCTCCTACAGCAAATAGTATGGCCACCTAGGATGCCAGATTCCTGGCGGAAGATTTCTGTGCGCTGACGAGGGCAAGGCGGACTGGGTTTAGGAAGTCGCACACCCGGAGAGCCCAATGCCCCTTGACTAGGGCATATACCTTACGTCTACAGTTTAGGGCATGTTTTGGCCCCATGCTGAAAAGGGGCATGTTCCCTAAATTACTTGGTTTTCGATTTAGAAGTTCGGTGTTTAAGGCTTGTAAGGCTTTCATACGAGCTTCGATGCTTGAATGCACACCCTTGTTAAGAAGGTCGGTTTAGGGTTTCCTTGTGAACGGGAGAGGCTCCGCATCGATACATCCGGTCAATAGGATGCAAGAGAAGCGGGTCAGATGTTCTGCGACAGTTGCGACTGAATGACGTCATTTGCTCGAACGACCTCAAGCGAGCTTTTATGTCCGCAGTGTGGGATATGCGATACCGGAGATGAACAAGATTCAAGTGGATTGCCACTTACACCTTCCAACCCTGAACCACGAACCGCAAATTGAGAGTTGAAACTTAGGGGGGCTTTTATAGATCCGGATCAACTAGTAGGACTAGTAGGATCGTCATTCCTAAATCAAGTACCCGAAAATGCAAGAAGTTTCCTTGTAAAAACAAAGTTATAAAGACTCCAATCAAGCACACCTAACCCTAAACCCAACTGGCCAGAGGCATTTGGTCCTTTCTTTCTCCACCTATGCGCTGTCGACGGCGCTGTTGAGTCCCGCCCTGGAGACGCTGTTCATGAGGCGAAGCTCTCAACACTAAACTCTGAACACTTAACCCCTAAACCCCTTGAGGTTCACAGTCAGGAACCTCAGTGAGAGCGACAGCCCGTTAGAAGTAGGTGTATGTCTTGGGGTTGATGTTGTCCTGCTGCCGGCGCTCTCAATAGTTGTGTTTCACACAGTGTCAGCAGACCTCGAACCATATACGTCGCCTGGATTGTCCGAGGGCGAGCGCCGAAACCTTAAATGCAGATATGCTTGCTCAAGAAGAAGGATTCAGAGTCTAGGGTCAGCATGCACTTTGGCCTTAGTGCTTGAAGGTTTCGGGTCTCAGGCTATGATATCACATAAAAGCAGGAAAATAGCATCAAATCGTATCATACGTCTTTATGGCCAGGTTTCGTCGGAACCCCCTGTTTCGGGGTGGGCCTCTGCGTTATGTTGTGTTGGGCTTGGCAATCTTGCTTCGAAGGGTTCCAACACCAGGGGTTCAGTGCCACAACCCTGAAAGCCAAAGAATCGAAATTCCCATCGAAGAAGAGGTCAAGTGCCCTAAGCCTGGAACCTCCCTAAACCGTAGACCCAAACCTTGAACCGTAAAATACTGAGAGAAAACTCTAAACCTTCCTTTTGGTACTAACCTTGGCTTTGATTTAGCCCCTAGGACCCAGAGTTGGCCCTTATTCCCTTCTTAAGGGTTCAAGTTCCCTTAGAAGCCCCTTTAAACCAAAAAGGGCGCCCTTTTCATTCCTGGGTTAGTCTTGGGTCTAACCTTGGCTTTGGTTTAGCCCCCGTCTCCGACGCCTCCGAAGCCTTAGCGCAGGGTGGAAGCCCCTTGGGACACCCTGACCCTTGGCTGCATTTAGGGTTTGGGGGTTTAGGGGTTTAGGTTATCTACATAAGCTCTGAAGACATGTGGGGTATGGTTTCTAGTATAAGAGGAGGGGTCTTGACGGCCAGGAGGGTGACAACAAGTTTAGGGGTTTAGGGTTTAAGCCCAGTAGCAAAAAGGAGGTTTAGGGTTTAGACGTGGTGCTCTCTTGAAAGAGCGGTATGTTATGTAGGGTAGGCGTCCGTCGAATAGAGATAACAATAAGAATGTTGGCGACAGAAATTTCCAGCATTAATACTTGCGGTAGCAGTAGTTGTAAACCATACCAGAAGGAGAAAGTGAATCCCATAATTTTCAATTCCTAGATATCTCCCACATTATTTGTTTGGAACTCCCATGTGGGTTTTTGCTGAAAGCCCCTTCACCCTAAAATCCGAATGCCTGAACCTCAGAGTGCCAATAATCCAAAGGACAATGGCTCAGGATGTCGGGTTCAGGGCTTAGCGGCTTAATCAGGGTTTAGGGTTGATCGGTTTAGGGTTTCGGATACAGTATGAACAGCCTTTATACGATCTTGGAAGGTTCATCCGTGACAGCCAACGATTCAGAGAATGATTCCTCCACCCTACACCCTTTGCTACGGAGCTTAATGGTTTTTTTGCATGATAGACATAGTAAACATGTCAACTTCAGTCCTCACCAAGAAATGAAACCCTACGAAATAATGCGCTTGACAGCTTACAACCCTCTAGAACCCTTCCCAGCACCCTAGAATATCCTGGAGCACCCTTCGCAAGCCAATTAAGCCGTGTTTTAGGCCTTTCAAAATATCAAAACGTTTTTCACAAGCTCCCAACTCGTCGACGTAAGCTCTAGACCCTACAAACCCCAACCCAGCGTTTTACAAAGTACCCTGCATCGTATGCTCGTCCTAGCAAGGCGGGAGGCAACGAAACATGCTAAAACCCTACGAACCGTAACCTCTCCCCAAAGCCCTAAACTCCAAAAAACTTAGCAGTAGAGTAGGTAAGCTTTAACCTTTGTGCTGGTGTTCTAACTCCCTTACAATCCCCTTTAGTTGCCCTAGGCTGCTGGACAAGTAACTAGGATGCCCAGTAGTGCCCTTATTCCCTTTTTGTAGTCCTAGGTTCCTTATAAAGTTACCCGATACCAAAAAGGGGGCCCTTTGTATTCCTAGGCTACTGGGCATCCTAGTCCCTTCATACACCAAACCCCTTTTTGCAGCCCTCGCAGGGACCCGTATAGCTAGTAACCCTTGCTAGAATTGTGGTAAGGAAAATCCCATGCTGCTGCCTCTACCGAGGCTCAAGTCCCCGGTGAACTGCCAGGTTTGGCCTGGGCTTTCGCTTTACGAGTACAACATAGATGTGTCGCGGGGCCAAGAAGGGTGTGTTTGGGTTTGGAGTTGTGGCCTTGGGTTTAGGATTTGGGCTTAGAGCAAAGCTGTAGGGTTAAGAGTTCAGGCTTGTTGGGTTTCAGTTACAGTTAAGGGTGGCCGTGAAAGCGGTTTAGTATTTAGCGTGTTAGAGTGTTACGAGTTGGGACTTTTGTTTGAAGGGGGCCCAAGGTAAAAAGCCTCTCCTCATGTAGCCGCTTGCGAGCAAAGCAGCCGGGCAATTCCAAAGAGATCCATCCGCTCCTGGGGACTCACAGCTCAGAAGCTTTCAAGCATAGACCCTCAGCCCGGAAAGATGTCGAACCAGATATACCTGAACAACTATGTATAACTATGTAACCATATTGGTTGCAAGAACCTGTGCGATCTTCAGGTTCCTTCCCTTAGCCTGCCAAAGCTTGGAGTGAAGTTTAACCCCATCACCCCAAGGCTGTGCGGCTTCGCTCACCAGGCCCGAAAAAAACGTTGATTTCGCGCGGAGAGCCCAACTTCAATCAAGCCGTATAAGATGCTCAAGACCCATCAACATATTCTCTAAGATAAGCAATATTCTTTGATCCTAACCAGCCTGAAGCCGTATAAAACCCTTCTCGGAACCGCTGGGACATTCCTCTCTCTAGTCAAAGCCAAAGCCTGTAGAGCCTTCAAACAACCTAGGAGAACCTGTTAAACATGAAAGAAACAGATAAGAATCCTCCAAGAACTTCAAAGCCTAAACCGCAAAGGACCCCAAAACACGGCTTAGAGTTCAGGGATTTAGCGGGCTCTCTGGCTGAGATACCGAGGCCTTCTGCAAAGACAAGACCTCGCAACGGCTCCCTCGAGTGGCTGGTGAAGTACCCTCGAGAGGCCGGGCGAGCCCAGGCTTTTCAGATAAGAACTGTTCAACAAGATTAGAGTGTTTGTTGGTGTCTTCAATGTTTGTTTATTCATGGTTTTAAAGAGGGTTTCATAAAGATTAGGGGTTTTTGATGAATTATGGAGAGGCTTTTCAATGAGTTTCGAGGATGTTATAGAAGGTTTTGCGATTGTAAGGGTATAGAGGTTTTTTGTGGGATGTAATCTGGGTTTTCTTGGATTAGGTTTCCGTTTTGTAGGAGCAGCTCAGCTATTCAGCCAGTTTAGTGCTTTGGGGCTTAGGGGCCGCACCCGGTTTGAGATGGCTCTAAAGTAGATTACCTGCGTTTAGGAATGTATACGGAGGTATGTTTATTTAGATACGAAAAATTTGGTGGTAGTAGTAGTAGTAGTAGGAGTCGGGGTGGGAGTGGGAGTGGAAAGTAGGATTGGGAGCAGCAGCAACAGCAACAACAGCAGCAGCAGCAATGCTGGCATGCAGGACAGCAGTTGCCGGCCTTGCGTCCTGGGGTTGCATCCCTCAGCTCGTTCGCAGGGCATTCGTCTCTGAACCCTAAACCCTAAAGGCTAACCCGCTAAGCCCTAAAACCCCTCTTCAAGGATTTGCGGTTTCGGGTCCAGGCTTCTGCGCTCGATAGCCGGGTACAGATTTAGTGTAGAAGTCTTGACCGAAGCATTGCAGAAGCTCTCACCTGAGCAGGCTTGGGGTGCTAAACCCGAAACCCGAAACCGCCATGTGCTCAGCATGCCGTTGACGCAGATTTTCATCTGGGAGGAGTTTCCGAAAATTAGGGGTACCCATTACGGAGTCCTTATAATTAGGACTCTACTAATTTGGGGTACTATACCATCTGTACCACCCCCAGAACCTTGAAGTCAAGAAAGGAATCCTCAGCTTGCGCTAGGAACCGGCATCCAAAACGGTAAGATCATACGTATAGCGACCCCCAAAACCCAGACCCCTGGCGTAGCTCATGGTTGCCAGGTTAAAACCCCTATTCCTTGGGTCCCCTAATTTTCTGACCCTATGCCGCCCCAAAAGCCGCAAGCGCCATCGCAGGCTGTGTCCCTCGGCACATTCCCAGACCTGCTTTCTGCTTCCCAACGGACGAGTTTAGGAGATCTAGTGTTCAGCAGGTTTTTGGCGATCGAGTATGTAGTATGGGATAGAAACGACCCGGGATATTTTTGAATCATGAAGATCCTTTATTCAGTTGGAGAAGCATGCGGTTAGTCGTAGAAATCTTGTTGTTTGCCCAACCCGGTAAAGCCCGTATAACGCGTTGTAAAGCCCACAGCAGCTTGATAAGGCCCTTACTTACCTAACCAATGGGAGAACTTTAAGCTTTTGGCCCCATATATTTAGTCTATCAAAGAAAGCTTGAACTTGTTTGGGCCCGATTATTCGAGAAGAGAGCTCATCAGACCTCTCTAAAACCCTCGCGTTTCCTGCAACGCCCTCGAAAACCCTTTATACCAGCCCATCAGAAACTTAACGGCAAGAAGAAAATAAAAAGCATTTGCGCTTGCGCCGCGCACTCCTCATGAAACTTCTGTAGCACCCCATGAAAGCTCCAGAAAGCCCTTGTACAACCTGTGGATGACTCCATGGAAAAAAAGCAACAGCGACAACAGCTTTGCCTAAAGACACCTTTACATCGTTTTTTTCCTGGGTGCAGTCTGCAAGATCTTATGAACCTCGAAGGGCCGAGCAGCAGATAATCGAACAAGGCTGAACTAAAACCTAAATCCGATCGATACATAACCTCGAGATTGGCTAACAAGACCGAACCAGAAGAGGATACCGCATGAATAGTCGCAAAGCTTCCCTTTAATCCAACAAAGAAGCAAAGGCCACACTAAGCCTATAAGATGTTTGCCAACCCTCAAGTGTCTGGGGATGAACATCCCTATTCTTTCACTCCCTTCCCTCCTTCCGGTGCTGCTTTATGGTATCCGAATAGTTGGCAGAGAAGGTTCAGCTAAGGATTCCGTTATGTTTAGGAGTTTAGTTTGCAAGAGTAACCCTTTTTATGAGTTTTATAAGGGCCCTTAGAGGGGTTTTCTGGGTCCATGTCGGGGCTTTAGAGAAATTAGCACTAGAAAAGGTCGAAATCCATCAAGGTGCTCTCAGGAACGAGTATTATATTGTGTTGGCTCATCTGCCGGGTGGGTTCATTGCAAAAGGCGGAGCAAAATCCTACAAGAAACATTTGAGGTGGTACACGGTTTAGAGCTCAATTTTTAAGCGGAGCTTCCGAAGCAAAACAGCCTAGCAAATAGGACACGCCGTGACCAAGACCCCCTATTACATATCTCAGCCGACCCCAAACCCTAAACCGAAGCCCAGGAAAGGGCCGACCGTCTGCAAACATGCAGAAGTGGGCAGCATGTGAGCGTGGGCGAAAAAGATTGCAGCCAGCGTAGGGATACATAGTTCGAGGGTCTGGAGTGCTTGGCACTGTGTGCTCAAGATGTCGATGATGAACAATGACATTGGCCGATGCATAAGCATTGAAGTATGTCTACTTCTGGGACGAATGGCAGCCAATCAGCTTAGAATAGCTTCCTGAAGCCGAACACGGAGGTCCGAATAATTGCGATTGTCCCGTTTAGTTTGTTGAAAAACCAATCTGGATCGTACCCGAAACCCTATTGAAAGATTAGTCAGACCCCCCATATTTCGTCTTTCAATTAAACCCATATCCTTGCGGTCTGTGGCATTTATTGGCCCTACCTTAACCCCAAAAGTTTGCCTGCTTGAGAATCTATGTAAGAAGATCATGATAAGGAGGCCCCAAGAAAGTAGGTTTATAGTATGAAAGTAAACCTGGAAGCCTTACAGGGACTCTCCCTTCGTCTTTTTGCAAGGTGAGAGCCCGCTATTTCAATAAGGAGTAGATTTTTTTCGCACGCGCAGGGCAACAGTCTCGGTGGCCCGTCTGAAACTCTTGCAAAATCCGTTAGAACCCTGGAAAAATATCAAACATTGCAAAATCAAGTACAACGCAATAACACCCTGTAAAACCCCTCTTGTGCGGAGTTTCGCATGGCGACAGGCGGGCTCAGGGTTTGGGAAAGGGCAGTCTGTGAGGTTTAGGGCCAGGGTTTATAGAACTTGGGCTTTGCCAGCTTTTTCCCCTGCAGGTGCAATGCAGATGTACTTTATACTCGTCGTGGCTTCGCTGAATAGCTGCTGGCGAATGCAGTAGATTGAGATTTTTAGTGAAGACAAAAGTCTTCAATCGTAGGCGCAGGGCAATAGTGTTGGTGAAGTGGTTTTTACTGTCAGACTAGCAGTTGCAGCAAAGGCCACAGCGGTGCTGCGGTAGTAACAACAAAGGCAGCAACACCAGTGTTGGTAGCACCAATACGACTAGGGGGCAAAGCCCCATCTCAACAACTTGTAAAGCTGGAATCTCATCCCCTGGCTGTACGAGCCCTAAATCTCTGAGCTGTTCAGCCTTGCTCCATCTCACCGCCATGAAACCAGAAGCCTTAAACCCTCAACCCGGGAACCCTCAAAGCTGGGCCCTACTCGCAAAGAGCCCACATGCCATGAAGCCCTGAGTCCAAGGTAACGTTGGCGGCCAAAACGGTCGCACACTCCTGCCAGGGAGATGGCTGCTCTGCTTCGTCAGCCCTTCTCCAGAAGAAGTTCCAGGCCTCTACCGCCATAGTCTTAGGAGGTGAGCACTAGAGGGTCCTTAATAATTAGAATAAGGTTTTAGGGAAAATAAACTGCAACATAATGAAGACCCCCCCAAATAGTGTACGTAGGTAATTATTCAGGCCCCTTGATAAGGCCAACTTCATCTTTTGTGGGGATGTATCATCCCGCGTTATGTGGCAGGCGAACTTGTTTTGGACTCAAGAGCATCACGAAACCTCAAGACTCCTAAACCTCTGAACCCTAAGCCGCTAAACCCAAAACCAGTAGCACCACCACCAAGCACTGCACGGCCACCGCATGGCGGCCGGCACCACGACCGGTCTCACCACTGTAACTAGTACAAACGGAGCCTGAATAAGGAGCTACTATAACATAGGCTTCCGGTATAGGGTACCTTGTAAAGGGGTCCCCAGAAGTAGGCGCTGAGCCTGAAGAGCTGGTAATGCCCTTCATTAGAAGTACAGCCTTATTGGAGGCCCCCCAAATCCTGTTATAACCATGACATCCCTGATACGGTTGATGATATAAATCCTGCATTACTACCCATAAGGAGGAATGTACCATAACTCCCATAGTTTAGGGTCATTACGGTAACGCAGGATTTATATCATCGACCGTAGTACTGTGTAGAGCCGCAAGAGAACGATCCGAAGCCCCCGCCAGTCGAAGCATTTGGTGTTTTACTTGCTGGAAGCGCGGAGTGACTATTAGGTGGAAGTATTACATTCCTGTACTCCACATGTCGCTTCAGAGTGATACGGCAGCATTTCATACACCCCGAAACCTCGTTCTATTCATCAAGGCACCGATATTGCGGCGGTGTCTAAGGTTTGGGCCTTTAGTTTCAAGTGGAGGCCCCAGGCAGAAGGCCATAGACCGTCTGAGGAAGAAGGGAGCCGCCATGTATGGGATGTTGGGGGTTTGGGTTAAGGGTTTAGGGTTTGGGGTTTGAGAAGTTGCATGGGGCGATGCGTTGCAGATGTGGGTGTACAGATGCTGGAAGCATAGGTTTGAGCTGCGGCATGTGGCTCGCAAGAGCTATTGAGCGAGATCGACTGGCTGTCGTTCTAGGATGTTGGACAGGCTGAAGGGTCCTTGTGTGAGCACAAGATCATGCGCGCAGAACTCTTAACAGCAAAGCGCTAGATCGTAAACCCGATCAGCCTGGGTCTGTGGATTTCGGGGCAAGGAGTTGAATGTACTTGGAGGTTCATGGGTAGTTATGAGTAGGGTTATAAGTAGGGTAACTGTACTTAGAACCCCGATGAGGGGACTTTAACCCCACATAACTACCCATGAACCTCCAAGTAGGGTTTAGACCCTTAAACCGTAAACCCGATCTCACAGTGTTGGGGGCCGCTGCATCTCGGCTTCGAGTTGAGAGGATGGGAAGCGGCGCCTCGAACGAGAAAATCCAAACGACTCCCGAGAAGACAGAGGGATTGAGGTGTGGCGATGGTGAGAGTAAAACTTCGAATGTTCCTGTCCTGTCAGACTACTTCCAGAAGGAGTATTTGAAAGGCAATGTCTTTGAGAATGGCTCCAGGTATCAAGCAGGGATGTACGAGGAGGCTAGCACGGAAGTGATCAAGCACAAAGACACCGGAATCTGTAGCTGGTCAGATTTGGTCGACCTTACGTCCTATGGGCACCAAGGCGAGGCTACCAGAGTGTTGTACCATTACACGGACTCGCTGTGTTTCGCAAACGTAACCGATAGCAGGAAGTCCACGGTGGAGGTGTACGCATCGTTGAAGGACAGTCGTGCGCATTTCGGAGTGGGTTTATATGCGACGCAGTTCGAGCCAGAGGCTTTTGGTAGTCAGCTGCGAGTTCTACTGAACAACTATGGCGGCTCAGAAACAGATCCCTGGTCAGACACTCCTTCGCCAAAGGGTGTTGTGGAGCAGGTGCAGAAGGACTGGGGGCGACGCGCTGATTTTTGCTTGCCCTTGCTCGTGCCCGAGAGCTTAGCATACGACATTCACCACCGGCAGCCACCGGATTTGTCGGCCAAAGGAGTAGGTCTCGGATGCGATTACAAGAACCGTCAGCAGCACCCGAAGCGAGATGTTTGGGTCGTGCGGCTCGAAGGACAGGATGGCAAAGTCCAAAACGTCCAAGTTCAATCAGACCTCCGTCTCTCAGTCTTCCAAAGTCGCGTGGATCATCTGGCGGAGACGTGTGGTGCAACGTCTCCGGGTGCCCTGGCTGCCTCTTCCCGCTTGGGCCGCCTCTATCAGTCTACGGGGAATTTGGAATATGCGAAGTTTCACTTGAAAGAAGCGGCGATGGGTCTTCGAACGACGTGTGGCCCTCTGCACCCGGAAACCTTGCGAGCTGTCAGCGACATGGCATCCCTCATGGTTGACTACGGTTATCGTGAAGAGGCCAGACGTGTTAGCAAGGCAGTACTCTACGGAAATGTCCAGGTGCTGGGTGTGTCGCATTCAGATACACTGCGTTCTGCGAATGCTTTAGCCGGACTCTTGGAGCCAGAAGCAGCAGTTCGTCTCCACAGAATTATATTGGCTCTTCGCCTGGACATGTACGGCCATTCGCATCTCACCAGAGTTAGTATGAACAACTTGGCCATGGCTCTGTCTATGCACGGAGAGCATAGTGAAGCTGAGTCCTTGCAGCGTGACGTTGTGTCCATGCTGGAGCAAGCATGGGGTGCATCGCACCCAGATACCCTCATTGCACGCTCGAATTTGGCAGAGGTGCTCCTGCAGTGTGACAAGTTGAGTGAAGCCCAGGATCTTTCGAAGGAGGTATTAAGCACCCAGACCACACTGCTGGGTGAGAATCACCCGCAGACGATGAGCACGAGAATGGGTCTTGGAGAAATTCTGATGCGCACAGGGCAGCTGGAAGAGGCAGAGAAGCTCTTCAGCCAAGTGTATCGAGGGCGATCCAAGGCCCTCTCTCTGGGCAACGATCATCCGGAGACCCTTCGGGCTGCGCAGGCATGGGGAAGATGTGCAAGGGCAATGGGCAAAGAGGGAAAGGCACGGGAAATGGCGCGTGTTGTTGAGGACATCTTGGACGAAGGACGTCGCGAAGAAGATGAGTTTCAGTTTGAAAAGTTTCGCCGCATCTTTTGCAAAGACTACCGTGATTGTAAGGACGGCTTCAGAAAGTCAAGCAAAGCAAGGATGGAGAGTGCGCCACCTGCTCTGAGCATGCCCGACTTCTCGTCTTCAGAGTCTTCACTGGAGCAGGACAAGAAGGGCGTAAAGTTTCTTTATTATACGTATAGTATAACAAGCCCCAAAACCCTGTTCCAATTGTTAAGGCCCCTGTATTACCCAGAGGCCCCATAGTAGTTCTTTTTTGGGATTACCTGAAAGGATTGAATATATGAACCCCCAAAAGGAACTACTTTAGGGCTTGTATTCTGGCTGTTAAGGCCCCTATCTCCCTAAATCCCTTATAGTACCCTTATTCTAGCCCTTATAGGGACCCTTGAAAGGAACCCTGTTCTAACTGTCAAGGCCCCTATATTACTTGAAGGCTCATGGGACTTAGTAAGTAAGGTTATAAGTAGGTTATAATTAGGATAACCCCACTTAGGGGACTTATAACCCCAAATATCACTTACTTACTAAGTCCCATGATCCTCTAAGTAGACCCTAAACCCTAAACCCCATAGATCCCTTTAAGGAACCCTATGGATCCCTTTACGGAGCCCTTTAAGAACCCTTACTAAGTCCCATGATCCTCTAAGTAGGGCTTGTCAACCCCAGGACTGCGGCAGCTCAGACGACCAGTCCTGCGGCCTCGCGAAGCGGAGCGAGCGGAAGGAGCGGAGCGAGGGGAGCGACAGCGGCGCGCCGGAGGAAGCCTTTTGTCCAAAGATGTCCTCCGACGGCTCAGGCTCATCGAGTTTTTAGAGTTTGTTTTTTTATATGATCGGGGTTCAGAGATTTTCGATCAAGCTTGTTTTCACAAGGGCTTTGATGGTGGAAGCGTATCGGAGAATCGAGACCTTGAGCAGCTCGAGCAGTAGGGCTTTACCCCCAAGGTGTAGGACCTGACCCGAAAGCCTTAGGTAGTAGGATGATGATTCTTGGGACCATGTCTTTAGAACCCACGTGGTAGAACCCTTATCAGAAGAGTACTCCGTGTTCTGTTGACTCCCCGAAACAGGCTCCTCCAGCTCGGCAGGGTCCGTTTCGGAGTTTCCTGACGACGCCCTAGGCTCGAAAGATGTTCCAGACATGACTGCCTAGACGTCGTGATGAGAAAAAGCAACACAGAGGTGCCATCCTAGTCCTTTGAACCTTTCATCTAATTATGCGCTGTAGTATACCCCAAAATCCGATTAGAACTGATCAAGGCCCTTCTACTATGCCTGGTCACGAGGCAAATCAGCAACTCGCATGGGCCGTTGTTTAGATACGATGAGGCATGCGAGTCCCACTTGGATGGAGCGAGAAGTGTAAGACAAGGCCAAACTCACAGAGCTCAATACCCGTCAATTAAAAGCTGTACCTTGGATCATGCCCTAAGGCCCCTTTCACTTACGTTGTATGCGTTGATTAAAGGCAATCTTTAGAGCTTTCTGGTTAGGCTGGTGATCGTGGACGGTGGCTTTGATCTGTTTTTGGGGTTTAGGGCTTCGGGTTTAGGGGGAGATTCGACTTTGAAGGAATGCTACTCTAATTACCAAGGCCTCGTCTTTAGAGCTCATGGGTTTCGGACTTCGGGAAGGTTTGGATTGGGAGTTTGCTTGGACATTGGGGGTTCAAGGTGTTCAAGGTTGCAATTTAGAGTGCAAGCTTGACTTTGAGTGATTGTCATCGCTATTGCTGTGTACGAGTGTATAAGCATATGGGCATACATACACGTATATATATATATATATATATAGATGTACACTTACATACGTACATACATACATACACACATATATGTGTATGTATATATGTATGTATATATATATATATATACATATATATATATATAAGGCTCTGGCTCGAGCCGATTGTTCCCGTGTGTAAGTACAAATTCTGCCATGTGGTCATGCCGGCCCTTCCTTGTGGCTCTAGTCCTCTCGAGCCCTGTCTGCCTGGAGCTGCCCTGCACAGCCTGGTGCTCAGAAGTGTCTCGTGCCGATTGCGCTGACAGCCCATCAATTGCCCTGCAAGTGCAAGCAGTCTTTGGTGCCCGGCATGCCCCTTTGTCTCAAGTGCACCGATTGCCGCACTGCAGCCGTGCCATTGCGGCCGCCTCGTCTCCAGGCTCTCCACCCTTCGGCCCCTGTGTCACTCCGGTATGTCGCCCAAGAAGACTACTCAGGCAGCGGCTAAGGAACGAGGCGGAATCCTCCGCTCAGGCCGCTTCGCCAAAGCAGCCTCAGGAGACACAGCTGTGCCGGCAAAAGCTTCAGGGAGCAGGGCTCGCACCCGCACTCCGGCGCCGAAGAGTCGACGAGCGCGCTGTGCAGAGGCTTCCGAGTCGATCAGTGAGACCTCCTCGTCTTCTGAGGAATCCTGGGGGCCACCGCCCAAACGCGGATCTCGCCGAGGACCACCTCATGGACCACCTCCCCCAGTGGCGGTCAATGATCCAGGGGAGGCAGCTGCTGCTGCGCCCACGCCGCTTGGACCCTCTGGAGCCTCTGTACATGCCCCTGTGTATCCCAAGGTTACAGCAACGGCTACCACCACTTCTGGCTCCACCGGGTCGCTGTTTCCGACTGGACCAGCCGGCCCACCGCCTCCTACGCCGGCCCCAACAATGCAGATGCCGACAGGTTGCCCCCAAGACCTTGTACTTACTTTACAAGGCGCTTGGCAGCTCCGCCTTACCCCGGTCACCCCATTGTCGATCTGTACGCCGATTTGTGCACCACCACTGCCTCACATGCCCGTTCCAGCGACGTTGGCAATGGCAGCGGCCACCACCAAGGCCTCATCTCCGCCTGCGCCAGGTACCTCCGGCCCCCGGGCCCCCTCTCGCCCGGCTTTCCCGGGAGATGCTGTGTTACCCTCATCTTTGCCTCCGGCGGCTGTGGTCCCCTTCTCTTCGACATCGACGGGCTCAGCTACACCGACGACGGCGACAGGACCATCAGCCATCCCTACGCCGGCCCAGCTCTGGAACGCAGTGGTGTCAGGCCTTACCATGCCATCGGACGTCTGAGGCACTGCATATAGCGACACTTCGCTGTGCCCTGCTTCCCGCTCTTTTCATTTTGGAGCACAAAGCCGCAGTAGCAACGATGGTACATGCGCATGAGCACAGGACACAAATGCTTGGCTGCCCTGCTTTGTCACAAGGGCCCCTGCCTAGCCTGCTTCTCCCTGCTCAGCTTGATCACTCAGGTCACAGTAACATGTCCTTCCTGCAGATGATGGATAATGCGGCGCCGTCTAGCGGGTGCCCCTGTCTACCTCCATCACCGCGAGTTATGCACTGCTTGCATTCCCAGGTCCTACTCGGGCGAACTTATGCTTGCAGCCACAGCCGCAGGATAGATCGTGGCAGCCCAGGAATAAACTTCAGGCACACAGGGTGCCCGACGACACCGACTGCTCGCCCTGTCCCATCAGCCCCAGTCCTAGGACAGAGGCTGCGGCAGAATGGAGTGCACTGCCTCTGTGTACGCGCCTCCTGTGTGAGGCGCTCTCCGTCTCGAGGTACCGTAAAAGCGCCAGGTTTAACACCTACCGCAGCTATGCTCTTACTCAGGCATTGCACTATGAGCAGTTGTTGCCATCTCTCGAGGCCCACGTCTTATACCTTGAAGCCAGGCAAGAACTCACAGAAGCTGAGCATGCAGCCCTTCTTGCCCAGCTCACACACCTTGCTCCTCGGGCACACGCCAGCCTGCAATCCCACCTCCTTGATCTGCATCTACTCGACTAGGCTGGGTCCTGCTGGCTTCTCAAGTCGGGCTCTCACAGCTCGTCCTGCAACCCGTCTCTCCATGCACTTGCCTGTTTGTGCCCAGGCTGGAGGAGTCCTCGCCTGTGGGCTTGATCATCCTGCTCACCTTGAGCCACGGCCTCAATTGTGGGCACAGGCGCTTGCACATTGCTGAGCAATCACCTCGCTGCTATGTTGGCTCATGTCAGCAGATGCCCCAGGATCAGTGGGGGCTGACTCGGCCTGGATCTCTCATGGGCAAGGCGAATCGCCTTCAGAGGGGCAAGCAGCACAAGGGCCGTCGCACAAGGGAGGCCCCTCGCCCGGAGGAGAGTGTGGCCGCCGCCAAAGCAGGCCCTGGTCCAGCTCCCAGCGGCTCGAGCTCCTCGTGGACGACCTTCAAGGTCTTGGTGCTCGCGCCACGGCGCTTCATCCGCCTCTTCGAGGCTCAACCGCCGTATTTGGCTGGAACTCCGGGCGTAATCCTGCCAGATGACATCCCTGGCACTCCGCTGAGCACAACCACGGCCCCGCTCGCTGGCCAGACCACATGCAAGGTCATGCTTATCCCGGGCCTTGCTGTGCACATCTGTACCTCCCCGCAGGTGATCCCTACGCCCCACATTCTTCTCTGAGATTGTCCAGGAGCGCCTCTACCGTCTATATCGCTGGGTGGTATCGCCGCCACCGCCATCGCGATATGTCAGGCCACCGCCAGCTTTGGCACCGACGCAGGTTGATGGTCGTGAAGACTCGGACCGCACTGCACGCCCGACAGTCCAGATCCACTCGGACAGCGATTCGGACGGAGATGAAGTGGTGGTGCTTCTGCCGGGTCCAGGCGGGCGAGAAAAACTACCGGAGGTGGTCAGCACAGCCTCCTCCCTGGAGCCTCCGGCTTCCTCGAGCTCTCAGTGTACACCTCCGACTTCGGGTCCCGAGAAACGGCGTCAGCTCCTGGCCAATGTGATGATGCGAGCGGCCGAAGATGGAAGCCTTGCCAAGGCCCTCAGCCGAGTCCGGTGGCCTGAGTCCGAAGACGCACCACCAGGGCATACGGATTCTGAGAGCGACACCGTGGAGGCGCTGGAACCCGGAGATGGTTTGCCACCCCCGTCGCCGGAGAACATCCTGCGTGCGGACCCAGCAGCCTCCACTCTCCTGTCGCACACCTTCCAAGGAATCTCCCCTCCGGAGACCATGCTGGAGAGTGTCCCAGAGATGGTGAAGCTCCTGCCTGCCTCGGTGGCCTCACAGGATCCGCCCAGTACGTGTCAGCCTCTGCCTACGAGGCGATGGCGACGGCGTCAGCTCTCTCAACTTGAGGCGGAGGCGGAAGCACATGCCAAGGCAGAGGCAGACCCTCTGACGGCTACCTCAAAGGGCCTCCCGAGTCGCTCCCCTTTTTCTCCGATCACCCGGACAGACACCAAACGGGTGCGGCCTGAGAAGCGCAGCTCTACGTCCAGTTCTAATGATGATAGCTCCTCTGGTCGATCGGGGCGGAGCCAAGGCCACGAGCCCCGCCGTTTCACAGACACGGGCATGACTCAGCCTGGCACTCCGACCAGCCCGGCATATATGTGCGCTTCCCCTGCATCTCCTGTGAGAATCTTCATGCGCCTTGCAGTAGTGATGTTCTCACTGCCCAGGTCCTTGGGTGCTGCTCATGGACAGTGGTCTTTTTGCGAGGCCCTCAGTCTGCCGCGCTACCTTCACTTACCAGTAGCCTGCCACACACATCAGTGGAGCCCCCAGCAGGCCATGCTTCTACCACCCAGCCGTTTTAGCCCTCAGCACACGCTGGTGCCTCCTTCTCTGGGCCATGGCACCTGTTCGCAAGCGGCCAGCCGGTCGTTCCTCCGGACACAGTGCTCAGAAATCTCATACACAGGCTACTTCCAGGACTTCAAAGCCTGCCTCTCGCGCTGCAACCAAAGCTATCTCTACGACTCCAGCGAAGCGACCTGCACGCTCAACCAACAAGCCCATCAAAGGAGCTCCAAGGACCCAACCGGACCGCTCGAAGCTTCCCTCGGACATACCCACTACGCCGTCCTGGTTTGCAAGTGATCCCGACGAGGTCCGCGCCTCCGACTCGGACCAGATCGATCGAGAAATGGCGGCTCGAGGCCTTCCACCGCCCCCAGTTCCACCTCTCTGTGAAAACGATGAGCCGCGTGGTCCGCCGCCTCCACGACCAGTCCGGTATGATGATGCCCCTGGCTCGCTCAGTGAATCAGAGGGACCCGTTCCGGTGCCCACAGTGGTCCTGTCCAGGGCTCAACATAAAGTCCTGGCGCAAACCCCGTTGTCCCACATTATGCGACCACGGATAGCAGCTCGCTGCTCTCCCTAGTGGCCGCTGCAAACGGAGTGGGCCATCAGGATGTAAAGCCTAGGCAAACAGCCGTAATCCCGCTGCACAATGCCTGCTCCGTTGATTGGCTCTGGAGAAACCGGTCTGCATTGCACCTGCCCAGTCTGGCCCACCTGCACCTGAAAGGGTACCACCCCTACTGGACCTGGCAATGCACCCAGGTCACGGCAGACTTACTGCCTCAGCCCAGCCGGGCCCCCAATCCTCCACTGCAGGATACCTTTCCTCGCCACAGACTGAAGCGACCAAGGACCTCGCTGGGTGGCCGACGTGCACGCAAGCTCAGACGCAAAAGGCGAACCGCTGCAGGATGGGCCTCTGTCAGAAGACAGCTCTTTCGCTGGTACGTGACTCAGGCGGACCTCCAGATTACTGGCCTGCGCTCCACTAGCGTGCTTCTGTGGTCTCTTATACGTTGGGTCACAGGTCTGCTCAAGAGACATGCAGCCATCGCCGCAACAAGGCCATTACAACAGCCCGAACAACGGGCGGACATCGTTCTAGTATGGCAACTCAAACTTACACACATGTATACATTCGGCATCAAAAGAGCCTACTTCGGTCCCAAGTCCGAAGGGGAGGCTTGCTCACACAGGCCACAGCACATTGAGCGCACTTCTTTGCACACGCTGGTGCTAACCTGTACACAAAGTCTCTCAGAGCCGAGGGTTAGACGTCCCCCGCCGCGTCTTGAACCTGCTGCCCCGATCCCTGCTGGACCAGATGCACATGTATCGACCACAGTTCCAGCCTCGGACTATTGTATGGGAGCAGGGAAGCCAGGGAATTTTGCAAGTGGTGCAGTCCTGCGGGACCGCCACCCTCATACACAACCAGTCGTCATCAGGTCTCGCTTCTCCTGGCCCGCTTCGCGCCTGCTCCTTCTAGGAGTTAGCAGCATTCTGCAGGCCCCCAGCGATGCACATGCCACAGGCATCAAGCGTGCATACAACCGGGCAGTCAGACGAGCACAAGCGAGCCCCTTGCAGGGCACCTTCTATCGTGGCCGATGGTGCTCCTTTCGAGCACCTGTCCTCTCGCCACAGCCTCGGATGGATCGTCGTCCCCAGCTGCATGCTGCCGCCCCTGCCTCTGCCGCCAGGCTTCTGCATGTCTCTTACAATGCGGGTGGGCTGACGGGTGAATCCTACCAGGAGTTGATGCAGTGGCTAGCCCAGCTGCCTCCAGAGCAGTGCCCAATGATAGTGCACATCCAGGAAACGCATTGGTCGCACGATCAGGAATACAGCACACCGGGCTGGCACATCATATCGTCGGCCTGCCCCTCCCCTAAGGCAGGGGGACTCCTCACCCTAGTTAGCGCCCAGCTCTGTTCGGCAAATCAGATCTCATCCTCCTCTCGCGTCGCAGGCAGGCTGCTCCACGTACGCATCGATCTGGGAGACCGCACGGTGGATGCAATTAACACTTACCAGAAGGTTTATCATTCTGGCAGCACGAGAATCGAGAAAGGTCAGACTCAAATCGCGGCCGATCAGCGCAGGGACGTCTGGACATCTCTTCGTGGTCTCCTCAAAGAGATTCCGATCCGTCACCATTTAATTTTGTCTGGTGACTTCAACTCGCCTGCCCCGCTCATCCCCGAACTGGTGGGAAGCAAGGCCAGGGCATTTCGCACACCGATGGTCCCAGACCTGGCTGCCTTGGAGGCACTGCTCGTAGATTTTCAGCTGCTTCATCTTAACAGTTGGACTCGCAGAGCCGGCCCTACCTTTCTTTCCCCTCAGGGAGCATCTCAAATCGATCATGTCTTTGTGCGCAAGGCCACCGCCGATATGCCTGCCCGCGGCGGCAGCCCCTGCAACTGGCCTCTGGCGGCTTGGAGACAAGGGGAACGCCATCGACCGGTGCAGGTCTCACTTCCCATTCGACCCTACCGCGCCCTGGGCAAGACTCAACCCAAACGTGCCCTCCTTGATCTCCAAGGCCTACGCGACGCCTGTCGCGACCCGAGTCATCCAGGAATTCGGCAACTACGTGCCTCCGTCGAGGCCCTGCTCTCTGACTCCCCCGAGGCCACTGTCGAAGAGGTCAACTCCCACGTCCTTCAACAAGCGACGGCGGTGTTCCCAGCTGTCCGTAACCAGGGACGCGTCGTCCCCTGGCAATCCCCCACTGTTGAACTCAGCGTTAAAGGTATGTGGCAAGCCTATCACTGCTGGCGGCATGGACCGACGACAGGACGTCGAAACGTCTTTGCTCTCTGGCGTGCTTACTCCGCCTTTCGCCGAGCACATAAGCAGTTCCGTCAGAGGACCCGCGAAGCTAAACGGGCCTGGTTTCATGATCAAATTCTTGGTATGGAGCGAGCATCTGCTGCCGGGGACGTTAGAGCGCTCTTTCGTCTGGCTGGCGCCCTCCTGCCCAAGCAACCACGTCGCAAACTCCAGCTCCGAGGTCCCAACGGTGAGCTTTGGTCCTCTACGCAACAGGTGGACTGCCTCAAAACCTTCTTTCAGGATCTGTATGCGCCTGAGGACGAACCGGCACTGCCACCTCTACCGCCACTTCAAGCTCCCACCATTTCCTCCTCTGAGGCCCACCATCGACTTGCAAGGCTCCCGGTACACAAGGCCACCCCAGCGCATCAGGCACCCACGGCGGCAGTTGTTGCCTGTGCTGATCTTCTTGCGCCCTGGCTCAGTGACAAGGTCGGGTCTCTCTCCTCCTTCCCGGCTGTGTGGTCAGACTGCTGGCTGGCCTTAATGCCCAAGGTCAGTCATCCAGTACTCCCACGACAACTCCGCCCTATCGGGCTCACGGAAAGTACGAGCCGTGTTCTGGCCGGACACCTACAAGATGCTCTCAAGCCCTATCTTCAGGCCTTCGTTGGCCCATGGCCCCAGCTTGCCTATATGGCAGGACGCAGCACAGGGGAGGCGCTGCATCGTGTGTTCAGCCACTGTCACGAAGTGTCCGCGGCCAATCTTAAGCCTGCCTACAATATCCACCGCGCCAGAGACAAGCTAGCCCAGGCTGGCAAACCCTCATCCCCATCCTCTGCCTCCAAGCGGAAACGGACCGGAGGGGTCCAGGCATCACTGGACCTTTCTCAAGCGTTTGACCGGCTCAGCTGGAGTCTTATACACGAAGCATTGCTTGAGGCCCAAGTTCCTATTGAGCTGAGGGTACAATTACTTGAGTTCTACAGAGGTCTGGGCTATCACCTGACCTTCGGTTCTGAGCAGGCCACCGTCCACGCCTTGCGAGGAGTCAAACAGGGCTGTAAAGTGGCTCCACTATTGTGGAGTCTGGCTACAGGTCTGCTCATGCGCCGATTGGCCCGCGCGACTTCATCTGAGTGGGTCCGTCGCGCCCTCACGGCCTTTGCCGATGACTTTCACATTGGACAGGTTGTATACTCCACCCGAGATTTGCTTCTGTCCATCGACAGGCTCGGCCACGTCTTACAACTGCTCATTGATGCACGCATGAAAGTCAATATTGACAAATCCGTGATACTCCTCTCTGTCAATCACTCCTATGCCAGTCGATGGCGACGTAGAGAAATTCTCACTGACAAGGAGGGCCCGCGCCTACGCATCTCGACACCCGCGCCAGGCACCTTCAAGATGCCAATAGTGACTACTCACAAGTATCTGGGAGCCATTATCTCCTATCAGGAGGACTGTACGCAGCTTACGGTGGCGTATAGATTGCGCCAAACATGGGCGACCTGGACCCGACTTCGACCTGCCCTTACCTCAGCCTCGGCGCCTGCTCTCCCCTTGCGACTTCGTCTTTGGCAGGCATGTATTCCTCCCACCGCTCTCTATGCACTAGACAGTCTTCCGCTGCAACAGCAACATCTGGTGCAAATCCAGAGAGCCTTGACAAAACAGCTGCGTGCTGTAGCCAAGTCCCAGGCACATCTGACAGGCGAATCCACACTTGCTTTACATCATCGCCTCCGGGTTCCCCTGGTGTTAGATGCGTTGCGACAGGCCTCTCACCGCCGAGCAGCCCGCTGGGCCGCCATCCCTCCTGAGGAAGCCCATCTTCTCAACCGCATGTGGCAAACACGCATAGATGAAGCCCTTCAGAAGCTCGACTCCCCCCTTCAGCCACTGTTGGAAGCCCCCACGGCTCCTTCGACAAGCTCTGCCCTGCAGGACAATCCATCAACCACGGGCGCTCTGGAATCGGGAATGCACGAAGACGGATGGTCATGTCCCCACTGCTCTTACCAAGCGCCATCACATAGACTTCTTCGCGTACATCTCTCCCGAACCCATGCAAGTAAGGCCAAAGATCGGGAGCGTCCAGGCCGCTTCAACCGCGACCAACACTCAGTTAGTGGGATGCCGACCTGTCGTCTCTGCGGGCACCGCTTCTCTCGTTGGAGTGGACTTCGCTGCCATATTGACAAGGGACACTGCAGATGCCTGTCCTTCTCAGCCTTGCCAGAGCCTGAGCCCATTACTACTGTGCCTTCGAACACTGCGACCCAGCCATTGCTGCCTCATACATCCACTGACATAGTCCCTGTGCACACGGAGGCCGGCACCACCACAGCTACTACGTCCACGCCAGGTCTGGAGCCACCCCTTTCGGAAGAGTGCCCTGCTGCGCACCCTTGCCCGAACCTGGCTTCCTCTTCTGCTCCTCCGGGAGAGCATACAGCTGCCGCCACCACTGCGGATGCTGAGGATGCGTCGTCTATTCGCCCTCTGCCAGTCTCGCAGTCGCTAGCTTACACCCCGGCCTTTCAAACACAACTGCGAAGTCATGGATGGCAGGCGCTCCTCTCGAAGCCAGATCTCAGGAGCTCACTGAAGCACCACTGCCCGCTGTGCTCTCAGTGGGCTGCTTCTCCTTCGGGGCTCAAGGTGCATTTGCAGCAGTCGCACCCGGAATGGAAAGCTCTCCGCCCGGCTGCACAGGCGAAGGCTCAAGTTCTACGCCGCAGTCTGTGCAAACCATGTCTATACTGCCAAGAATCCCGCATTGATCTTCAACATCACTGGAAGCAGTGTTACATGATCACCCTACTCAGCTTCCTAGAGTGCTGGCTGGACGACACCTTCCCTGCCATAGCCTCCACTGCCCTGGACCAACCGGTTCACTCCCTTCCTCCTGCCAATGTCAGTGGAGGATCAACGCGAATTGGGCCTCTTCCAGAACTTCATGACACCGCCGGCGGGAATGGACGCAGCTCAACTCAAGCGCCGACGGGGGGAGCCGGAGGCACAACAAGCCCTATTCCTGAACCACTCGTCCGGCTCCCAGGCCTCAGCGTCGACCATGACGTTCGCCAACACGAGCTCGGAACCCAAGGGCAAAGGGAAGGGCAAGCAGCCCAAGGGCAAAGGACGGGGCAAAGGGGGCAAATCACGCCCAGCTGCCCAACAGTCGTGGAACGATCACTGGAGCTCGGATCAGTCCTGGTCCAGCGGCCACTCCTGGACTTCCTCCGGCGACCTGACCGGTCAAATGGCCCGCCTCCTTCTCCGCCACGAGCAGCAGCTGCAGAGCATCCAACAGGACTGCAAGCTGCATCTTTATCTCCGCAGTGGGAAGGAATCCTTTCTTCCCAATCTATGCGAGATTGCAAAGGAATGGAGCCGCCTTCGTCGCGACGAACCGGGGAAGATCAACAGTCCGCTGCGCACTCTCCTCCTCCGAGCCACCTTGCAGGAGATGGAGACCCGGATCAAGCTCACCATCAGCAAGGAGAAGCAGGCGGCCATCGACATGCAGTGGTACAAGGAGGAGGAGGGCTGGACTTACATGCAGTGGAATGCACAAAAAGGACAGCTCGAACTTCAAGCTGCTCCGAGTCCACTTGCCACCGAGACCCTCCTCGAACTCCTCCGAGAGCTTCGCACCCTTGTGAATCCAGACTCTGTGAAGAAATTCGCGTCACTTCGCGGACTTCCACAGGAACCCCAGTCCGAATGGATCCACTTTCAGCTGGAGCTAGGGTTTCGACCACAGGGGGATCGCATGTGGGAAATCTTTCAGATGCTGCTCAACCAGAGTTGCCTCCACCCTCTCGGAGCGCGCCTGAGGAAGGACCGCCCCGGCCTGTCAGGCCTTGCGGCCCAAATTCAACAGGCAGTCGGAGGTTGGTGAAACCAACCACTCCATTGGCCTCGACCTCAGCCTCTTCCGGCATACGTCGTTTTCTCAGAGTGTCCCGGAATCTGCCCTTAGATACTGCCTGCTCCTCGCCCTCATTTGAGCCCTCAGAAGTCCCCTTGCACTTTCAGCCTTTGCTTCATGCAGTCCTCCACAATGCAGATGGCACTGCCTGCTACATGAACACAGCTCTTATTGCCCTGCTATGGGCACTTGGATGCCATGATCCCACTCGATCTGGATCATTGTGCAGCTTATATCAGTGCTTAACTGCGAGGTCGGACCTTCGATTGATGCGCAACATGTGCTGGACTATGTTGCTGGGGAACTGGGCCAGGCCCAATCAACAACACGACATGCACGAATTTCTGCTTCACCTCATGCCGAGAGTTCGATTGGAGGACTTCAGCGGTTTGTGGCAAACTCGCAGACTGGAGGACACGGGCACTGTGATCTGTGCATCTTCCAATGCACTGCTCCCGGTCACTGTTGACCTGCCCCTGGAGGCACGGGGGCTTCAGCATTGCGTACAAGAGTGGTCTGCCCAGCATTATCATACCGCTTTCGATGGCAACCTGCCTCATCTCATTTGCCTCCACTTGTCGCGCTATAGGCGTGATGATGAAAGGGGCATTCTCAGCAAGGATGATCAGGCTCTCCCGGATTGGTCTGAAGTGATACGCATTCCGCAATTCGCGACGTCACATGACATTCAGAAGCACTGGAGACCCTATCAGGTGTGTGCCATGGCTCTCCACTACGGTCCTGCCTTGCACCAGGGGCACTACCGCTGTCTGACGCGATGGGGTCAAAATCCAGTGCGAGTCTGGTTGCATGACGACAATCATGCAGCTGTGCCCCTCTCTTTGCCAGACTCTGTTGAGCTCAGTCGCAAAGCCTACTTGCTATGGGCAATGCGAATGGACTGAGGCCTCACTTGCCATTGTGAGCACGCTTTGACTGACGACTTAGTTGTACAAAGCACACGTACTGTCATTCGTGACTACGTGTGACTTGAGGGGGCACAAAATGTGCGCGCCCACCGAGGCGCCGGAATCTCACCATGAGATTCTGCCTTAGCTAGCTAGGCGACGACTCGTTCGCTGCGTCCTGAAGATACATATATATATATATATGTATATATATATATATATACACATACATACATATATACATACATATATACATACATGCATATATATGTATGTATGTATGTATGTGTATATGTATACATATATATATATATATATATATACATATATGTATATATATATACACATGTATACATATGTGTATATGTATATGTATATGTATATGTATATGTATATGGATATGTATATGTATATGTATAGGTATAGGTACAGGTATAGGTATAGGTATAGGATTGGTATAGGGAGAGATATAGGTATAGGTATACAGTTTATGTGTGTGTATATGTATGTATATAACGACATATATATATATATATATATAGTATGTACAAGCATACACACACACATGTACTATACAGTGTTAATGGTTTACTATCTGTTCTGCTGTTGCCAGCACAGGCTTGACTCCTATCTTTCTGACAGAGTGTGCGATCTTCAGCAGAGTGTTGTATGAGGTTTGGACTACTTTTGAGGTATGGGCTCCCTTCAGCCTAAACGCTGAAGGCCTCACATGAACTGCCAAGTTGGACAGTTGGGGCCCAGCAAAGAACTTAAATCTAGGTCTGAAACCCTTCCGCTCTCATGTAAACTCTAAACCCTAAACCCTAAACCCTCAACAACACCAGTGCGGGCTGCTGACTGTGCATGTTTTTTGGGAAGATCCGAAACCGAGTGAACGCCCACGAGCTTTAAGCCCAAAAACTTCCGGATGCGGTTTCAGGTTTAGGGTTCCATGTGGGGGATTATACGAGGGTCCGGATCTTAACAATGGTTGGCAATAGTATCCCCTTCCAGCACCTATAGTTATACTTTCACAGCCCGAATCTCATTATTCTGGCCCGTGTCATGAACCTTATGAAGACGCTATAAACGACCATAGCCATGTCCGGTTGTTATTCGTAGCCAGAAGCTCTAAAGCTCCAAAACCCCAACACCTTCGAAACCCACGCAAACTCTGCACCCTAAAGCCTCAACTGTACATCCTAAACCCTGAAGCCCAAAACCCCTCGACCTTCAAGCCCTCTACGCTCAAGCCCAAAAGCCTAGACCAAGAAGCCCCAAACCCTCAACCACTTAGAGGATCACGGGACTTAGTAAGTAGGTTATAATTGGGGTTACAAGCCCCCTAAGTGGGGTTATCCTAATTATAACCTACTTATAACCTTACTTACTAAGTCCCATGAGCCTTCAAGCAGGTGGATGCCATGCGCAGTGACGACCACTTGACGGCCTCGGGCGCCAAAGTTCCGCGTCTCAGCGCAACAGACCACTTCAACTAGTGGAAACCTTAGACTTCTAAGCCCGGAAGGATTTGGAGTTTAGCGTTCAGGGTTTAGGCCTACAGTTGCAGGGTGTTAAACCCCCCCCCAAACCTAAACCCCAGAAGCTCGAAAGCAAAAAGCTCGAGCCTTGAAGCCCTGACCGAGGCGCCACGACTTGGCCAACCTCCGCGTACCCCTGCACACGAAGATCGAGTCCGAGCCTTTGTTCTCTGGGGTTCAGGGTTTGGGCTTTAGTAGTCAGAATACCACCGCAGGACGAAAGTTCGCCAGACTGCCTGTCACTCAACATATGTAGTAGTGCCACCCCTCTTCCCCCCTAGACTCCTCCACAAGAGCCCCAAATCTCTCCGCCAAAAACAATTGTAAAGGCCTCGACAGTAGCCTTTTGAGACAGAAGGTTTGAGCCGCCTTTTTGGAGCCTTTCAACTCGGGGTCTTGAGTTTGGGGTACAAGGTCTTGAGGGTTTAGGGGTCAGGATTTAGGGTCTTTGGATCAGGGTTTAGGACTTAAGGGCTTAGGGTTAGGGGCTGTTTAGGGTTTAGGGTTTAGGGTCTTCCTGAACCCTAAACCCTAAACCTTCTTTGCGGTTCAGTTTTCAGGCTTGCGAGGTCTTCATTGATGCCTGAGGCCTAGGGCTCTTGCGGGATATATGCCGACCGAGCTTTTGGGGTCTGGGCCTTTGGTGACTCTTGAAAGGACGGTTAGGGCTTTTACTTGAATTTAAAGCTCAGGTTCAAGGGTGTTGAGCTGTGGGCTTGGGGCTTAGGGCTCCAGTGGGTTATGTTCCAAGAGTAAGTATTCAGATGCTCCCCTAAACCCGAAACCCTAGACTGTAGTATTTTGAGTGCAGGACAACCAACGATGGCAACTGGAGGGAGTACACGGACCACAACGACTCTGGGCCGCATGTGCCATTCCCTACACCCTAAACGCTAAAGTGCGTGTGCAAAAAAGTCCGCGTGCTTGCATTGCTAACGTTTTCGTTAGTGCATTCGTCATTCATTGTCACTGTTGCCAATCTGCCGTTGTCGGTGTTTGCTCTCCGTGCGGCTGTGATGTTGCTGGCTGAACCTCGCCATGCTAACCAAGAAGCTTATCAAGCACACTAAAGCCCGCATTCCTCAAGCCCTGCATCCTAAACCCAAACCCTAAAACCGATAAGCTCCGGACCCCTAGGATGCTGAGGCCCGAACCAACTTCCGGACCTCCCCTTAGCTCACACCCTAAACCTAAACCAAAAGCCCGAAACCCCGGGCCTTAAAAGTCCTAAGGGCCTTAAACCTTAATCTCCAAAATGATCTCGTGCTGCTTCTGCTGGCTAACGGTGCGTGCGCCAACATGCCGGATACGGGTGGACAGGTGCCCCTAGTCTACGCGATTTATTCGGGTCGTGGTGAATGGGTTTTGGCCCTATTGCAGGCGCGGGCTGACCCAATGCCTGCAACGGGCTTTTAGCCCCTAAGCTGGGCTCTTGTCGAGGAACTTAGTGTAGTTACCATAATACGGATCTATGGTTCTTAACGCTTAATCTTCATCATTATGGTAATTATGGTAAATTTGAAGTAAACTCCTCAACCAGAATTCAGTAAAGCCTTCAGCTTCATCTGAGGAGTGTCATGCCTCGACGCCGGATGGGCGCCTGTACATGTGCGGTGAGCACGCGCCGCTTTGATGATCTGTTGGAGTTTGGGGCTTAGGAAGCAATCGGGGTTGAAAGGGTTCCGGGTTTAGGATCAGAGAAAGATTGCAACGATTGCTCGTGCCTGTGAAGGGACGATGTGTCAGAGTTTAGGTGGTATAAAAGCGAAACCAAGACCCCTATGACTATAGGGGTCTTGCCAGACCCTCACCTTGTATATATAGAACAACCCTGGTCCCTAAACCCTCACACCGTGGTCAGAGGGCCGCTTCTGCAAGTCCCAATCTGGGAGTTTCCGAAAATAGGGGACCCTATTATAGTATAGTACCCTAAAAAGTAGGGTCCTTATTATAAGGACCCCAAAATAGGGTGCCCCTATTTTCGGAAACTCCCATCTAGTTCGGGCAGCCCCTGCCTTGATGACAAGTTCGGTTGCGAGTCTGCCGGATTGAAGTCCAGAGCTCTAGGCTAGAGTTTGGATGTATATAGGGAGTTTGTTTATGGGTGTTTTTATTATCCAATCCCTCAGTCCTTACATCCTCAAGAGGTCTCGCTAAACCTAAATGCCTAGATCCTGGTTTTCGCTGCGAGGAAGTATTTGCGGTACTACAAATTCGAGAGCCAAACCTTCACAGCCGACGGTGTGCCGATCTTCAACGATGATGTGTGGAGCTACTGGGAGGCCTTTTGGCTTTAGGGTTTAGAGTTTGGGGTTTGGGGTTTGGGCTTTAGGGTTTAGAGTTTGGTTGGGGTTTGGGGTTTTTGGCTTTAGGGTTTAGAGTTTGTTTGGGGTTTGGGGCTTTTGGCTTTAGGGTTTAGGGTTTGGGGTTTGGGGTTCCGGGTTTAGGCCTTGGGGTTTGGGGTTGATGCGCGGCAGCGGTCATGTTTATGTGGGATGGCAATCCGGTTCTGTGTCTATATAGGCAGGCTGCAGGGCTGCGGGAAATGATGTCGATGGATGTTGCTGAAGCTCAAGCTCTGTGTAAGCACTAGGGTCATGGGGCATGAGGAGTTTGGGTGTGTGACTTTCCCTGTGAGCCCTCCGGCAGGGAGTGTATGCAGACCGTATTTGTCTTTGTCAGGTTTCGAGCACATGCACTTGTGCGGCGAACAAGGACGAAGGAAGCCTGCACCGTAATAAGATGGCGTCTCGAGGCGACCAGTACCCTCTATAAAGCGTGATGCATCAACATGCGCACACAGGCTGTAGTTTTTATAAGCATTGAAAGGCATCCTTGTGGTGTGATTGTCTGCCAAAGCTTAGTGCAAAGAGTTACTCGACAGACATGTAAGCAGAAAAGAGAGCGAAGATGGAGGGTTGGCGAATGTGCCGCAGACTTTAAAACACGTGAAAAAAGCACAGTGCCGACATGCACAGCGTCGATGGAGTCGATGGAGGTGCGGTTTCGTGCTTTTCACTGATGTAGCTGTCCGCTGAGCGTTGTGGCTGGGCGTCAGATTCCACAAGACGTTTCATGAAGAACTGGTTGTTTTTCCGGTGTTGTTCAACGTTTAAAGCGGGCGTGTTTCAAATTGCGTTGCTCGAGGTTGGCGCCTCTGGTCAGCGGTGATGTCGTTCTATTCTATTCAAACTTACTGAGACAGGTTTGTGCCAATTGACCGTGGCGCAAAACCAAGGCAGCGGCTCAATGCCCTTGGCCTACACCGCTTGGCTGCTGGGCTATGGTATGATGCAGAAAATGTTATCGAGAGCTTCTCTTGTGGATCTGGGCAGGTCCTACAAAGTTGAATACCGTGTATGTTGAGAGTCATAGCATGCAAGGGGCCACACACAGCCTGGCCAGTGTCAAAGCCAAGAGTCAGAAACGCACTTCCCTAAGCGATCCCACGAAAACCAGGCAGTCCCTTTCGACGGTGCCTGCCAGTTTGCGGCCGTGGGCCACGGCTGCGGGGGCACGGCGCAACTAATGCGTGACTTTGCGCTTCATCACCTCTCACCAGGAGGAGCCCCTCAGCTTCCACAAGACGTTTCATGAAGAACTGGTTTGTTTGCCGATGTTAACGTTTAAAGTGGGCGTGTTTCAACTTGCGTTGCTCAAGGTTTGCGGCCCTGGTCCGCGGTGATGTCTCGGAGCACATCCTCAGGACACGAGTGCTGCCGGTGGAAACAGCATTGTTATTGAACAGCAACATGAGGTTTCGCGCAAGTTTCGGGCCGGGCAGCAGGGATCGAAGGATGGCGGACAGCAACGAGCAATGAGTGGGGTGATGCCGTCACCATCAATGCAGGCCCTATGCGAAGCGTGTGGCCGCGTGTGCTCTAAGCGTCGCAAGCTCGCGCGTCTGTACGCAGATTGAAATTGCAAAGTTGCTTCCCGCTGGCAATTAGCGAAGGCAGGTTCCACCTTGCAACCCCGCAGGAATGTCGGTGCCATAGTTCCACACGCGGGCTCCGCGAATTAAATGGCAGCGTGAAGTATGCTGTGCACACAGGCCCGTGGAAACCTTCGTGTAGCCAACTCAGGATACGGATCATCAAAGCGAATGAGGACCTGTTGCCCGTCCCCTCACTGCAATCCGTAATCCTGTGAAACACCAATCACCGTCTTGTTCTTCGAGGATGACGCTTGTCGGCAAATAGCAGCATGGTTGCTGCATCCCCGACGGAAGCCAGTCATTCTCACTTGAGAGTGAGTGAGTGAGTGAGTGTTGTAAGAATTTCTAACTTCTAGACCTTGGATTACATCAAATAATTACTCTGTCATTTAACTGTCATTTGGCGGTTTTCCGTTTGTCATTGTTTAGTCGTTTCTGTCGTTCGCCTTCCTCCCTCCGCGCCCCATGCCCACGGAAATGACAAACAAAAATTGTATCAACATGACAAAAATGACAATGCCTCGGGAAATGTGCAAATTTCGGTTTGGCGCTTTGCCCCGCCCTCCCTCCCTCCGCACACCACCAACATGACACAAAAACGACACCAGCGTAACAAAAAATGGCAATGCCCCGGGAAATGTGCAAATTTCGGTTTTGCGACCCGCAACGCCTCCTTCCCTCCGCGCCCCACTAAAATGACAAAAAACTGACAATGCCTCGGGAAATGTGCAAATTTCGGTTTGGTGTTTTGCCCCACCCTTCTTCCCTCCCTCCGCGCCCCACCAAAATTACAAGGAACGACACCAATGCCAACAAAAACGCCTCCTTTGGACAAAAAAAAAACCTGAATGACAAAAAATGATTCCATAATGACAAAAAACGACACCAAAATGACAATGCCTCGGGAAATGTGCAAATTTCGGTTTGGCGCCCTGCCCGGCCCTCCCTCCCCTCCCTCCCTCCCTCCCTCCGCGCCCCACCAAAATGACACAAAAACGACACCAAAATGACAAACAAATGACACCAAAATGACGACAGTGTTAACGTTAACCACATCCAGAATGACAAACAAATACAATCCCAATGACAAGAAATGACAAGGGCAAATTACGAAAAAATGTCAAATAAATGACAAAATTATTTTTTGGAACCCACCTCAAGCTTTGCTGCAGAAGTTCGTACAAAGTGAGCATGCGTGCGGGCGCGTGCAGGTGGGCGCTTTGGCTTTATGGTTTCGATTTGGGTTTTTTTGGTTTGGACTTTGGGGTTTGGGGTTGCCGAATAATGTCTATGCGGGATGGCACCGAGGTTCTGTGTCTGTGTCTTCGAGGAGATTTTTATTGGATGTTTTATCTCTAAACCTCAAACCCTAAACCCCTACACAGACTCCCCGATCTATACAGGTTGAGCCAGGCTGTGGCCCACCCCAGGTTAGACCTGCAGCACCCGAAACCGTGAAGGCTACAAGTACATTGTGTTTCATACGGTATATATAAAAAAAGTATACATATACGTATAAGTAAGCAAAGTAATAAATAAATGAATATGTATATATATGTATATATATATATAAACATATGCATGCTTCTTTGCTTTCTCTGACTCCCTCCCTCTCTCTCTCTCTCTCTCCCTCTCCCTCTCCCTCTCCCCCAAGACGAAGTGCTCGAATCTTGCCGGTTTGGCGGGTATCAGATTTGAGGTTTCGGGTTTAAGATTTAGGGCTCAAGGTTTAAGGCTTGGGTTTAAGGTTATGGTCGAAGATTGAAGGTTTCGGATTTAAGGTTTAGGCTCAAAGGTTTAGGGTTCAGGGTTTAAGGTTTAGGGTTCAAGGTTTTGGGTTTAGGGTTTAGGTTTTAGGGTTTAAGGTTCAGGGTGCGCAAACTCCGATGCACAGCTCGTGCAGGCGGAGTCAACTGATCCGGCGTCTTGGTTCACTTTGGGTTTAAGGCTTGGGTTCAGGGTGTAGGGTTTTAGGGTTTAGGGGTCTCAAGTTTAGAGTTCAGGGTTTGGGGTTAGGATTTACGATGCAGGATGTAATGATTCAGGGTTTTGAGGCATGAAGATTGTTTTTTCAAAATGAGGGGTCCTCTTTGGAGGCCTTTTTTCGTAAGAACCCATAGTGTTGGTTTATTTTGTTGGACGAAACCCTAACCCTTAAACCCTACACCCCAAACCCTAAACCGTATTGTAACTTCAGTGTGTTCGAACTATAAAGATCCCCACGTCACTTGGCGTGCCGGGGTTGCACGTTCGAGTTCAGGACTGCGAGTTTGTAGGGTTTTGGGCACGAGGAGGATCGAATGCAGTACCCCTTCTTCCTGAACGGTTTGAGGTTGAGGGTTCAAGGTACAGGGTGAAGTTATGCAGGGGTCTGTGTCGATTGAGGTTCGTGGCGGTCTCGGCTTTCCGGTTTAAGGGGCCGTTGCAAGCTCGTCATTGCCCGGTTCTAAAGGTAAGGACTCCGAAACCGTACACACCAAAGCCCATGAACTGTTGTATCCCCGTTGTCGTCCAAGTATAGTCTGCTATGAAATACCTTAAAACCCGAGCTTAGCTGTTGAAAGTTTTTATTAGTGATTAGTGCCTCGGCCCAAGGTGGTTCCCAAGGAATTCCGTATGCACTCCTCGAACAAAGCTGCCTGGTGCTTCCCCGACTGGCACCGACCCTTCGAAACTTTGGAGAATGGCGACCACTTCTACGCCATGTACGAGCCTCCGACTCAAATTGGCGGCTGGAGATTTGGGGTTTCCGATGACGGACATTCAGCTTTGTAGACAAAAGGATTTTGCAGTTCGACTAAAATTACGAAGTAGATCATAGCTTAGCTCGTTTGAGTTTAGGTTTCCCAATGTAGGGTTTGGGATTTAGGGTTTAGGGTTTGGCCTAGTTGGCAGTGTTTTTCTTAGGATTATTGCCAGGCATTTGGCCAAGTAAAACAGGGGCCTGACCAATAACGAACCTTATTCCATTGGGTTCCTTATGATATCTATAGTAGAATATCCACCAAAAGCCGAATTAAAATTATGAAGGCCTCTATACTAAACCAGGAGCCATCATAGTAGCCCTTATCGCAAACTTACTCTGATTATGAAGGCTCCTAGAAGCAAGTCTAAGCTACATCCCTTAGTTTAACTGGTGGAGTCTCCGGGGTCTTCAGGATCCGAATCTGAAACTTTTTGGGCTGGTTGAGGGTTTAGGGGTTGCCACTTTCGCTCAGGCCAGTGGTTCAGGGTTGATTTTTTAAAGCCTGAATAGTTGGTAATCGTACTACCTGGTCGTCCCGTCCGTACCATCATTGTAGTCTTGTATACCTCAAAACCCTATTCTGATGCCTTTAGGCTTGTTTTTAAGGCAAGGTCGGGCTTAGGATGTCGGTTTAGACGAGCTCACTGTTTACAGCAATATTGGGCCTTTAAGAAAGACTGGGAGCTTTGCCGTCAACCGAGGTTTACGGAACGTCGTGCCCCGGACCAGCAGACGGTGACAGAGTTGGGTTTGCTTTTTGTCTCTCTTTGCGTGTTGGGTTTAGGGTGTAGGGTTCAGGGTTGCGTGTTGATGCATCTGTTGTCTTCGACTTGTGCGCCTTTCATCCAACGATTCGTCCCATACCTCCAGCATCAATCGCACCTCCGATATGCTTCGATCCTCACACTTTGAGCGGTTGTGAGCCCAGGGTGCTTTTCGTCATGGGCTCCGTGAGGGCTTCTTTTTTGGAGACCTTCAACTTCTCTTCATCCTTACATGACGCTCCGTCAGAGAGGCCTCGCCAAGAGGTAGTGCCCTCGCTGTCGGTTGGTTTTGAACTTTTCTCATCTGGGAGTTTACGAAAATAGGGGACCCTAGACTAGTACCCTAAATAGTAGGATCCTTATTATAAGGACCCCAGAATAAGGTGCCCCTAATCTTCGGAAACTCCCATCTACTATCTGTCTTTCTTTCTCCTCTAATACGTGTGATTATCTCTAAACCCGCAACCCCAAACCCGAAGCCCTAAGATTAAAGGCTACTTAGAGGATCATGGGACTTAGTAGGTTATCATTGGGGTTATAAGTCCCCTAAGTGGGGTTATCCTAATTATAACCTACTTATAACCTTACTTACTAAGTCCCATGAGCCTTCAAGTATACCCTATAATCCATAGCCCGATGAGGGGTGCTTTGTGCTTGTCGTCCTTGCAAGGGGTCATGAGGCGTTGCGGATGTATTTAGAGTTTAAGTTGTAGCCCAATTCCTTCGAAGCGTCAAAGCACAAAACCTCCAAGCCTCAAAATACCAAATCCCAACCCAACGCCGCCGCAGAAACCCCGCCTTGCAACATTGCAAGGTATCGTCAGTGGATGAACGTGACGGTCACGAAGCCCATGACCGCTGAAGCAAAACTTGTGAATATGGTGCTGGGGGACAAAGTGCCTTGGACAATTCGAGCACTGCTTTGAGGTTCATGGGTAGTTATAAGTGGGGTTATAAGTCCCTGAGTATGGGTTTTATGTATAGTTACCCTACTTATAATCTGTGTATTGCTACGCACCAACCTTCAAGAGTCCTTGCTCATGCTTCTGCTCCCACTGCTGCTTCTGCTGCCCTGCTTCGATGTCGACAGCTTGAACTCCTCCTCTTTTCGTGCTGCCTCAGTTGCTGTTGACACGAACGTAGCTGCTATTAGCACTACTTGGAGGTTCGTGGGTAGTTGTAGGTGGGGCTATAAGTCCCCTCATATGGGTTATAAGTCTAGTTACCCTACGTATAGCCATACTTATAATTGCCCATGAACCTTCAAGTAGTTTACCGCAGACTCCAAAATGCGTCGTCGGATGCTTGGCCAAAGCCTTGACGACGTTCGCTTCGATCCGTCCTACCTCGAAGCCAGAATCCGAAACACCGAACCCCAAGGTCAGACTTGGACGCGAGATCGACCAGCACCTTGACGCAACAAGTGTTCCTGAACCCCACTTCCCCCAAACCCCAAATTTGAAGCTGGACCCCAAGAGACCTAGACGTGCTTAACTGTTGCATCAGCCCCTCATCGGCAGATCAAGCCTCAAAGTGAATTCGGGTTTGGGGTTTGCGGCCTCACCTTGAAGCCGTAACCCGAAATTCGAATTCAGGGCACGAGTCGGAGGATGACCGTTTCGCAGCTCATCGATAAAGCATAACCTTAAACCCTAAACCCCTAAACCCTAAACCCCTCTAAACCCAAAACCCTAAACCCTAAACCCCTAACCCCTAAACCCTGAACCCTTAAGCCCCTAAACCCTAAGCCCTAAACCCTAAACCCCTAAACCCCTAAACCCTAAGCCAGCTTTTTGGAGGGTCTCTAGGCTCGCGGGCTCAGTCTGCCATGTGGGTGGGGTTGTCAAAATTAGGGTCCCTTTTTGGGTCCTTAATATAATATTCCTTAAATCATTAGGGGCTTCATATGATGATTGAAGCTATATTCCTCAATTAAGGGGTATAGGAGTAATATTTAGGGTACCCCCAAAAGGGAACATAATTTTGACAGCTACCCGTGTGTGTGTGTGTGTGTGTGTGTGTGTGGTTTTGCTTCTTCGGCTCCTTGTTTTTCCTACAAGGTTCCCACAAGGAACATATAATAAGGCCGACCATCAGACCTTAATGCAGATGACAGGGTGTTGTTCAATCCTGAAAAGGTCGTCGGGTTAGTTCGAAAGGTCGGGCTCTGAACCCGAACCCTCAGCCCGCTAAACCCTAAACCCTAAACCCTAAACCCTAAACCCCCACACCCTAAACACTCCCAGAGAGCCCAATACCCCTCGATTAAGGAGTCCAGGGTCCCATTTAAGGGATCGATAGGGTTTAGGGTTTAGGGGGCTCCTATACCCCTTAATTAAGGAATATAGCTTAAATCATCATATGAAGCCCCTAATGATTTAAGGTATATTGCCCAATTAAGGGGTATTGGGCTCTCTGGGCTGAGCCCTGCACCCATCCCATGCTGAAGGTATGGCTTCATCTCCCTGGACGGTCGGCTGTTTATTGCCACCGATGTGCCGTGGTGGAGAACAGGCTTGCAAGCCAACGGTTTTACGTTTAGGGGTTTCAGGGTTGGGATTCAGGGTTTAGGAGTTGGGGTTTAGGCTTTAGGGTTTAGGGTTCAGGGTTTCGGGGTTGAGGTGGGTTCACGGTTTCGGAGTTGAGGTTTGGGGTTTCGGGGTCCGGGTTTAGTGGTTAGGGTTTAGGGCTTAGGGTTTTAGGTGCAGGGTTTAAAGTCTAAGTCTAGGGGGTGGGGTTAAGGGTTTTTGGGTTCAGGGTTTTGGGTTCAGAGCTAAGGGTTTTGGGTTACGGGTTACAGTTTAGGACCTAAAGTCTAGGGTCAATACAGAACGGGTGTAGAGTGTGAGGGTTGGCTCTTGAAGTCTGCGCAGGATAGGGCTCTGAACAAGAGGTAAGACCATTCCGTTTCAGTCATTTACTCGCATATACGCTACAGTAGTAGACTTTACTGTGCTGTCCACCAAGCACTACCATACTCTCCAGACTCCTAAACCTCTAAACTCCTAAACCGCCAAGCCCTAAACTCCTAAACCCTAAACCCCCAAACCCCCAGACCCCTAAACCCTGTACTATCCGCCAAGCACTACCATACTCTCCAGACTGCCTTAAGTTGTCATGCCCAGATCTTATGGGTACTACTTTGCGTTGAACTGGCGCCTGCGCGTGTTTTGCTTTGAACCGCCCTTTCCGAACTTTGAGAGCCGTAAGCCCTAAACCCGAAACGCCACGAAACAGCGGGGGTTCAGCCGGATATCCCGAAGCCAAATCCTGGCGAGCAAAATCGTAGAAGCTGAGTCGCAACACCGAAATGCTGCAAACGTGGAACCCTCAATCCAGAACTTAGTTTTAACCCTAAGGGTCCAGGTATCACCTTAGGAGGGTCCGGAATCTCCCAAAAATGTCCCCAGCTAGCATCAAAACCCCTCACCCTAAACCCAAAACCCTAAACCCAAAACCCTAAACCCAAAACCCTAAACCCTAAACCCTAAACCTAAACCCAAACCCTGAACCCTAAACCCTAAACCCAAACTCTAAACCCTAAACCCTTAACCCTGAACCCAAAACCCTAAGCCCTAAAACCCTTTCAGCCCAGAGTTTGCTCGGTGCCTCGTGGCCCTCCTGGATCCTAATGCCTCACTGCCGAAAAGACCGCCTGAAGCCTTATTAAACCCCTCTTAGGGACCCAAAAGGCACATAAGCATAAGCAATTTATAGGGATATCCGTATCTTAATTGGCTTCCTTATAAGGGGGTTTATATGGGATATCCCTATTGGGGCCCTACCCTCAGGTCTCTGTAACAACCCAGAAAAACTCTTCAGAACCCCATGCAAACCCCACAACACCCTTTACAAATCTATCCAACACCCCATATCAAACACCCCACTATAAACCCTGAATCCTAAATCAGTCAAACCAGGCCCCAACCATTAGCTCCTCCTAGTATAGGAGTTCTAACTGTTCTGCAGTTCGACAAGGGCCCATAAAAAAAAGTGAGAATAAACCCTAAACCCAACCTTAAACCCCCCTACGAAAACCTGCAGCAGGCTGGAAGAACCTCACCTACTCCGCCATCCCCGAGGCCTCTTCACTCTTTTACGGTTGAGGGGTCGAAGGCTAAAGGTTGATAATTGGGTACGGCCCCCATTCTTTGAGAGTCTAAAATAGGGCTACTATTAAGGTCCTAATATATCTATATTATGAATACCGTACCTAAGTTGATAATGTCTAGGATTTGGGGTTTAGGGTTTAGGGGTTTAGGGTTTTTGGGCTTTAGGGGTTTGGGGGTTTGGGGGTTTCGGGTCTGGATTTGGGGTTTAGGGTTTAGGGGTTTAGGGTTTTGGATTTAGGGGTTTAGGGTTTAGGTTTTTTGGTTAGTATCCTTGTGGTTGTTGTCCGAGAAAGTTTTTGTCGGTGGTTGGGGTTTAGACTTTAAAAGCTGTTTGGCGTTGAAGTTCAGTTTGCTCGTTCTGTTAGGCGGGAACTACGGTTGATGATATAAATCCTGCATTATCCATAATAAGGAATATACCATAATTCCCACAGCTTAGGGTCCTTAAGCTAATGCAGGGTTTGTATCATGAACCGTACGAGTTTAGAGTGTGCGGCAGTCCAGGGTTCGATTTAAAATGGAATTTGCAAGCTTCCGGCTTTGAAGGCTGAGGTCGGGGGTTTCGGGTTTAAGATTTACTACTTAACTTGGGTTGCTCTGCGACCACTCTAAACCCTAAACCAAAGGAGTGGTGCATTATACTTAAGGAAACCCTAGACCCCACAGTATCAGCCGGGTCTATGTTTGGCTGGAGTGCCTACAGTCTGCACCCGAAACCATATGTTCTTACGGGAGGCCTGAATAGTTGGTGGCGCGTGCACCAGGACCCTGATGTTAGCCTGCTTGTTTCGAGGGTGGCACAGTAGGTAGTCTTTGGCGTTGAAGGGGGGGGGGGGTTAGGGGGTGATAGCGTCCGTTCCTACGGCGACCATGCCCCAAAACACCGGCGTTTACAGCACTCTTGCCCTCTGCACAACAGAATGCAACAAGGATGCTTGACGTTCGTGGAACAATACATGCTGTCACAAGCGATCATGTCATTTGTGAACAAACTTAAAACACTATTGTTTACCGAATTCTTGCTTCTTTGCAAAACAACATGCAAAGGACGATTGACGTGTCTGGACAAGGTGCCCTGTCACAAGCTTTCATGTCTTTTGTGAACATGCCTAAAACACTAGTCACTAGTATTGACAGCGTTCTTGCCTCTTGCACAACATAAGGCAAAAAGTGTGCTTGAAGTTTCTGGAACAAGGCGCTCCGTCACAAGCGTTTATGTCTTTTTTACACTGCCAGAAACACCGGTATTTACATAATTCTTGGCTCTTTGCAAAACATACTTTCAGCAGGATGTTGGATGTGTGTCTGGGCTTGCTTGTGCTGTTACAAACGTTCTTTCTGTATGCGCAGCGTTAAGACCATTCATCAAAAGCAAAAGCCACCAGCTTGGCTTGGCGAACAAACGGGTTTTACTTAGGAATTAGGTACATTCATGTGCCACCGAACCACCAGGGTCCTGCTGCTTGCGTGACCTCGGGACCAGGTTAGAACTGGGGTTGCGGGCATGTTCTAGTATAGCCTTTTGATGAGTGTGCGGGTATAGTATCATATTTCTGGTTGTAGGGGACTCCTACATTTCACAGTATTGCTGAAATCCATTCCTGAAACTCCCCTCAGTCTTTACATTTCGAGGCGGCCCAGTGTCGGTGTCGAAACTCAAACCTTGATCCTGAAGTCCAGAATCCGGTTCACTTGAGTTGTGTTGTATTTGTTTACCTCGAGGTTTCGGTTCAAGGTCCCGGAGACGGCACCCGAAACACTGAACTGGAAGCCAAACGCCACCCTCAGCTTCCCAAGTGACCCATCATTGAGGAGCAAACTTGAAATTGTAGAGGGCCACATTGGCAGCCTCAAGGACTATCCTATGTATGTTCCCGACTTTAAACTTACTCGCTGAGTTCCCCTGACCATCACAACTTACGTTACCATAGGAAGGTAGATTCCGCGAAGAGAATCCTCGTGAAAACCTTTTACTACCCGTACAAAACTCTAGTTATATAACCGTGCATAGAAACCTTTATAAGGCCATGCTCAGGCCCGACAATATGCCATGTTCGGATTTAGGATACACAAGATACTACCACAACAACTTATGGTACATTTTCCTACCCTAAACCCTAAACCAAAAGAAGCTTCAGAAAGATTCTGCGGCCCCAGGATGCAGAGCCCTGCCCGCTGGATTGGCCTGCAGACAGGCGCATGGGCAATGAACATCGAAGAAAGGGTTTCGTGACTCTGGGGCCTTTGAATAGTATAGGGTTTCAGTGTATGGCTTGGGGATCGAAGTACGGGTCTCGTGACGTTATGGCTTTGGAATAGTATAGGGTTTCAGTTTAGGGTTTGGTTTAGGGTTGAAGGGCCGCCAATGAGCGCTTACCAGGGGGCCTTAATGATGTTTGTCATGTGTTTCTTTTTGTTATGTCATGTCGGTTTTTATCCAGAGTGTCGGGGTTTGGGAACCCGACACCCCAGAAACATAAATGCCGAAATCCTAAACCCTAACCCTCAAAGCTAAAACCGTACAGCTTAGACCCGAAAGCTAAAACCCCAAACCCCAAAGCTAAACCCTAGACCCTAAACCCCCAACCCTAAACCCCTAAACCCTAAACCCTAAATAAACAGTAGAAGTTTTTCGGAGGTTTCATGCAGTGTCGGGGCTGATCCGAGCCCCACGGGCTTTGAGATTCAGGCATCTGGACGAGTAAATACTAAGTCTCCTTAGGAATTATACTTTTCCATTTTTGTTCAAATAAAAACCCAAGAGAATATTATTTTTTTATTATGGTTCTAAGAGGGGTATAGAATAGTGAGAATGCTTTGTCGGTGTGCGTTGTGTTCTAAGCTTTCTACGCAGCTGAGTCGCTAACCTTTAACCATCAGGGGCCTGTTTCACTATAACATATGTAAGCCGCCAGCTTTTTTCCGACCAGGGTGCTGCAGTAACACCGAAACCTAAAATCGAAAAGTTAAGCCCTAAACCCTGAACCCTGACGTCTAAACCGTCGGCCCGAAACCTTGAAACCTGAGCCTGAACCCCTACTTGGAGGGGCAGGGGACTTAGTAAGCAGGTTATTAGTAGGGTTATAATTGGGGTAACTCCATTTAGGGCACCTATAACTCTACTTATGACCTACTTACTAAGTCCCCTGCGCTTCCAAGTAAACCCTGAAACCTAAACCCAAAACCCTTTGGTGTTGCTGTTTATGTTGTGCTTTCGGGATACCTTTTCCCTTTGGGTATGCTGCTGTGCACGCCGCTTGAAGACGGGACCTTCGTGCGTAATGTAACAGAGATATAGTAATCACAATAACAATAAGAGTAATAACGATAATAGTAATGAAAATAGCAAGGAGAAAGGCCATTGCACAGAAACAGGCTGAGATCTAAATGCGAAACATTAAACCTTGACACCTCTAAATTCCGGTGGCGTTCGCAAGCTGACGGAAAAATCCCCGGCCTGTGCGGCTTTGGGTTTATGGTTTCGGGTATGGGTTTTGTGCGTTGTGGTCTGGGCGCTTCGCATTTTCTTGCAGTAGACGATGTCGTCTTCATTGGGAGCTGGATGAGTAGTTTAGAAAGTTTTCCTGTGGAGTACGAGCATCGAAAGGGTTGAAAGGCTGAAGCCGTACCCTAAACCCCAAGCCCATGAGCCTGACCTTCCAGGTATGTCCACGAGATGCACTACGACCCAGACAACCTCAACTTGAAAGAGCGCTACCCGCAACTCGGAGAGAGTGTCAACCTTTTACAGCATTTGTTCCTTCTTAGGGTGTAGGCTACTGGTAACCCTTGCAGAAACCCTTCTAGAAGCCCTTCTAGAAACCCTTAGGAAGCCTTATAGCAACTCGTTTAGCAACCCTTATGGTCCGTTCTTTTCGGTTTGGGGTTGAGGCAGAGCCCAAGGAAGCCTCATGCCTTGAAGCACTGCATGCGGCTAACCCACGGTTGACGATCTCCGAATCTTGCTCCTGTGTGATCTGCATGTTGCGGGTTGTTTAGGACTTGCTGCTCGGGGTTTCGGGTTGTGGGGCTTGAGGTTGGTTTAGACTTACGGGCGCAACTTATGAAGTACGAGTATGAAGGTAGTTCTTCCAGAAACCCTTTATACTAGGCCCTTGTACTCGCCCAAGGCCCGAGGCCCTAGGCCCACTGGGAGACCTCTTTGTGTTTGTGATCCCGCTCGTACAGTGCAGGGTGGCGAGATACCCGCTGAAGGACGCGCTGGGCGACTTGGCAAAAGGGCAACTGTCCCGAAGATAGCTTCTTCCTGGAGTCTTCAACGTCGTTGTTGCATCACTAGGACCTAGAGTAGGCCCTTATTCCATTTTTTATGGTTCAGGTTCTCTTATAAGCCCCTTTAAACCAAAAAGGGCAGCCTTTTTCTTCCTAGGTTTCTCTTGGGTCGAGATTAATTTTTTACCAGTTGGATTCGGAGTTTATGGCTTCGGATTTCATGCTAGGGTCTGCCCAAGCTTTTGCAGGTTCATGGGTGCTGTCGGTTCTTTTTGCAGGAAGAGGCGCCCGACTATTGCAGAGCCGTTCTATACATGATGATGATGGCGATGATTCTGATGATGATGATGATGATGAGGATGACAATGGTGGAAATCTTGATAGCATTGGCCACTTTCATGCTGTCGACTACGACTGGTCTTACTACTCTTTTCGTGTGCTGGCGTCATCGTCCTCCTTCGTCTTGTCGGAATCGGGGGGATTCTCATCCAGACCCTGAGGGAAAGCTGATTCTTTGAGTCCCTCTTCTGGTGTTGCAGGCCTGACCTACACCCTAAAGGGCGAAGTTACTTCAGCAAATTACTGCGAAATATTGGACGAGGGTCGTGAAGGATCGTGATTGGGGCGACGCAGTTAACAACAAAAGCCCCTCACCCCAAACCGTCTACGGCAGGAATATATCGGTGGTTGTCAAAAATTATGGTCCCGTTTTGGTCCCTATTTTACTGCGGCATCTATGTTTCAGGGGACTTCAAGAACGTACCTTCATGTTGACAACTATCTATATAAGGCTGGCGTGGTTTTGCGCCTGCAGGTTGAAGGGTTCACGGTGAATTCGGGTGCGGGATCCAAGGGTGTAGGGGTTTAGGGTTTAGAGTTTCTGTGGCTTTAGGGTTTAGGGTTTACGGTTTATAGGGCTTTAGGGTTTAGGGTTCAGGGTTTGTAGGGCGTTAGGGTTTGGGGTTTAGGGTTCAGGGGCTTATGCTGGGAGGGTTGAAGAACTGAACGCTCAAACCTGCCGGGTTTAGGGATTCGGCGTGTAGGTTCGAGAGGCAAGGAAGAAAGCTGGCCCAGGTAAGCACCAAAATAATCCAATCCAGGGTCTGCGTATGGGGCATTTGTGCTCAAGTATCGCTAGCTTTAAGGCTTTAAGGCGTCTTGCTTAGAGGTTGTTCGAGTTCCTTGCCTACCTTGGTGTGCGCTTCGGGGGCCCGCCCTGCTAATCTACAGTTCGAATGAGCTCGGAAACATCATAGGTGCCACTCCCCAACATGAGCCTTACTCTAAGCCCGAACAGCTAAACCTCCACCGCCAGCTGCAGGCTAAGTTCTCAACCCGGAACCCTACACCCAAAAGGCAAAACCTTCGACCCCAAACCCTAAGCCCCGAATCTTCCACCCTGAACCCCGATCCCTAGAAGCGAAAATTTCGGATCAGGGGGGGTTGGGGACCCCGTGCCCTCTAGGGTTTAGGGTTTATGAAGCCGTAAGACCGTAAGGCGCAAAACCGCTCTAAAAACTGCAAGCTACTAGTAACACCCCACCGAAGCAGGAGCCCAAACCCTAAACCCCTAAACCCCCAAACCCTCAGCTAGTAGGACCCCCATAAATGGGTAGTTATCAAAATTATGGCCCTTCTTTGGGTACCCTAAATATGAGGCGCCGTATTATAATAGGGACCCAAGAAGGGCCCATAGTTTTGACAACCGCCCGTATCCAAGGCTGAAGTTCAGATAAGAAGCCTACTCGGATCCCAAACAGCAAGCTCATAAAATCCCTCCGAATCGTTCGACTTCGTCTACTTACCCCCTAAACTCTAGTCCCTAATTCCCTAAACCCTAAGCCCTAAACTCTAGTCCCTAATCCCCAACGCCGAAACCCTCAACCGAAAACCACAAACCGTAAAGCCCAAGGTACACCCTACTCGCCAGAGTATCCGCTCGAGGGAGCCTCTGCTGCAAGGTTTAGGGTTTGGGGTATTAGGGTTTCGGGTTTCGGTTTAGGGTTTAGGGCTCAGGGTTCAGGGTCTAGGGTTTAGGGTTAAGGGTTCCGGGTTTAGGGTTTAGGGCTCAGGGTTCAGGGTTTAGGGTTTAGGGTTAAGGTTTTGGGTTTAGGTTTCAGGGTTCAGGGTTTAGGGTAAAATGCTGCTTTTGATTTCTCATGCCTTAATCATTAGAATAGGGTTCCTTTAGGGGATACTGTTACTGTAAGGGATTATGGGAGTTTAGTATATGGGTCTGAACAGATTACGGCCTTCGGCGTCCTATACTATAGCTATCAGAATGTATGCTATAGCTATAAAAATCATCCCCAAGCATCAGTGTTGCTGAGTGTTTAGGCTTCCGGTTCTGTGCTTGGCTCAGGGCCCAACCGCGGCAGCCTGAACGTAGGGTTGATGGTATAAATCCTGCATTACCCATAATAAGGAATATACCATTATTCCCATAGTCTAGGGCCCTAAACTATGGGAATAATGGTATATTCCGAATATACCATTATTCCCATAGTTTAGGGTCCTTAAAGTAAAGCAGGATTTATATTATCAACAGTATTGAGTTCCCGAGCTTGCGAGATCCCTGAGCCCAAGCCCAAAAACCCTGCATCCTCAATCATAGTTGGAGGTTCATGGGTAGTTATAAGTGGGGTTAGAAGTCCCCGAATTTAATTTGGGTTATAAGTATACTTACCCTACTTATAACCCTACTTATAACCTCCCATGAACCTCCACTGATGAAGGGCACACTCAAGCCACACGCAAGAGTGTTGTGGCCAAGATCGCACTAACAGCTACTCGTTTCGTCCACAGGTGGGGCTCGTTCAGGCTAGCGATCTGTAGCCAAAAGCATCTGATCACAAGCACATGAGCGCATGCGAAGAGAAGCGTTGACTAAACCCTAAACCCTAAACCCTAAACCCCTAAACCCTAAACCCTAAACCCTAAACCCTACGCACGTAAACTCTTAAGCTTGTGCCCAGAGCCGAGGCATGTATTGCTGGATGGACCAAGAAGCCCGGAATTTGTGGTACAAGGAGCCGCTACACCCGTAATGTAGGAACCTGATTAGGAAACCTTGGGCTTCTATTTGGGTTCCTTATATGAATCCTACTATTTTGGGGTTATAGGCCCAGGGTTTCTTAATCAGGTCCTCCTATATTAGGGTTTTCGGGAGTTGAGGGGTACTGCAAGGGCTGCTAGGAGGATTACTATACAGGGGTGCCAGGAGGGTTGCTTTGAGGGGTGCTACCGCTATATGTTTAGCAACTAATGCAATTTGTGCCTAGGACGGATTCAAGGATGGAACATCGGGAGCACTCATTCTTATAATGAGTTCACAACCACGAAGGGAACTCACATTGCTTTTGGCTATCTCGCAGACCAGTCTTTCAATTGATTCCATGTGTACACTAGCCTACGATTATGTTCCACTGTTACCTCCACGATCATAAAGCAAGAAGTCCTAAACCCTGAACCCCAAATGAAAGCTCAATCCCAAAGCCCTGAATTCCAAGCCGAAAGGACTAGAGTCACTGGAGGTCTCCTCCGCATGCTTGAACGGCGAACGATCCTTACACCCTTAGGCTCCGGTACAATAAACTCACAAAACTTGAGAACCAAAAATGCTAATCCTCTTGGTGGTGAACGTTTAGGGGGTTTAGGGTTTAGGGCCGGGGCAGAGGTTACCTGCAGGCTAGACCCCTGCGGAATGCTTTTTGACGGAGCGTTACCCGAAGGCTAGAACCACTCACAGGGTGCTGGGTGACTATGTGTGGGGTTTCTGAATCCAAAGCCCCATCCTAGAGTAAGGAGTCAGGGACACTCAGTGTTGGCATATACACCTGCAATGCCGCAGGGGTCGGAGAAGTTCTTCCGTGTCATTGGGGAGGATACCCGTGGTGCAGAGTTTCTCGACCTGCATCCATGGAGGGCTTAAGCGCTGGAATTTGGGCTTCCCTAAAGCCTAAACTACTAAACCTAAACCCTAAACGGCTCTAAGCCCTTAAAGCCGAATTCCGAATCCACCAAACTTCGCAAGTCTCCAAACTGGGTCTGCCAGGGTGAAGTTCAGGGGGCGGTCCTGGAGGTTTCTGTCTCAATCTTAATCCAGAGTTCCCGTACCCAGAGAGCCCAATACCCCTTAATTAAGGAATGTAGCTGAAATCATAATATGTAGCAGCAGCAGGCACGATATTGGTCGTAGTGAACCTACGAACCATACTAACATTCCTAATGAGCACCATCATCATCATCAGCATCATCATCATCATCATCACCATATCATGGTGATGATGGTCACCATCATCATCGCCACCCTAAGCCCTTGGCACTTAAAAAAAATAAACCCTACGTCACAATTGTCATCATGTGTGGTCAAGCCTCTGCCCTTGTGGTTATAGCCGGAAAAGTTTGTACTGCTTCTGGCCTTGCAGTCGCTCGAAGCATGCAGCCGCACCCTAAATCAATGACACACTCGGGCTCCACGGTAAAGAGTTACCCTAAACCCTAAACCCTAAGCAGGCCTGAGGCGTCAACCCTAAAGTCCCGAACCGGGTTTAGTGTTTAGGGTTTCGGTAAGCAGTTGGGGCCTAAATAGTTACCAATACTGTCTTGGCGGGTCCTTATTAATTAATGATAGTATAGTGGGCCCCAACAAGGCCCAAATAGTTACCCATACTATCTTGGCGGGTCCTTATTCTAATTATAGTCTAATGGCACCCAAAACCGTATTCTGATTATTATCTTGGCGGGTCCTTATTACATTTATAGGCTAACGGCACAAAAAACCCTATTCTGATTGTTAAGGCCCCTATATTAGGGTGGTTGTCAAAATTACCGTCCTTTTTTGGGTACCCTAAATATTAGGTGCCGTACTATACTAGGGACCCCAAAAAGGACCCTAATATTGACAACCGCCTATTAGACAGTTGGAGTTGTCGGACCTCCGCCGGGGCTTCGGAGTTTTGGACTTAGACATCAGGTCGAGGGTCACCCGAAACCACCGTCTAGAAGAGTTCCGTCAGGGTTCCTATAGAAAGGTTCCATCAAGGCTCTATAAGGGTTCTTTATGGATTCTTTGTAAAGGTTCCTTTAGGAGTTCCGCCAGGGTCTAGTGTCGTTCCTGAGTATAGTACCTTGTTGCCCTGTTTGTGTTATATAGGGTCCGCTTATTCGAACCTTAGAGTAGGAAAAAGGGTACCCGTATTATAAAGGGGCTAGTCAGGAACCTAGGGGTTCCTATAATGGTTCCATCAAGGTTCTTTAAGGGTTCTTTATGGATTCTTTGTTAAGGTTCCTATCCCCTAAGCCCTTTTCTGAAGGTTCCTATTCGACGGTGCTATGAACATCGACAATGGGCATGCGCGCTTCATGACGTCGCCCATGTGGAACTTCGAGTCAGAGAGGACAAGAGTGCCGGGTCTGCAAGGGTTTTTGGTTCAGGGTTTTGGGGCTTTTATTCTAAGGCCTCAGGGTTCAGGAATTTAGGGTTTGGGCTTTCAGGGCTTTTATGGCTTAGGGTTTACACTCGAAATGCTAAGCCGGCAAAGCTACGACATCCAATCTACACCCCAATCAGTCTGAAATCCTGTAATTTGGAATATTCCTCTAATCGCGATAAGAGGCCCTGTGATCAAAAATCCAGCCATCTGCAATTTGTGGCGGGCTCCTTGTATTGTAATAAGAAACTCTACGTTATTTGAGGAAGTATAGTACAGCACAACTACAACTCTCTGAAGGTCTGAGGATATTTCTTCAATTATTGGCATTTGGGCTTGTAAGGGCTTGGATCTGCGTCTTCATCAGGTTTTAAGAGAGCTTCGGGTTGTTGTCAGAACTCGTTTCGGCAGCTTTCCGGGTTTTGCCGGCATTGTGTTTTGGGACCACGGAGTTGGCTGTCTAGGATTTTTGGGGTTAGTGTCCTGACATTTGCGGGTGAACGGACGTTTGTGTTTCTTTGGTTGGGTTTAGTGTGGGGGTTTGTGGTTTTTATTATGGGTTCCTCAGCATGCCAAGCTCTAACCCTAAACCCTAGGATCTACTGTCTGAGTACGACCATCCGGAAATTCGCATTGCCACGGGCCTTAGTCCCCAAAGCTCTGAACTTTGTCTATGAGCCTACAATCATAAATCCTTGCCCTAAGATGCTAGAGCCCAGTGACCTTGAACTAAAAACTCCAGTCCCCCCCCCCCCCCCCCCCCCCCCCATTGCATTGGAAGAAGAGCCTAAATCCCTCACCTGCAGAGCTCTGAACCCTAAACAGCGCCTTAGGCACACCGCTTTCCCGGTGAGCTCCACACCAGCGGCGTGGACAGCGGATCCGGCTACCAGCTGCCGATGAGCACCTTCGCTTCCTCAGCTCCTCCTTCGGACTTTCTGGAGGTTGTATGTCGTTTAGGGTTTAGGGTTTAGGGGGTAATATAGGGTTCTGTACTGGTGTTATGAGGGTTTTGTTAGGCTTTCAGGGCTCTTCAAGTTTAGGGTTTCGGGCTTCACGGCATAGGGGGGAGGCCCTGATCCCTATAGGCCCTGAGCCCTCAAGCCTGGAAGCTTTGAGCCCTATATATACACATGTAAGTCTAAATATAAACATGACTATCAATATCAATGTCAATAGCAGTATCAATATCAATATAAATATAGACAAATAAAGTATAAAAAAAATAAATATAAATAGATAAATCAATAAATATATATATATATATATATATGTCAAATCTCTAAGCCCCAACAAACCCTAAAGCCTGAGCCCAGCAAAAGGCAAGGGCCACCACGTGGTTCCCGTCTTCGCCGCCCGACAGATGTTCTACGCAGAGCCCGAGCTCTACAACAATTGGAAGGTGCCATGCCTTTACCAATTCGGGTTTAGCTTCAGGGTTTAGGGTTTAGAGTTTAGGGCCATGCCTTTTCCAATTCGGGTTTAGCTTCAGGGCATAGGGTTCAGGGTTTGTTTACATGGCTCAGAACCGAAAGAGCCGAAAAGCTCCTACCATCTTGATAGGCTATGAATCTAAAGTACGTCGAGGGCTCTCTTTTCAATTAACTAGATTGTGGGACTTATTAGTTAGATTGTGGGACTTGGGGCTTATGGTTCATGGAATTGGAGTTTCGGCGCTTTTAACTGGTTTAAGGTCAGGGCTTAGCGTTAAACCCATCTCCAAAGTTTTTCGAACCGAAAACCCGGGCTCTAGAACTACCCTTCCCCCTTCCCACTTAGAGGATCATGGGACTTAGTAAGTAGGTTATAATTGGGGTTATAAGTCCCCTGAGTGGGATTATCCTAATTATAACCTACTTATAAACTTACTTACTAGGTCCCATGAGCCTTCAAGCATGAAGGCACCCCACTGGGATATCGTCTACTTGCCCATGACTGTGCCCCTCGGCTCCGTTGCCGGAGATTCTGGGATTTGTACGATCCTCAACCCCTAAACCCCTCACCCCTCCACCCCCGAAGCCCTACACCCCGTGGGACACTCATTTTACGTCTCGAGCATCTACTTTTAGACCTCGAGTCGTTTTTAGCCTGCCCAATCCGCGTATGCACGCGGAGGCTGCTCCAGTATTTTGTGTGGACCTGGGGCGTCTGTGCTAGGCGTTTCCTTTCTAGCCACGTAGCTCTTGTTTCAGCTCGACTGACTCTATTTCGACCTCGGCTCGGCGGGTGCCCGTGAGTCACGGCTGACTACACCGCAACCAGGGGTTCTGTTTTTTTGTGGCCCTGTTTAAATCAACCAGCAACGCAAATACCCGTGTAAGTGGGGTGATATGCCCCTTAATATGGGTTACAAGTACAGTCACTCTACTTATAACCCACTTCTAACCATCTTCCTCCAAGTAGATTTGATGGTTGCCTGGTGCGAATCTTTGCTCGTGAATAGTTTATTTATCTTTACGTCATCGAAAACTTACACCCTGAACAACCCTGTAAACCCCAAGCCTAAGCGCAGTCCAGATTGAAATGCCGAGGATGCAGCCGAGAAATAACCCGGACAAGGTTCACACACCGGACATTTCCCAGCACTTTTTCACCGGTGAGATGATCGGAGACATGAGGACGGTTGAGGGTTTCGCGGTTTAGGCTTTAGAGGTTTCGGCTTTATGGGTTTAGGGTTTATGGGTTTAGGGCTTGTGGGTTTAAGGTTTAGGGTTTCAGGGTTCAGGGTTTAGGATTTGGGTTGAGAACTCGGATTGAGGGATCTGGGTGTAGACTCCTACGTGCGATTAGTGAACGTGTAGCCGTGCAGGTAAGCCGATGTACCTGTGCATGGGTGGTTTGGGGAAGCATAGTACTTTACAGGGTATACGACGGATTGTTGGTTGTCATGCTAACAAAAGGGAGAGTGCTCCAGTACACTTGAATGCCCGTACACGACTCACGCCTGTAGCAGATAGGTCGAACTATGTATTCTGAGCACCAACTCAGTCCGGACGATGCAGATGAAATTCATAGGTATACGGCGCAGATGGAGCGGAATTCTTTTCAAGATGTCTCCGTTTTGGAAGTCTGTGTGCATGCAAGTTGCATGACTTTTGTATACCCCAAAATTGTACAAACAGGACAATCAAGTGTACGCGTTCCAGGCTAGCGTCAAGGAGTGTGCATTTCTCAGGCAATACAGAACCTAGTTGCCTAAAGCCAAGTTCTAATCTCAAAAGCCATACTCCCACATATTTCAGAAACGGAAGCGCTCCGTTCCAGGATCGATTACAACAAGACCGCGGACGCCGCCAAGCTTCAAATCAAGCTTGCTTTTCTAGACACCACGGATCCCTGTATGAAGGAATACTGATGGAATCATCATCAGAAGCGCGTCTCCCGAAACACTCAACCTTGAGCCCTGAACCCTCCGTCAGGAGTCTCCAGGTAGGGCATGAGTCAAAAGTTCAGGGTCGCCTCTTTGACCTGGCTTGCAAGTCGTGGGCAGTCGCCAAAACCTTGGCTGAGAGACAGTCTGAACTTGCTTCCCTACCCAGAGAGGCCCATGCTCCTCCCTAAACCCTAAACCCTGCATCAAGGAATATACCTTACATCATAAGGGGCTTCATACCACCATTGAAGCTATATTCCTGAATTAAGGGGTATTGGGCTCTGTGGGGAAGCCGCAAGCCCTAAACCCTACTTTCACGTTTGTTTTTGTGTTTTCTTTGTCTGGAGAGCTTCATAGAGAGGTTGGAATACGTTACAACAATATCCCCATTGTAGTCCTCGTTTAGTTCTACTACATGATACTACACACCAAAATCCTGTTCTTGTTGTCGATGTCTTAATATTATTGTCCTCTCCACCATTTTGGAGGGTTTGCACGTTTTAAATATCGGATTTGAGAACACCTTGGCGGTTTCGGGTCGCCGGCGTTCGGCATCGGGAAGGGGGCTTTAACATCTGCGGGGAACAGATTCCGGGCAGAAACCTTAAAGCCTAAAGCTCCAAGCTTAAATCCTGCTTCAAAGCAATCCCCAGGTGCCCACAGAGGTGCAGGGCGTGGGCATGTGCGTTGCTCTGCCGGCACATCATCGGGTGTAGGACGTTTTATTAATTGCAGTCAAAGGGTCGTGAGGGTTTCGGGGGTTTGGACTTCACGCTTTAGGGGGGTTTGGGATTGAGTAAATGACTCCACTGAGCATTAATGCGTTTGGCGCTTGATTGTCGAGTTGTTTGCTATCATATGCCTTGAAAAACGGTTAAAATGTGTTTGAAGTATTGAAGCCCTTGTATTGCACTTGTCCTAAGTAGTACTAGGGAGACCCCTTAGGGGGGACCCTTCTTAACCTTACTTTCGCTCCTCTTAAAAGGGACCTTATTGAGAGGGTCTATATCACCAAGGGTCCCCCAAATCCTTACTCCCAACTTGCGTGCTCTGATAGTTCTACAGACTTACAGTAGAAGCCCAAAAGTTGGAAACACAACAGCCTCAATCCTCAAGAGCAATGTATAGGGAATCCCAGCACCATTTGGCCTTAGTCCGGTTTCCAACTTTATGGGGTTTACTGTAAGCCCTAAACCTTAAATCCTCAACCTTAAATCCGACACCATGAGCCCCGAAGCTCCTAAACCCGCAATCCGCAACCCCAAGCCCTCGACCCCCCAGGGCTCTACGAATGCTTCCAAGCAAGATGACTGAAAGCAGAGGGTTCGTTTCAGGTTGAGGGTTTCGGGTCGAAGCGTTGGCGTTTGGGGCATGTTCATGTATCTATGGTTGAAAATTTACGTGGTTATGGGTAACTGGTTCCGTGCAGGTTTGTGGATCTAAGACGAAAGCGTACAGAAGCCCTTATAGTAAACCTTACAGGGCGATTTCACGGAGCCGTATTCCAATTACCAAGGCCCTTATATTTGATGTTTTGGGTTGCATGTCGGTGGCTGGGGTCTCTTGGGTCGAATTTCCTGAACCTACTGACCCAAAATACCCAATAAAGAGCGACGCAGAACCACCCTGGAGAAACACTATGAAACCCCATAAGAATCCACTGAGCACCCTTCTAAAATTCGGCTTGACATCAGGTTCGGACTGGGGACGATGGCGCGCTGAAGCCTCTCAGTTGCTCTGGGAGAGTTGCATCTGGGATTCCGGTTTCAGGCTTCGGGTGTTTAAGGTTTCATACAGAAGCCATAGCATTCAGTATGCAATTACTTAGCTATTTCCGTAGTATTCCTCAGTATAATCCAAGAAGCCATGACAGTAACCTCATGCGAACCCAGAAAGGAAGCCTGCTCTATTTCGTAAGGCCCGCATACTCATACTATGATCTCTCACCCTAAACCCTAAACCCCAACCCTAAACCCCAAACCCGGGCTTACCGAAAGTGTGAAAACCGCAGGAAAGAGCTGCCTCAGACACCTCCAAATACTATAGGGGCCTCAATAATTACCAGTACTATTTTTGGGGTTCCTTCTTATAAATATAGCATAATGGGCCCCAAACTCTATTCCAATGGCCGCTATATAGATTCCCTTTAAAGGGGAACCCTATTCTGATTGAGAAGGCCCCTGTATTATCGTGTTTAGGGTTTGGGGCCGATTAGTTTGCTCACTCCCTTCTGTTCTACACGCCCCCAAATCCATTGGCTTCTCGATCGAACTGTTTATGCACATATATAGATATAGTTAGAAAGGTTATAGATGATAGGTTGTACATAGATATATGTATATGTATATGTTTACACACAAGCGCATCTCTGTCTCTCTCTCTCTCTATATATATATATATATACCAATGTGTGTAGTGTGTGTATATAGATATATAATATATACATATAGTTTTTGTTTTACTAAGAAAGGTCCCGAGACGATTGTGGGGGCCGGAGAGCCCCACTTCTTGAAGGAGTAGTCCCTACAGGGAACTCCAGAATTAGGGTTCCTTTAAGGGTTCTAGGGATCCCATAATAAGGGTTCCTTTAAAGGGAACTCCAGAAAGTTGGAATATGGTTTCATGGTAGGATACCCTATAATTTACCATAGAAGGGTTAGGATAATCATATTCAAACTTCCTGGCTTTTACCTTAAGTCAATACACTAGCCCTGAAGATTACAGCTTCAGGGTTGGGAGTTCAGGTTTAGGCTTCAGGTTTTTCAGGTATATTCCTTCTCATACCTGAGGATCGACATCTCCCATGCCGACGGCCGGCGAGGTGCACTGGCTCTACATTTGTGCTTTTCAGCTTAGGGTTGTTTTCAGCTTTGTACGATCCTTGCAGGGGTTTAGTGTTGGGTTAGTGGGGCAGTGTTCGGACTGTGGGGTCTGGAGCTGGGATTACAGTTGCAGGGTTTGGGGCGAAAGCTTCAGGGTTGGGGTTTGGGCTTAAGGTCTACGGTTTGGGGATCGGGGTTGTGGGGTTGAGGGATACGGGTCGGCAAGTTCAGAAACGGATTGGGGTTAAGGGTTCGGGACCAAGAAGAACCAGAAGCTTGATCAGAAGTTGAGTGGCCGTGGTAATCATGGCGATGATGATGAACAGGGAGGAATGACAATGACGACGATGCCGATGAGGACGACGACATCGACGACTACGCGACAACGACAACGACGATGAGAACGATGATGTTGAAGATGATGATGATGATCATGATGATATTTGAGTACTAATGCACTCTTCCTTTGCAGTTCTTATGCTCTTACCCTCGTCTTGTTCCTTTTCCGCCTCCTCATCATCCTCGCCGTTGCCATCACCCACTCCGTCGCCTTCACTGTTAGCATCATCACGATTCTCACCAGAATTTCGATCACAGTCATCATCACTGCCTAGCACCATGCATCGGCATCAGTTTCGACATGGCCATCACATGAGCACGAGCGCCAGCACCAAAGACCAGCACCAGCTGCAGTCGGACAGCAGGGACCTTAATAAGTAGAACAGGGTTTTGGGGCCCATGATACCATATTTATGATATAGGTAATTCTTAAGGCCCCCTTTTGCGCCACCATCCGGAATTAGGAAGTCTGGACCCGGGGCTTTCTGTGTTGCCCTCGGGTTGTCGGTTTGCGAACTTTGACGTGCGGGCTTTGGGTGCAGGGGAGGCCAGGGTTCCCTGAGATCAATATCAAAACCTCGTCAGGGTGTACTTAGAGGATCATGGGACTTAGTAAGTAGGCTATAATTGGGGTTATAAGTCCCCTAAGTGGGGTTATCCTAATTATAACCTACTTATAACCTTACTTACTAAGTCCTATGAGCCTTCAAGTAGGGCTCGTCCAAAAGACTACTCCGAGCAGAAGGGGTTAGGGCTTGTGGTTTCATTTGCAAGTGCGAGACTTTCGTGACTCTTGAGAAGAACCCAAGCCAGTTCCCCAACCCTGGCAACCCCTACAAAAGGGGGCCTTTATAATTACCTATACTGTTTTGGGGGTTCCTAATTATAAATACAGTATAATTGGCCCCAAAACCCTGTTCTACTTATTGAGGCCCTTGTTTTATGCATCACAGCTGCAGGAATCAACAGCCCCGTCAGGGGCTTTACAGCACATGCCGCTCGGCCGGCCGACCTCGGTGGGCTTTCGGATGTTGATTCAGTTACTGTTTTACTTGCAAGAAAAGTACGCAAACTCGTACTCGGTTCTTGCGGCCTGAGCATGGATGGGTTTAGGGTTTAGGGTTCAGGGCTTCGGGTTTAAGACCCTAATTAACCCCGAAACCCTAAACTGTGAGCCTTACACCTTGCAAAAGCGCTCCAACCTCCCACCACATGCACTCACCCTGGACGCAGCACTCAACAACCAAAGTTCGAGGTCAGCGAAATCTTCCCACGCATTCCTCAAACCTAGGTCCAAACCAATTAGGGTTGAGGGTTTAGGGGTATTCGATGATCATGCTCATTATGATGATTGTCATTATCGTGAGATTCTCATTATGATGCCGCGTTTAGTGTCGGTTTCCAGACATTTCAGACAACCTCAACTCTAAAACCTAGGTTGCTGCGCGCCCTGAATGGAACTTCCAGACGCTCGGCGAAGCAACACAGCCATCAGCCCTACACTCCGCAACTTTCTTTCTAAACCCTATGTGCTACAACCAAAACCCAGCCGTAAGACCCCTCTGACACCCCAGCTTACGGTTGAGAGATTCACGGTTGTCGGTGGTTGACATTGGCTCTCGGGCAGGCTTTGGGAATTACTCAAACTGTGAAGGTTTTATCGGGAGAACCTGAGGCTACATGTGCACTGACAACTGGGGGAGCACCCGAGCCGACATCACGTGATATCGACGGTTTCTTGTTATTGCGTCGCTTTTGCAAAGGCCGGGGGAGCCCGCTTACACTCTACCTGGCATGAGCGCAAACACAAGGGAGCCATGGAGACGGGGAAGTCGTGCAGTGAAGTACGCTTGCTGTTTTCAGTGCTGCTTCCAAAGACCCAGAGACTCCAATACCCCTTAATTAAGGAATATTCCTTAAATTATGGTAGGATCCCTAATATGATTTAAGGTATATTCCTTAATTAAGGGATATTGGAGTCTCTGGGGAGCCGGAAGAGAACAACCCACAAACACTGGATCTAACACACAATCCAAGGCCGACCGCTGCAGAATTACCGTTGCTTTATCTATGGGCAGCCCACAAAGTCGTCTGCTCGTTAGGCTTGTTGTCACGAGTGGAACGGCAGTAGAATACCGCAGTAACCTTTTCGAGAGGGGCAGAGTTCAGAGTTTAGGGTTTAGGCTTTAGAGTTTTAGGTTCGCGGCTGCCCCTATAGATCCCTTAAAGAAACCCTTACGGTACCCTTTAAAGGAACCCGACAAGCCCGGGGATAAGGCTTGATCCGGGGTGCAGCGACAGCCTGACGACCTCAAGTTGTTCTCAAGCCTACAGCCAGGACCCCAGGCCTCTTCCGCATTAACTTAGAGGGGCAGGGGAGCGCCGAAAGCTCGGGTCTGACGACAGCCGGACGGAAGATGGATCATTCTTAGCATGCTGGTTATCATTGATACTCTGCCGAGTCCCCAACTCCCTCACACCCCTAAGCCCTTAAACCCCTGAGCCCGTAAATCCTGAGACCCTTGAACCCCCTTGAACCTGCACAGAAGCTTCTAGGCCACGGTTTATACCCTAAACCCTGAACCCTAAACCCTAAAACCTAAACCCTAAACCCTAAAAACCTAAAACCCTAAACCCTGAACCCTAAACCCTAAGACCGAGGCATTCGCGGAAGAAGATCATCTACCATCCCGACTTGGACTTGGAGCTTTTCCGCGACGCGATCACTTGGAGCTTGGGCCGAGACCAAGAACCTGGGAAAGTTTCCCCGGAGGTTTTGGGTTTAGGGTTTAGGGTTTATGCAGGGGGCCTAAAGTTAGAATAGGTTTTTGGTGCCCATGATACTATACGAACAATGAGGAGCCCCACCCAAAATAGTGTTGGTAACTCTTTAGGCCCCTATAGTATAAGGTTTAGGGTGTAGGCAAACCTGAAGCACGAAGAGCCAGGGTGTTTGGACTACATGCTGTGGCTTCAGGGCAATCACGGTTTAGGGTGTAGGGTTTAGGGTTTAGGGCAAAAGTGAGGGCGTGGGGTTTCAGGGCTTTAGTAGGCTGCAGCCACCTGAGGACGATTGCCGGAGTGACGGTCGACGGCGGTCGCTGGGTGTTTCTTCAAAGCCGTTTTTTTGTAATAGTAATAGTAATAGTTATTGTACTAGTAATAGTAGTAGTAAAAGTAATAATACTAGTAATAGTAATAGTAAAAGTAATAATACTAGTAATAGTAATTAATAGTAAAAGTAATAATACTAGTAATAGTAATAGTAAAACAGGGGGCCTCAGTCTTCCGGGTTAGATATTGTTTTATACATCGGGGTTGTATCGGGCTAATAACATTTCAGAGCTCTCTGTTATGTGGATTCGAGATGCAGATCATCCCGTCTCACAGCCTTAACTCTGTGCAATAGAAGTGCGCAACGTTGGTCTTGACGCTGAGCAATGACGGCTGAGGCTTCTGTTGTGCCGTTCAGTGTACACATTCTCTTTTGAGTGAGTCTTCTGCGCGGGAAATGGCTACTGCACTTAAAACACCTCTACAACCAACAGCCCCAAACCACCCAAACCCCCAACTCCGAATTCTAAGCCCCAATCCACAGAGGGTTTGGGAAGCCAGGCAGGTTCCTTCGTCCATAAGCTTTCTAAGCCCCAATCCGCAGAGGGTTTGGCTATGCACCGTGAGTCGCAAGACTCACATCCAGGGGGGTACGGGACTATACTTCCTTTAAATAGGCCTTGTCCTCATTATAGGTATTACGGCCCCCTACGCCGCTCTCCCCTAGGGGTCCCTTTAAGGCCTTATTAATTAAGTTCATATTATAGGTATTACGGCCCCTTACGCCGCTCTCCCCTAGGGGTCCCTATGAATCCAGGTTCCTTCGTCCAGAAGAAATGGATCCAGCTTGCCTTGGCTTTTGGGCTGAACTCAGGGTTTAGAGTTTAGGATTTAAGGGTTCAGGGTTTAGGGTTTTGGGGTTTAGGGTTTTTGGGTTTAGGGTTTTGGGGTTTAGGGTTTTTGGGTTTAGGGTTTTGGGGTTTAGGGTTTTTGGGTTCAGGGTTTTGGGGTTTAGGGTTTTGGGGTTTGGGGTTTTGGGGGTTAGGGGTTTAGGGTTTAGGGTTCAGAACGGTCCTGACTACTTATGCGTTATCATTATCATTACGACTGCCTTCTGATTCTTACTGCTATCATTTCCTTGCTAGCTCTCTTGCCACTAGTCTTCTTCTTCTTCTTCGTAGTACTGCCATGATTCTTATGATGATTCTTTTCGTTACCGTTAGCCCAGTTGATGTTGTCACTTAGAAGAAGTGCGGGGTTCATTTAGAACCATGAGACATGCTGATACTGAGGCGTGACTTAAGACGTAGTGAGTGCTGATTGAGGTTTAGACTTTAGGATGCTTGAAGTTTGTTACGCCAAACCGCGCATAAAGCATTTCCGCACAGGAAGTCCCCCAGAAGCCTCAGTCTCTAAATTATGATATTACGAAAGACCCTTGACTCTAACTCTCTAAATCCTGAAGTCGTGCACCCAACACCCGAAGCGGAAGGTCTTCGACGGTGTGGACAGGGAGGTGATCTCGTACAATGACGGCCATGAGGCCCTTCCGTGTGATGTCGAAGTACGGGATTAGTATTGTGGGTGCAGGGCTTAGGTTCGTCGTGGTGATTGCGGTGGTAGTGCTGGTCGCAGAGGTATGGTTTAGGAGGGGGCAGTGCTCGAAACTCATCTTCGCATCATCGCTTCTCTCCACCCGCGATGTCCTGCTCACATGGGCAGGTGGCTCGGGTCAGCGTGCCGTTTTCGCCCCGCGCCTGAAAGCAAAGCCTATTTTGGAGGGCTGAGGCGCTGAGGCTTTACGGTTTTTGGATCTGCACGGAGGACCTTCGTCCCTAGGTACTCAAGAGGAAGGCGTTTTTCAGGCTTGGGGCTTAGGGCATTTCCGATGACGTCTAGAAGCTCTTCTGTGGGTAGGGCAAGCCTGAAATATCACCAGGATCCCTTATACAAACCCGCACTGTAACACTGGAAGAACTCCTTCAAGGAACCCTGATGAAATCCCCTCTGGCAAGCTTTGTGGAAGCCTTTGAGACACCCTTAAAGTCATGCTTGAAACTCCTACTTGAAGGGACTCCTTGCTTGGGGTTCATGGGTAGTTATATGTGGGGTTATAAGTCCCCTAATATGGGTTGTAAGGATAGTTACCCTACTTATAACCCTACTTATAACTACCCATGAACCTCCAAGTGAATCCTAAGACCGTAAACAAGGACCTATCAGATTCACGCGTCCACCCCCATCCTGCTTGGGGGCTCGGACGTGGAGAAGGTTGGCACAGGTGCGCTGCCTGGTTTAGAAAGTTTAGGGCTGAGGGGAGCAAGGAAGAGTCGTTGTAAGGACTGTTAGAAGTCTTATTATAAGTGTTCCATAAAGAGTTTCTAAGGTTTCTAGAAGGGTTTGATGGGTTTTTTTGCCGAGGATAGGTGTCTTCATTGGATTCATGGTGTGGGTTGCGACCGTTTTTTTCGGGCTTGAGGGCTTTCGAGCTTTAGGACTTTGGGGTTGCCAGGCTTCTGGCCAGTGACTCTTTTTCTACGCGTAAGGGCTTCCGAATTGAGGTCGCCGGCTGAAGTAAGATTCAGTTCCCTATATGGGAGTTTCCAAAAATTTGGGGACCCTAGTAAGGACCCCCAAAAAGGTACCCCTAATTTCGGGAAACTCCTATATCGACCCAAAACCCTAAGCCCTGAACCGGAGTTCACCTCACGTTCAGTCAGATCTCTTGGGATTCGAAAGCCTGACTTGGCATCAAGCTTGGCAGTTAGCTCTTCGTTACGGTGTTTCGAGCTGTTTAGGTTGAATGTAGGAACCTGACTAGGAAACGTTGGGTCTGTATTAGGGTTCTGTATATGGACCCTAATATCTTAGGGGTACTTAGAAATAATTTTTAATTCTTGGTTATTATAACCCCTAAGAAACAGCTAAAATTAGAAATTTTCTAGGGTTCTAAATTCAGTATAGATATTTTGGGGTTAGGTAATCAGGGTTTCGGAATCGGGTTCCGGACTGGATCTGGAGTTGGCGTTCCAGGTTCAAAGTTTAGTTTTTTGGCCTTAGTAGTTGCTTATACTGTTTTGAGGGTTCCTTATTGTAGTTATAGTGTAGTGGGCACCAACACCTTTATTTTAGTTTTTAAGGCCCGTACAGAAGATACAGCCGCATCAGCAAGCTGCGGTTGCAGCGTGCTGTGAAATATCCTTCGAACTGCTTCGGGCTCCTAGAATGTTTTTCGGCTTCCGGCCGGTGCCCTAGACCCCACCCCCCAAACCCAAAGCCCGAAACCCTAACCTAGAACCCCAAACCCCAAAACCCTAAACCCAAACCCCAAACCCGAAGACACGCCGAACTCCAGATTTGTCGGGGCTTCTGTGAAGGCTCCCATCGCCGCCGCTTTTCCTACAACGGCCGCACCTTGGTCTGACTTTATCTTCCAATGTGAAGGTCTGAACAAACAGTACTAAAAATCCCTCAATAGCTTCTATGTGATGATATTGAATTATGCCGTAGGAACTCCTTCTTGAGAGTTATACATCATAAGATGCCCCGAAGTAGTATGCGATTGATTAAGGAGTGTATGTTCCCCTGTTGTTTCCCAAGCCTCGCACCCTGAACCTGCGCAGGGTTTAGGGTTTAAGCCTTAAGCCCTGAACCTAAGAAGAGCCCACTGCACTCGAACAAAACCTTCACACTCCAAACCCTAGACCCGTCCTTGACCCTGCCTTGTTATAAGGTTTTGGGCATTCCTGGCGGTCTTGTGGGGTTTCGAAACAATGGTAGCTTCATGGGGCGTTCGTGGGGTTGCACGCTAACGAAGCCGAATTTATCCACCCTTATGCCAGCATGCCAAACCTTGCTATCAGGCTTTGGGGTTTAGAGAGTGTTCGGCAAGAAGTGCATGTTCCAGGGGTCAGTGCATAAGGCCCAGCTTCCCCAGGAACCTTGAACTCTCGACCCCGGACCATAAACTTCAAATCCGCACCCTGAAGCCCAAAACGTAAACTCGATCCTAGGAATTGACAACTTCCGGCTCATGGCCCACGCTCGATCTCACCGCAACGTTTGCAAGAGCCTGCAGGGATAGGGGCTTCTACTTCAATACAACGACTTCGGGGTGGTCTGATGCCTGGTATCTTACGGGATCTTCTTATAGAGAATATCTCCACGCATGACAGCATGGGAGCCCGAATAATTGGCACATGTTGGCACCCATTCGGGCCCCCCCCGATATACTTGCAGCACGCAGCCTTAAACGAACCTGAAAGGAACCCTTGAAGAAAGCCCCTGAAGGAACCTTTGTAGCACCTCTTGCCCAGGCACATCCAGGCACTTTCCCAGACACCCGGACGAAGTCAACCCTTGCCTTCACCTCATCTCCGGCTTTAGGGTTCAGCTTGGAGTCTCGCCGCAACTGCCATGCTTCAGACCCCCTACGCAATCATAGGTCAAACTCCAAACGGTAAGCCCTAAGCCTTACACCCCAAGCCAAGACCCGCATAGGAGCGCCCTTGGGTCCCAAAGCTGCGATGCGGCGATCACGTACCATCCTTCCTCCACGCAGTACGAGCTCGGCATGCAGATCAAGGACGCAACCCCCAAACCCTCAGACCCTAAGCCCAAGAGCCCTGTAATTACCCTGAGAGCCCGAACCCGGAAATCCTGAAACCCCAAAACCCTAGAAGCCCCAAACCCTGAGACCCAAAACCTTGAGACCCTGAAGCCCGAAGCCTAAACCTTAAACCCTAAAAGCCTTAAGCCCTAAGTGCTTGACACCCTAACACGTAAAAGCCTGAAGGAGCCCCGCACAAACCAGGGGTTTAGGTCCATGGAGGGGGCTTTATGGGGTGTTTTATAGTTTTTGTGGAAGTGAGGGTTTTCTCAATTTTCTTAATAGGGTTTAGACATCTAGAGAGGCTTGCAAGTGATCCAGGAGCGGGCTTATATACGGGTTCTGGGAAGTTTCGAAGAAGGGATGAACCGGGCGGGATCCTTTCATGCTGGGGCATACATATGGGTGGTTGTCAATATTAGGGTCCCTTTTTGGGTCCCTAATATACTACGGCACCTATTATTTAAGGTACCCAAAAAGGGACCCTAATTTTGACAGTCACCCATATGTTGAAGGGTTATTGTCATCTTGAAGTCCCGAAACCCTGAACCTTTGGGGGATGGAGGTTCTGGGCGTGGGGTTGAGTGCAACTCAACATATCCCTTTTCATACAATCTGATGTAATATGCTGTAATATGCTATGCTATAGGTTCATGAAAGCACTCTGTTGTACTAGTCTATATAGACCATGCTATACTTTACGATCATAAGGTCATGCACATAAGGTATAGTAAGGAACTGCTGTCATCATCCACCGGTACAGGGACCGTCTGGCAGAGTCGGGCTTTAGGGGTTGAAGGTTTAGGGGTCTAGGGTTTAGGGGTTTAAGGGTTCAGGAGTTTAGGGGTTCAGGAGTTTAAGAGTTTAGGGGGAGTTCAGGGTTTAGGGTTCAGGCCGGTTTAGGGTTTAGGGTTTCAGGTTAAGATTTTGGGTTTCAGGTTTAGGTTTAGGGTCCAATTTCCAGCCCCACAAACTTCTTACCTCCAGGAGTGCACCGCTGAGACCATGCACACCATGGCTTGCTGCTCCGCTGTTATCTCGAAAGGGAGCTTTTGTTTTACCCAAAACAGCCCAAGCCTCAAACCGAGGTATAACTAATAATGTCCCGTATGGCAAGTATGACGACAAAAACCCAGGCCCAAGACCCTGTTGTAGTTGCGACAGTCCCTAGATTAGACTCTTAAGCCCCGGTTTAGGGAGTCACGCATTTTGCCGGTTGCACTGACCTTGAAAGCCTTCCGGGCGGTTTGAGAGGAAAAACTCTAACCTTCGGCTCCTCGAAGCACTCATATTGGGTCGGAAAGGGCATACAGAATCATAACCCTCGCAGCGTCTACTTCTTGCTAGTTATGGAACCATATTGCGCGAGAACCTGTTCCAAAGTCTTCTTCTATTTGTGAAGCTTAAACCCACATGCTAAATGCCAACCCCAAATCCCCACACCCCGAACATGCTTGAGCGCGCTAGACCTGAACCACTGTTTTGAAACCTACACCACCAGGCCCCAGGCCAGCTTTCGGATTCAAGATTTAAGATCCAGCATCAACATGAAAACGGAGCCTTGCAGTTGCCCATCGATCCCAAAACAAACAACGCGTTGCCAAAATCCTGCAACGCTTTGCTGCGACCTGGCAAGATCTTATTGACAAGCTCTGTTGCGATAGGACTTTAGGCTTTAGTGGTCCAGAGTTGAGCATAGACCTCCCGGAAATCAACCTGAGAAAAAAAGGGGCAAACAGGACATTCCAAAAAGAAGCTAGAAGGCTACGCCGCGATCCATCGCGTTTGTGCCAACCTTGTGGCCATGAAGGCATGGGAGGTTTTCGGCTTGGGTGCAGCTTACGCCTCGGGTTTCGGGGCTCAGGGCGTAGCGCGGGCATCAGGGTTTAGGGCTCCGAGCCTGCAAGACGCCTGTAGATGCTGTAAACACAGATTTGAAGGGTTGCAGTTTGCCCATGGAGATTCAGCCCGTTCGTGCTCTCCAGCAACTCCTGGCCCCAAAGAGACGTAAGCAACGGAGAGGCCAAAGAAGCTGGGACTCCGAGCATTGGCTGCAATGACAAGTTCGAGTTTGGTTTGGCCTAAAGGATGATCTAGTGATGTAGATACAACGTGGAGGTCCCAACAACTAAAACTGTCTCAAGCCCCATTCTAATCATTCAGCGTGCTGGCGCGCAAAGTATCAGGAGGGCCAAGGCAGTTTTTGGATCCCAAGGTTGGCGCTGAGCTATTCTGGAGGCTGTAGACCAAGTTCATTCAGGCAAGTTACAAGTTACCTCAGCCGCCATGGTTTCTTGAAGTTCAGGAAGTGGAGATCAGCCCGCAGGAGCATCCCAATTGACTTTCTGAAGCTATCCCGATATGGGAGTTTCCGAAAATAGGGGGACCCTAACATAGTACCCTAAATAGTAGGATCCTTATTGTAAGGACCCCAAAATACAGTACCCCTAACATTCAGCAACTCCCATATAGAACCCCTAAGCCTTCAACACCGGGAGTCCCGCCGCTTGACAGCCCCCGTTCGAAGAAACCTTCTTGGAGGTTCAAGGGGGATTTATAAGTAGGGTTAGAAGTCCCCTGATATGGGTTATAACTATAGTTACCCTACTTATAACCTTACTTATCACTACCCATGAACCTCCAAGTTCTAGAACCCCCCGTACTTGGAGGTTCATGGGTGGTGGCAGGGTTGTGAGCTATTGTATCTAAACCTGCAACCCATGTTAGTGGACTTTTGGCGCCACGTATAACTACCCATGAACCCCTCCTGAGAGTCTCCAATACCCTAAACTATTTCCAGCCGAGGAACAGTCTTCTGGGTGCACTGACGCCACCTGGGCCACCCGTGTCCATGGCGGGTGCTCGGATCCGGATGGGGGTGTTGGAGCACTATGCATTTTTTCTTTGTAGTCTTGTTTTTAGGCCGTTGTAGCGCTATGCCATTCATGGCACTATTGTTTTAGTTTTTTGCTTTGTGTTTAGGGTAAGTTTGAGGACTCTGTAAGGGCTCTATATCTGTAAGGGCTCTGTAGTGTGGGAGGTCTTCTGCTTGTGTCAGTGCCTGGGATTGTGTTCGTTGTATCTGTAAGTTCTAAGGAAAAAGCCCGAAAGTTGGAATATGATTATCCTAAACCCTTTATGGTAAATTATAGGGTATCCTACCCTGAAACCATATTCCAACTTTCTGGAGTTCCCTGTACAGGATGTCCTTGCTTTTTCCGTCGAGTCTTGCACCAGACTCGGAAGAGCTTTCTGTTTTGGTCCGGGGACTTGGCTGGGTTGGTTGGTTGAGGGGCCCTGTACACTAAGGGGTTTTGTGGGTGGAGGGCTCACTTAAGTTGGTGAGTGAGCTTTCTTGCTCCCTTGTCTGTTGCCGTGCATATGAGTGTATGTGAGTTTGCTCTGATCGCGTTGCTTCTATGTGGGCGAATTTCTACAGCTAGTGTGGCAGATTTCTTGTCGAGCACTTGTTCGAAGCGCCAGTGCATCCGCCGGTGGTGTACGACGCTTCTTTGTGAAATTCTTGAGGTTCGTGTTCAATCCTAAACCCTGATACCTAAACCCGTAAACCATCAATTTAAATCATATGCACCTAAATCCCTAAAGCCTAATTCGGGCCCAACTTGCTGCAAAGTTGCAGTAGCCTTACTGCAAAAGGCTTCTGTGCCTGCCGTTTTCGGTCTTTGAGCCTGCGTGGGGATTCACTGCCACGGAAACTCCAAACCCTAAAGCCTAAACCCTAAAGCCTAAACCCTAAAGCCAGGGCCTAAACCCTAAAGCCTTAACCCTAAAGCCTAAACCCTAAAGCCTAAATTTTAGAGGCTTACGCCAAAGTGCGCCAGCGCAGGTTGTGGTTTGAAGAGCAGAAGCAAAGCAGGTTTGAGGGAAAGCAACCGACAACCACGATTCAGTTTAAGTAAATTGGTAAGTTTTTCAAAAAGCAGTTTAGGCAATTTGAAACAAGAGCCCGAACGAAGGTTTAAGTAAATTGAAAGCACCGAAGCAAAGCAAAAGGGAGCAGAGCAGAGCAAGGCAGGGTTGCGGAGCTAAAACGCCCAATTTGGGGGCTTGGAGAGCTGGGGTGACAAAAACCCAATTTGGGGGCTTGGAGAAGGTCTGGAAAAGGCCAAAAAACCAATTTTGGGGGTGGAGGGGGTCTGGAAAAGGCCAAAAAGCCCAATTTGGGGGCTTGGAGGCGGTCTGGAAAAGGCCCAAAACCCAATTTTGGGGGCTTGGAGGGGGTCAATTTGGCTCTGGAGGGGGTCTGGAAAAAGGCAAGACTTGGCAAAAGCTCCGGTGAAATCACCAAGAAAGTCGGAAGCTGGGACTGAAATTCTGATCAGTACAGCCTCTTATGCAATAATTCATATCCGTATTCCGGGTACTCAGACTAGTTCTGATGGCGTCTTGAAACCTGTGCTTCAATCTGTGTTTCGATAGAAAGATAGGACTTCCGATGCAAGTTTAAGTTCAAGAAACTCAAGGTCTAAAATCAAGGTTTACTGCAGATGATGAACAACTCCTGTCGCCAAGATGGACAACTCGGACCTACCACCTATGATCACCTCCGACTTGCCCATACCTCTGCCATTGCCGGACATCACCGGGAAGGCAGGCTTTACACATCACCATGCACAGCCATGTTCTCATGCCCATTCCCTTCGTGCTTCGCACGGAGCCTTATTCCAGGACTTGGCAAAAGCAGTGGAGCCGGAAGCTGGGCTTGAACATCTCGTCAGTTCAGCTTCTTCTGATGTTTTAGCAGTCAATTCAATGCCAAAACACCGCAAACGTGCTGATAATCTCGAGAGGAGTAGGAAGCTTAATGATCCCAGATAACAAAAGTGTCTACCTGTCAAGAACCTAGACACATAAGTAAGAAGCGCACATGACACCGAACACACCGAACCCTCAGGAACACCAGCATGCTTCTGCAGAAGATGCTGGAAACCTCAACCTCATGATCAGGGAGGGAAATGGAGTATTACAGAGTTTAGCCAAACGCGAATGCCCGCCCTGCCCCAGGACTCAACAGAAGCTCCAGCGATCATGAAGGGCAATGGTCGCAAACGCAAATCGTGTTAAACACTAGCTCGTCATCTCACTCGCAGCCATTTTCTTGCTCGAGCATTCTTCTCTGACGCCCTTTGCATAATCATGGCTCTTGCAGGCGTGGCCCCAATCCCAAATCCAGTCCCCATGCACAGCCCCAAATCCCCAGTTCCAGTCTTTCAAACCTTCAATTCCAGTCTTCCAGACCCCAAATCCCAATTCCAGCGCCCAAATCCGCAATTCCAGTCCCCGAGGCCACAACCCCCCAATTCGAGTCCCCAGGCACCCAATCCCCAATTCCAGTCCAAATCCGCCCCAAATCTCCAAGTCCTACCTCCAAGCCCCCAGCCCCCAAATCCCGGCTCCAAACCCCCAACCAGTTCCAAGCCAAATTCCCGATTCCAGTCCAGGCGCCGAATCCCATTCCATTCCCCAAGCCTCACGCCCCAGCAACACCCAGATCCAAATCCCCAATTCAAGTCCCAAATCCCAAATTCCAGCCTCCAGGCCCCAAACCCAAAAAATTCCAGGGTCCAAACCCCCCTTCCAGGCCTTGAAACCCCCTTCAGGCCCCAAATCCCCCAGGCAGGCCTTCAACACCCCAATGCCAGGCCCCCAGGCCCCATCTCCCTCCCCCCAAATCTCCCAGCCCGACCAAAGCCCCGACCCCACTCTAAAATCCCAGCCCCATCATTCCAGTCCCCAAGCCCCGATGTCAAGCCTCGGGAACCCGCAATTCAAGTCCCCAGAGCCCCAACTCCAGTCCACCGACCAAATCCCACGTCCAGGTTTCCAGACCGCCAGGCCCCAACCCAATTCCAGGCACCCAAACCCCAAATCCCCAATCCCAAATCCCCACTTCCAGCCCAGCCCAGCCCAATCCCCAGTTCCAGTCCCCAGGCACCGAATCCCCAATTCCAGTCCAGGCCCCAAAATCCACAAATCCAATCTGCCAGGCCCCAAATCCCCAGTTCCAGTCCTTCAAACCTCCAATTCCTGTCTTCCAGGCCCCAAATCCCCAATTCCAGGCCCCAAATCCGCAATTCCAGTCCCCGAAGCCCCAAACCCCCATCCATTCTCTTAGGCGCCCAGTCCCAGCCCAATCCCCAACTCCAGTCCCCAGGCACCGAATTCCCAATTCCAGTCCAGCCGCCCCAAATCCACAAATCCAATCTGCCAGGCCCCAAATCCCCAGTTCCAGTCCTTCAAACCTCCAACTCCAGGCCCCAAACCCCCAACCAGTCCCCAGACCCAGAATCTCCCATTCGAGGCCCCAAATCACCAGTCCCCGATTCCAAGTCACCAATTCCAACCCCGAATCCCCAATTCCAGGTTTTGGCGGCTCCGAATCCCCAATTCCAGTCCTTCAAACACCAAATCCCCAATTCCAGTCCCCCAGATCCCAAATCCCCAATTCCAGTCCACCAGGCTCCAAATCCAGGCCTCTAGGCCCCAAATCCCCGATTCCAAGCTTTGGCAGCTCCAAGTCCCCAATTACAATCCGCAATTCCAGTCCCCAAGTCCCAAATCCCCAATTCCAGTCACCCAGGCCCCAAATCCCCAATTCCAGTCCAAATCCCAGCCCCAAATCCTCAAATCCAAGTCCACCAGGCCCCCAGGCCCCGAATCCTCAATTCCAGTCCCGGAGGCACCAAATGCCAAATTCCAGTCCCAGGGCCCGAAGTCCCCACACCGCAAAAACTAAAACTACAAACCCGATTTTAGCAAATTGTTTTAACGTTTAAGCAGCAGTCCCCTTAAAGGAAGCTGAACTATGTAACGCTTCGCTGCGCCATAAGTGGCTAGGGCGCCTTGCGCAGTCCAAAAACTGTCCAAAAACTGCGCTGGCGAACCCTAAAGCCTTAACGCTAAAGCTTAAACCCTAAACCCTAAAGCCTAAACCCCAAACCCTAAAGCCTCACTGCCACGGTGGAGGGTTCGGGGTACTACGGGCCCCTTGGGCCCAACATTAGTATATAGCACAACCGAACAGAACATATAACGATTCGAAGGAGCAACAGGGTATAAGGTGCTCAGCAATCGCTTTGTTCAGGATTTTGAGGGGTTTTGGGTTGAGGTTTTTGCTGTTTGGGGTCTTTGCTGCCTTCGAAACCGTTTCGATCCTCATCTACTGAACAGTCTCCTCCCGGCCCAACACCCTTTTTCAAATCTTACCTGTAAACCAGAAGTCTACATTTTCCCGAATCCCTTAGCCTAAGGCCCATAGATCAACATTCCCCAGATCTCAACTCTTTGAAAACCTCAACGCGCAAACCCCCAGAACCTGCAATATCTAAACACCCCAAATCCCCAAAGTCTGGCAACATATCGGACAAACCTCGAATCACAAATCCCTAGAGGTGTCCCGGTGTCCATCGCCCACCACGGCGACCACGACACAGTGGCCGTCGCCTGCTCACCGGCAGATCACCATCTCTCTGTGCCCGTGGCCACTGCCTCAGAAATCGATTTTTAAGTTTCTTCAACTTCTGGCTTTTCAACCCTAAACCCTCAAAACCCCAACTTCTCGGTTGTGAAATTCATGCGGTTTGGAAGAGTATATATAGGGTGGAGGGTTCGGGTGTTTGGGACCTCAAGGGTTTCGTATTTCAGCGTTTAGGATTTGTTGGTATCTTTGGGTTCAGGGTCTTCGGGTTCTTTGGGTTTTGGGGCTTTTATTGCTTTAGTACGTCAGTATTGTCAGCATTGTTATTCGCACTACTCTGATTGTAATTGCTGTTTCTACTACAAGTGCTACTATTTGGGTACTGAATGAAGACAGCATGAGTAAAGTCAAGGTTTCCGTTAAGGGTTCCTTCGAGGGTTTCCTTTCAGGCTTCCTTTAAGAATTCTTTTCAGGGCCTCAATATCAAAGGATATCAAAGGGTTTGGGTTGAAGGTTCAGCTTTAGCCCTTACGCCTTTGAGGGAAGCCTCTAAGGGACCCTTTAAGGAACCCTTGAAGGATCTTTAAGGGAAGCCTTTAAGGGAAGGAGAGTTTGGTAATCAGGGCGCCTGTCCTTCGGGTTTCGGTTTCAACCTCATTCGTCGAAGAGGGTTTAGGTTTTAGGGTCTCATTCGTCGAAGCCATGCAAAACTCGTTTCTTCCGGATGCTTGCAGCGCGACCAAGCCTTAAACACTACTCTTGGTAGATGCCTTAAAGGAACCCTTACAGGAGCCCTTCAAGGAATCCTTTAAGGAACCCTAAAAGGAACCCTTACAGAAATCCCTATGAATCCCTTTGACACCTCTAAAACCCTCTACAGTACATGCCATTAAATCCAAAAGAAGGCCTTAGCCCTCAACCCTACATCACATGGTGCAGGCAGTTCTTTTAATCCAAATGAAAGCCAGCATCCCGAACCCGCAGATCCTCCAAATACCTTGGGGGTTGAAGTGGTTGAAAGTTGTTAGTGCTGGGGTTTGGGCTTTGCACAAATTAAGCTGGCGCTCTGGCTGCAGCTACCCTCATCATAAATCTGCCTTGCTTCGCTTCGATAGTAGCGCACAGTAAATCCTAAACCCTAAACCCTTCTTCTGAACCCTGAAGTGGCACGAAAGGATTGGCGCATGATGACGGAATACCACCCGGGCTGCTCTCCCCTGACTGACCATGCCTCTCCCGCTGTCTACTGCACCTGGGCTTTCGAGCTTTGGGGGTGGTGGCTTGGGGTTTTGGGCCCATTTTTTCGAGGGTTTTGGCCAAGGCCAAAAGTTTTGGGTTAGCAGTTTTTCTCTTTGCCGCAGAGTCATAGGCGTTTAGGCTCCGGGGTTCAAGGTTCAACCGGTTTCGATTAGGCTCTGAAATTGGTCCCTCAAAGGCAGCCTGCCTTGAGCCTCAGCAAGTACTTGGAGGTTCATGTGTTTCGGCTTTGGGGTTTAAGGTTGAGGGTTTAAGGTTTCGGTAAGTAGTCTTAGGATTCTTGTTGCGCCTCGCCAAGGTGTAAGAGATCAACAGGGCTTTCTAGGGTGCAGCCGTGCTTGAGATTATCAGTAGGGTTCAGGATACCTTGACTATAGCTATTACCTTGGGCATGACTGCTAGCTGCCCTGGGGCTGGCGGCGGGGCGGCTGTGCTTACATTCGCCTAGCAGTTTCGGGAACTCCCACTTTAGTGTGTGTGTACATGTCCAGCCATGATGAGACTTTACATCCAAAATCTGAACACACAAACGTGGAGGCCTTTATAACTGGAACAGGGTACCCCCAAAACCCTATTCTAATGATTATGGCCCCTACATCCCTAAATCCTCTATAGTACCGGTAGCCCTTAGAAGAATCCTTTAAAGGAACCCCATTCTAACTATTTTGGCCCCTACTTTATGGTGAAGGCCCCCTCGCCTGAAGCCAAAGCCAGCTGAGGCAACTTGGCGTCCCACATCTTCTGCCAGAAGGCTCGCCCGTGGGATCTCGGCTTTACGATATATGCCGGTTTAGGGTTTAAGGTTTACGATATATGGTCTAGAGAAGAAGCCCACTTGTTTTGTTTAGTGGGATGTCCACGACGCTGCCGGTGAGGCAGTCTCGTGCGTTTCCGGGGTCACTTCGCACCTTTTGATGGCTTACCGTTAACCGGAACAGATTGCATTCTCTATCTTTTCGGAAGATCAAGCGTGGGCATGCCTGGAGGGGCGTTGCAGAGGTGCTGGCCGGACTTTCTGCTAGGTGATCTGTCGGGATTCAGTTTATCGCACGAGCAGAGCCCGGAAGACTTCCTCTTCGCGCCTTCTTCAGCAGAAGGAATTGTAAAACAAAGAAAACATGTCAAGCAACAAACAAACCTTGAATCTTGAGCCCTTCGGAAGCATCTGTTCCCTCTTTTCCGGCGTGAGGCGACGAGAGCTTCAACCCCACACCCAAACCAAAAAACCCTCTATCTGTAAACCCTACAATACAAATTTTCAACTCCCGGGGAAGCAATCCTGCACATGTCTGTTCAGGCCACTGGAAGTAGTTTAGGAGCTCCGTTGTCTACTTCAACGCGAGAAACCTCAAGCCCTGAAGGTTTAGGGTTTAGGGTTTAAGATTTAGGGTTTAGGGTGGGCTTAGGGTTTAGGGTTTGCATAAGGGCCCTACAAAACCAAGCCACTGGCAGGTTCAGGAGTCTGGTAGGACAACTGGCCACAAGATTCTGGTGCAACTGGTGGTGGGGGTTAAGTTCAATGCGCAAGCCCAAACAATTACTGATACGGCTGATGATATAAACCTTGCATTACCCATACTAAGGAAAATACCTTTATTCCCATAGTTGAAGGTCCTTACAGTAATGCAGGATTTGTATCATCAACAGTACCATTCCTCCGGGTTCCCTTTTAAGTTATTTGTTACACGTATCCTTGCCTCGGATTCCATACACCCTTTCTTACGGAGTGATTTCCTGGAACTTTAAAACTCGGGACCTTTAAACTCCCCTGAATCCCTAAACCCCTAAACCCCTAAACCCCTAAACCCCTAAACCCTAAACCCCTAGACCCTAACTAGGTTGGATTTTGGGACATTTTTTATTTTCCTTATTTGGGTTTATAAGGGACCCTATATATAGATATTTTTCAGGGTGTTTAAAGGCCAACCCAGCTAAACCCTAAACCCTTAAACCCTACACTGTAAATCGTAAGCCGCAAACTCTGGAGACAGGCCTTCGGGGATGACCCAGCCTCGGCCACGGGCGTGATTTTCGAAGTGGACGCACGCGCTTGGGCACCTTGGCTGTCTTTGCTCTGGTGCTGTGGGAGGTAGAGGACATATAAGGCGTTTAGGGCTTAGGGTTTAGGGTTTAGGGTTTCGGGATTTAGATGCAGGGGTTGTAGGGGCTTAGGGTTCAAAGGTTTAGGGTTTATGACTTTGCTCTGATGGTTTTTGAGGTATTTCGGGCAAGTTATGGTAGAACCAGAGAGGGATTATATTTTGTATTTCTACCAGCTACACCTGCGGCCTACCGGTTTGATGTAAGCTTTTGTGCTGCACGGCTTGTTTCTGAGGTAGAGGTGGTCGAGTTGCAGGTGTTTTTCAGGCTTGGGTTCAAGGGTTTAGGGTTTAGGTTTTCAGGGTTTAGGGTTTTGGGTGCTTTCAAACAAAGGCTAACAAAGGGTGTTGGGGCATGTTCCAGTATCAGATTATCACTTTGGTAGGAGGTGCTACAGAACCTTAAGCCCTAAACCCTATGATCTTCAACTGCAGTTGAAAAAGGGGCGCTCAAACAAAAAAGTAAACACCCTGAGCCGCAAAGTTATGCGGCGCCAGCACATTCCGATCGGATGCAACCGGCGATGAGTAGGTTTCTCGCTGAAGCCCGAAACCCCTAAACCCCTAAACCCCTAAATCCTAAACCCTAAACCCCTAGACCCTAAACTGTAAACCCTAAACCCTAAACCCTAAAACCCTAAACCCTAAACCCTAAACCTTAAACCCGAAACCCTAAACTCGAGGCCCGAAACCCGAAACTCGAGGCCCTGAGCCCGAAGCCCGAAACTCCGAACCCAACACTCTAAACTCTAGACCCCCCCTTGCTTAGAGGATCATGAGACTTAGTAAGTAGGTTATAATTGGGGTTATAAGTCCCCTAAGTGGGGTTATCCTAATTATAACCTACTTATAACCTTACTTACTAAGTCCCATGAGCCTCTAAGTGCACTCCGAAAGAAACCTAAGCCCGAATCAGCCCAAAACCCTTAAACAAACTCTGAGCCCGAAACGCCAAACCCGGAATCCTAGATCCCCGACCACACCCACAACTCCGCTCAAGTCCGAAACCGTAGAGTATCCTTATAGTAACCCTCATAGTAACGTATAGCAACCTCAGAGTAACTCTTCTAGTAACCTATAGTACCCCTCATAGTAACTCTTATAGCAACCCGTACAGATCCCTTAACTTAGGGGTACTTACAAATACATTTTTATTTTTGGTTATTATAATCCCTAAGAAACAGCTAAAATTATAATTTTTGCTAGGGCTCTAAGTTCAGTATAGTTAAAGAAAGTCCAGGTTTCCTGCTTCACTGCCGGGAAAGTCCTGGAATTGCCGGCCACGTCGGTTCCGGCCTGCTCAGATCTCGAAAGCAGCAGCTGTCAGTACGAGCTTCGGCTGCAAAGGTTCCCTGAATTTAATGGGGATTTTGGGTTTAGGGCTTTAGGGCTTTAGGGGTTTAGGGTTTTGGGGTTTAGGGTTTGGGGTTTAGGGTTTAGGTTACTTTAGAGGATACGGGTTCTGTCTATCGGTTTTATGAGGGTCCTACAAGGGTTCTTTGGGCTTTTTTGTGGTAAGGGTTCTTCAGAGATTTACAGGCTTGTAAGAGGGTTCTTGGAGCGGTTGACGGAAAGGCTTAGAAAATCAGTAGTGGCACCTCTTGAAAGTACCTCCATAGTTCTGTTCGAATTTGCCCTGAAACCCTATTCTAATTATGAAGGTCCTTATGTGACTTGGGTTTGGGGTTCAGGAAGTTTATAAACGTGTAGGGCCTGGATGGAGGAGTTCCAACTTGCTTGGGGCCGACTCGGGCGCTAGAGCTGCTGTCGGTTTTGGGGTTAACTTAGGGGTACTTACAAATATTTTTAATTTTTGGTTACTATAATCCCTAAGAAACAGCTAAAATTATAATTTTTGCTAGGGCTCTAAGTTCAGTATAGTTAAGGCAGTAGGATTTTCGGCCTTCGGGTGTACGGGTTTCTTACTTCTACTGCTGCAAGTATTGCTCTTGTCTCTATTTTTCTATCATTCAGAAAGATCATGCAGGCCCTGAGCCCGAAGCCCTAAACCCTAAACCCTAAACCCTAAACCCTAAACCCTAAACCCTAAACCCAAGTCTCTCGTGAGGCCCTGGCTTCTTCGTGTACCGCCGCGGGCTTCGATGGAGGCGTTTTGCAGAGCGCCCCTCGGCCCTGGCTTTTGAGGTTCAGGGGTCTTTGGGCTCGGGTTTAGGGTTTAGGGTGTGTAAGTCTCAGGACGTGTCATATCTTAAGGGTACTTAGAAATAGTTTTTAGTTTTTGGTTATTGTAACCCCTAAGAAACAGCTAAAATTATAATTTTTGGTAGGGCTCTAAGTTGAGTATAGATATGGACCCAGAATAACTAGTTGACTGGATATGGTTTTGGGAAGGATTGTAGTACAAGTAAAGTCGAGGTTCAGGGGTCTTTGGGCTCGGCGTAGCGCCTCGCTGGGTTTTAGTAGGGAAGGCGAAGTTTAGGGGGCCTTAGGGTTTAGGGTTTAGGGTTTAGGGTTTAGGGTTTAGGGTTTAGGGTTTAGGGTTTAGGGTTTAGGGTTTAGGGTTTAGGGTTTAGGGTTTAGATTTAGCTAAGTACCCTGAATTTGCCCCACAGCGCTGTCCTGGAGATGCAGGTCCTGACTATCTGAGCCCTAACCACTTATAAAGCCTTGTTCTAATTCTGTGTTGTGGGTGCAGGGTGGATCAGATCCCTTGGCCCTACCCTAAACCCTAAACCCTAAACCCTAAACCCTAAAACCCTATACCCTAAACCCTAAACCCTAAACCCTAAACCTGGGGTTTGGAGTTGAAGGGTTTAGGGTTTCGGTGTTGGGGGGTTTGGTGGGGGGCTGGGGGTTCAGGATGTCGGAGGGTTTCTGAGGGGGGGTCTTCATGGGGCCAACTCACGGTTTTCCCAGAAGGGTTGAGGATTCAAGCCTGTGTCGCAGGCTATGGGGTTTCGGAGTGGAGGGGTTTCAGACTGGATTAGGGTTCGGCGGGGCTCTAAAGGTAAAGGTTGCTGAAGTTCATAGGCTTGGGATTGCTTATTGGGTTGGCGGACCTATCATCCTTAAGAGATGCAGGGTTTGTGGGCTTTATGTTTCAGGGTTTCCGGGTTTAAGGTTCAGGGTTTAGAGGTCACGGGAATACTCGGTTGCAAGCAGTGTGCTCGTCCCTCTTAGAAGATGCGGGCCACTGGAACTCCAATGTCTGCCTGGGCTGTGATATTGTTTGAAGTTCAGGGATTGCTATTGTTGTTTTGCGCTGTCAGATTTCATCAGAGGTGTGCCACAAACCCCCAAACCCTAAACCCTACACCTCTTCCTAAACCCTAAACCCAAAGCCCTACACCGCTTTGGAGATATCCGTCCGGCTTCCGCGCTTCCCCAACCCTGATCTGTTTTGCCAGGCCTTATGAGCACTTAAGCTGATGCACGACAGCCCTAAGCGCTAAAACACCCTACATCCTCATATCGTATTCCAAATCCTAGGAACCAAAATCCCCAAATCTCAGAGCCCTAGAGGCTCTGGGCCAAAGCCTTAAAGCCCCTAAATCCATGGACTCGGTTGAGAACCAACGAATCCATGGTCGCTGTGTGCAAACGAGAATCTCGAAGAAGTCGCAACACCAGCCCCATATTGCGCGTAAGACCTGCCCAAAGAACAAACTCCACACAGATCCCAAGCCCGAAGCTACCGACAACCGCAGCCAAGACCCCCTGACAAAGCTTCGCAGGCCGACCCCGCTTTGAAAGTGCATTGCTTCGATGCCCCGGCATCTGTCGGACTGCATTCCTTCGTGATCTGAGGCTTAGAGCATGGTTAGGGCTAACGGTTTTAGGGTTCACAGTTTAGGGTTTAGGGTTTTAATTCATTGGGATTTACGACTCGAGGCTGAGGGTGCAAGGGGGAGGTTCGAAAACAAGGGACCCTACTTGGATGTTCATGGGTAGTTATAAGTAGGGTCATGAGTAGGGTAACTATACTTATAACCCATATGAGGGGACTAATAACCCCCATGTATAACTACCCATGAACCTCCAAGTAGTCTAGACTCTACATGGTAGGATCCTTGCAAGGACCTAAAGAATGAGGTCCACCGAATGTTAGAAACCCCTCATGTGAGGGTGTTTGGATGTTTGCATCTCTGGGCGTGGCCTGCGTGGAAGCCTGATGCAGCCTGGAATTCGGGTTTGAGGGCATGGAGGTGCCAGAGCCTTGTAAGCCACCCAAGCCCAAAACAGGTCAACCCCAATCCCGTGTGTAATCAACCCTAAACCCTCAACCCGAAACCCCAGACCCTAAACCCCTAAACCACCAGACCCGAGCTGGACCATTGCTGTACGAACTTCTCGCTCCTCAAGCGGCTCCCAACAGTCGTGTTACACGTGCAGTTGGAAGAGATCTTAAATCAACCCAGCACCTAAACCCTAAACCGCAAGCCCTAAACGCTAAACCCTCAACCCTAGGTTATAAGTCCCTTAATATGGGTTATAAGTATAGTTGCCCTACTTATAACCCTGCTACCCATGAACCTCCCAGTAAACCCTAAACCCTAAACCCTAAACCCTAAACTCTAGCCCTAAAGCATCTTGAAACCCGAGGGAGTTTAGAGCTGAGGGGCCCAGGCACGGACCCCGGAGCCACTTGGCTCGAGTCGTGCGTGGGAAAAGGATTTTATAGGATCCTTAAGGGAGGGTGGTTCAAGGGGAGAGGGTATAAGGAATCCTTAGGGGACTGTAAGGGAACCTTAGGGGACTGTAAGGGAACCTTAGGGGACTGTAAGGAATCCTTAGGGGACTGTAAGGGAACCTTAGGGGACTGTAAGGGAACCTTAGGGGACTGTAAGGGAACCTTAGGGGACTGTAAGGGAACCTTAGGGGACTGTAAGGGAACCTTAGGGGACTGTAAGGGAACCTTAGGGGACTGTAAGGGAACCTTAGGGGACTGTAAGGGAACCTTAGGGGACTGTACCTTAGGGAGTAATTAGGGATCACGAGTCCTGCGTGGGAAAAGGATTGGCTTCGCGCACTTCGGTTTCAGGTTTAGGGCTCAGGCGCTTGGGGTTTAGGGGTCTAGGTTGTTGGATTGAAGGGTTTGGGGTTTAGGGGCTTATATGTGTATATATATATATATACACATACACATATATTTACACCGTGGATCGTATGTTTTCTAAAATAACCATAGTGGTGCACGAAGACACAGGCACGACACCAAGAATGACCTTGACAAAGTCGTAGCACGAAGCAGTGCGAAGTTAAGGTACAGGGTTTAGCAAGCTAGGACTCGTATGAGTTTGGGCCTAAGTAGGTCGACCAATATGCTCGTCTAAACACAAAACAAAACATGAGTAGGCAAAGAAATACAACTCAACAAAAGCATCCCCATGTACATATGTATGTATGTATGTATGTATGTATGTATGTAAATATGTATACATGCATACAACCTTGTGTGCAAGCACACAGATGGGCGGGCACAAGAGCATGCTGGACACGAAATGGTTTAGAACAGCCCGTCTACCCGAGTTCATGCTCATAAGAGTTGTTGGTACACGAGACCTCGAACCACGAAGCAAGTGAACCTTACTACCGAATGTTTTCAAAACAGCCAGCTCGAGGTGGAGCTCAGCCGTTGCATTCTGGAAGTTTACGGAAGTGGCTGCCGTTTTCGGGTCTGTGCAAGTGTTTTGTGGGGTCGCACCAGCGGGCTGTATAGGGTTTTTGCAATTATAGGTATTCCGGAGGCGGGGCGGCAGCGCAGGCGAGCGGTGGGAGGAGAGCGCGTGGTGGGCGCGGCGGCGTGGTGGTGGGAGACCGCGTGCACGGTCGGCGGGCTGGCACAAGGGATCTACGTTGACCAGCACGGGTTCTCGTATTGCAACTTAGATCAAAGCTAGAGTCCACACCGGTCCTCCACGCGATTCAGAACCTGGGCTTGTGTAGCTCGTGAGGCCCGATCTTTGGGATATGCTCTCCGATGCAGTGTCTTTGACACCACGCCAAGCAGACCAAGCATCACCTGTATGGTAACACATCTACTGTAGGTTGCGCTGCCCAAGGAAACAACAACAATCTGGCATGGTATCTGCATGAGTACGCCCACTAATCAAACTGCTTTCAAGGGAATGCCCGCTTGAGTTAAGCGCAGCTGCCGTCCAATAGTGTATGAAGACACCTACGGGACAAGTTACCTCACACCCGCAAAGACCTAGAAAACAAGTAACAAACTCAGGTCATACATGCACACGCAGCTGCATCAAGGAAAACAGGTGTACCCGGCTATGCGCTCCGCACATGAAAAACGCGTAGCTATGGATGCACGCACCTGCCACGAAGTAAATCCCCATACCCAACAGCCTAAGGACTGGGTTTCTACCGTTAGGGAGGATGGCTGTGCCGTATTGTGCCGTGATCATGAAATACATGTGTAGTCACCTACAGGTCCACCTACAAGGAGGGAAACGATCTCAAGTGGTTGCGTCCGGAATGTGCAAAGCTGCAAAACACGGCGTGGTGGATGCAAGTAGCTTTGTGCTGCAATGTTTTGCGGAGCAAAATACAAATCCCACAACGTCAATGCATGTCATGCAGCACCCCAATAGACGAACAACAAGCACTGCATCTTGCACGTTTATGTGCGCGTAATTGCAAGGGGGACAGATTTACGCCGCACGTCGCAAGTCCCCACTATGTAGCGCGCAGAATCACGTATGCATCAAGTTTTGGGTCCATGCTGGTCTACAACATTGACTTTTGAGTTTTGGACGCTTGAGGCCTGAGTGAGCCTTTCATGTTCATTTGAAAGCCGCAATACAGCTTGAATATGCACCCTGCTCTAATCTCTTAGCCGTCAGCACTCACGCCAAAACCCCAAACCCGAACACTAAAGCCACACATCCTGAATCCTAACCCTGAACACTGAATCCCTAGACCTTCAAACCCTAAATTCGAAAGCCTAAGCCGCCACAAGAATGCAGCAGCTAAGCTATGCCATAACCCAAACACGCTCCAAACTTCAAGACCGCAAAGCTCTAAACCCTGAACGCTTAACCTTAAACCCTAAACCCTAAACCAACCTAAACCCTAAACCCTAAACCTTTAAACTAAAAGCCCGAAGACCTCGAAGCCCTGAAGCCTCCGAAATTTCAAGGGTTTGCATCCACTACTTAGATAGGGAACGGGGGAACTTCAAACTTTTTGCCCTTATATATCAGCTCCATCTTAGAAAGTTTGAACGTTTTGGGGCCCGGTTGTTGAAGAAGAGAGTCTAAACGATAACCCCCAAACCTCGCATCCGAAACCTAATACAGAACTGTTTGAAGCTCTAGTCCCGAATGCTTGAAGACTGAAGTGAGTCAGGGCTTCGGGATTAGGGTTTGGGGTTCAACCATCCGGGCCTTAACAATTAGAACATGGTTGTGGGTTCTATTCTAGTGCAGCAATAAGTTGCATTGTAATACAGCAGAAGGGAACAATACGGGGATACTGTTGGTAAATATTCCCGACGTCTTTCTTAGAAAGTAAAAACGTAATAAATGCGAAACTTTCTCCCAAGTATTGCACCCAACTCGACTCTGTGACAGCAGGCTGCATGAATGTCGCCGGATTTTGTCGTCGCATTCTTAGGGCTTTCGACTTTGATTAAATCCTAAACCCTAAACCACAAACCGACATAGCTGTGCACCTTTGCTGTCCATGTCGGCTCAAGCACATTTAAGATGATCAGTAGCGAAGTGAATCGTCGTTAAACATCGCACGTGCCGGGCTCAGATGTTGTTGTTTTTCGGAGCTGTGTGGTGACCTAAAGCATCAGAAAATGCCAAGCGGAAGGCTTTAGGTTTCAGATTTATTGATTAGGACTTGGAGTTTAGGGTTTCCGCCGAAACGCCGTAAGCTTCTGACCAAAGCTGCTAGCTGGCCCTGAATTTCAGCCGCTGGAAATGTGGGGTTTCGCTTGCTTCAATGCACCTACGTCCTGGGAGATTCCGTCGGGAAAAGCCGTTCCAAGAGTAGTCCTTCAGGACGAGGGCCTGCACCCCCTTAAACCTTAAGTCCAAGCCCAGGCCCCGACTCCGGTTGCTTCCCAGGTTTGTTTGTTTGCGCGAGAATCCTCCCCGCATTCGCTGCCTCAGAGCACAAACTACCTTTGATGGTTTGTCTTAAAGATCCATGCCGACGGCCGCAATGACATGCCGTTCCATGTTTTAATGCTCCTACAACATCCTCCTTCCTGCTTTGCAGCATCAGCATGAGCATGAGCATCAGCATCAGCATCTTCTTCATCATCAACACCATCTTCACAATCATCGGAACCATCATCACCAGCACCGCCACCATCACCATCACCAAACATCATCACCGTCATCATCATCATCATCATCAGCATCATCAGCATCATCAGCATCATCAGCATCGTCATCTTCTTCAGCATCATGATGCACCAGCATCACCCGTAAACCCTAAACTCTAAACCCTAAACCCTAAACCCTAAACCTTAAACCCTAAACCCTAAACCTTAAACCCTAAACCCTATACCCTAAACCCTAAACCCTAAACCCTAAAAAAGGGCCCAAGACTGGGGTCGCAGCACTCCTCCGATCCCCAAGTCCAATGGGCGCAACGCCGTAAGCCCCACAAGAACTGAAATCCCAAACTCCAAACTCCAAGCCGGTCCAAGCCCCAAGGCCTACGTTTTGGGGTTCCTATTCAAATTCTAGCACCAAAGCTTTGGTCTATTGAATTCAAAAACCATAAAGGCTAACTTTTTAAGGCCTCCGCATTACGGGATTAGGGCCCCTACAAAGAAGAACTCCCGATGACACCCGTAGCAAGCGAGCCCACCAACCGAGAGACCCCAACAGAAACTGCCAGGCACCTTATAACCTTAAACCCTAGACCCTCAACTGTAACTAACCTAGAGACCCAAACAGAAGCTGCCAGGCAAACGAGTCTTCTTCAGCCTGGCTCCCAGAAGCGATGGGTTCGGGGATACAGGGGGTCTGGGGTTTAGGGTTTAGGATGTAGGGTCTAGGGCTTCAGGTTTAGGGTTTAGGATGTAGGGTGTACCTTAATCCACGAAACAACGACCTTTCTAAGGACTTCGTATACGGAAATTATGTCAGGGAACCCTAAACAGGTGGGTTTCCTAGGGTCCAGGTAGGGTCAGGGTGTAGGAATTACCAGAGTTTCGTTCTCAGAGCTCCGGGTTTCGGAATCCCAGGGTTTGGGGCTTAAGGGTTTCGTTTTAGGTTTAGGCTTTCAGGGCAAACGAAAAGGGCAGTGTGAATCGGATGTGGTGGGTCTGAGTACTTCGTACCAGCTTTCCCCTACAGCCTTATGTACTAACTAGAGTACAGCATACACAAGACAAAACTCTAATCATTAAGGCCCTCTCAGAAAACGTGTGCACCGCTTTATGTCCCTTATCAAGCCATGTAAAACCCTTGTGCACCCCTTCTTTTTTTGTTTTTTGGTTGATGGTGTGTTTTGGGTTTGGGTTGGGGGCGATGTAAAGTGTTGATTTGCTTGCTAACCCACCATTTCTAGGGGCCTGGGTCTTAGGATCCTCACTGCAAGGTGGGATTTACCTTGGCGCCTGAAGTCGGAGGCGCTAACAGTGAGACTTGCAACTAACCGGAACCCGAAGCCCTAAACTCCTTTGTTGAGAGCAGAGCCAGATGGGTGGTTGTCAAAATTATGGTCCCTCTTTAGATCCCTTATATAGTACGGCACCTAATATTTAAGGTACCCAAAAAGGGACCATAATTTTGACAACCACCCAGATGGTGGAATCTAGTGGAGCAGGTGGTAGAGCCTTTGCGACTTGTCGGACAGGACCGTAGACAACACATAGGCTGGAGGTATAATACAGTATAACTATGCTAAGCAACCCTAAAGAAGAATATCGGTTATCATTCCGGCGCCTCTCGTATTTCAGGGACCCTTCGTCTGAATTATAAGTCTTCTATGGTCAACTATTCAAAAACATGGCCGCAATAAGGTTTTGAGCTTCACATGCTCGGGCTCAAGGGCCTATGTGGGGTTCAGCTATGTTTACGGTTTGGGGTCCTGCGGGCTGCGAGCATGTCGGGTATCAGCGGCGAACAGTCTATACTTACAAGCAGTCTAAAGTCTAGAAGTCACCACGCGGCAAGATGTGTAAGCAAGAGCAGCGGTAAGATGACGCTTCGGAAACTACTGAGGAAACCAGGGTTGAATGCTATGGTCGTATATCGGGCTGTAAGAGCAGGCACAAGCGCTTTGATTGAAGCCTATAGTCCCTAAGCTGTTTTGATTCGGGCAAGCCGAGACCTGAAACCCCAAGCCCTAAGCTTATTGGTGCGTGAGGGAGAGCGGAGGAGGGAAGATAGGGACTAGTATAAGGGTTGTATAGGAACCTCCCACTGCCCCATAAGCACCAGAAAGTAAACCGAAACCTGGAACCCCGATGTCGTCTTGCAGAGTTCATGAACCCAGTGGGCTCAGTCAGCCGCACTACCGGGCCTCAGCAGTTAGAATAGCATGCTGTACCACGGTTACGCGTGGACAAATCCCATGACTCTTTTTCCGACCCCTATACACCCTGAACCCTAAGCCCCTAAACAACCCCTAAACGTCCAAACCCTAAGCCTGAAACCCGAAGCCGCCAAACCCCTAAAAGCAAAACCGTTATAAACCTCTATGTCCCCCCCTCCTCACCTCCCGGCCGAGGTGTTGGCTGATTAGGTCATGCCGGAAGACACGCCGATGTCCCGACTTAGAGGAAAAGCTGCTGCTCGGTGGCATCAAAGGGGAAAAGGAGGGACCCTTAATGGGGACCCTTAGCCTATAATGGGCTATATAACAGCCATATTAAGGGTACATACCTAAGGGTCTTTATTAAGGGTCCCTCCTTTTACCCTTGGATGGCAGGTTGAGCATAGTCTGGCTTGAGGTTTCAGGGTTTAGAGAAGCCCCAAACGCTACATCCTAAGCCCTCACGATGCAATCAAATGCTGAAGGAACTGCGTGCTTGAGGGTAGCAAAGTGCTGTGATGAACATGAACCTCGCATTTTTGCCAGTAGTATTCTTATGCCAGTATTACTGTGTATTGTGGTTGTTGCTATTATTATGTTCTGGTCAGGTAGCTGTGAAAGACGAGCATGGCCATTTGGGAGGAAGCCCCTGACTCCGACTCTGCGGCTTCGATCGTGCCTATACCCTAGTTCCAGAAGCCAAAACCTTGAATCTCCAAATCCTGAAGCCCTAACCCCAAATCCCTGAAGCCCTACAGCACCCTCAAACCCTAAACCCTAAATCTCTAAATCCTAAAACCCCAACCCCAAATCCCTGAAGCCCTACAGCACCCTGAAACCCTCAACCCTAAATCTCTAAATGGGAGGGTCCGAAAATTAGGGGTACATTATCTTGGGGTCCTTATAATAGGGATCCTACTATTTAGGGTACTATATTAGGGTCCCCTACTTCCGGAAACGCCCAAAACCCTAAACCCTGATAGAGCCCTTTAAAGGAACCCTTTTCGTATTCTTGTAGTAACCCTTTAAAGGAACTCTATTTAGGGTCCCCTATTTTCGGAAACTCCCAAATCTCGAAGCTCTACACTCGAAGATCCAACCCAAAACCCCAAACCTTGAACCCTTGACCTCAGAAAGGCAGGGTTTTTGGGCTTGGTTTCAGGGCGTAGTGCAGACTAGACGGTCTTGGCGGCCTTACCGATTGGATAGGTTTTGGGACTATGTTAATGATGTATATAGTAACATCATATAGAGACAGTGTTTTACTTATTCAGACCTCTTCTGCATGGATCCTAAGCCCCTGGTACTGTATGCTTCCAGCTTCCGATGTACCTGATCGATACCACAGCAACTATTTCAATGGCGGTCTTCAACACGATAAGGCTTTGGGTTTAGGGTTTACGGTTTAGGGTGGGCACCAAGAGGGGCAAGGGCAGTCTTACAGAGAGGGAGAGAGATAGATAGGGAGAGAGAGAGAGAGAGAGAGAGAGAGAGAGAGAGAGAGAGAGAGAGAGAGCGAGAGAGAGAGAGTGAGAGCGAGAGTGAGAGTGAGAGAGAGAGAGAGAGAGAGAGCGATAGATCGTAGAGAGATAGAGCGAGAGAGAGATAGAGAGAGAGAGAGAGAGAGAGAGAGAGAGAGAGAGAGCGAGAGCCATTTTGGCTCAAGACTTTGTTTGGTTTTCCCCGTGCCTCTTGACCTGTCACTGCGATCATGGCTGCCCCAGGAACGCCAGCACGGGGGGGGATAATGCCGGGCGCCGCCGGAGCGGCTCGGAGGGATTTTATGGATTCAGAGCTGCTGGGCCGCCTGTATGAAAACGCTGTGTCCGAGCACGCAGACGCTAAACAGGCCGCGCTGACCGGCTGGGAAGACGTCGCCGCCGACATGCAGCTAGTGAGTCCCCCAGCCGACGACTTGTATCAGGCGCTCTTAGCCTCTGGTAATGAGTCTACCACGTCAAACTTGGGATTCCTGGGGGGCGGTCCTGGCAAGTGGCACTTGCTCTTGGAGCCTGAGACTGCAGCTGATCGCTTAGTGGCCCGAATGCCCCCGGTCACGCATCTGGCCACCATGACAGAGGCTGAGCTGTCGGGCTTCGTCTTGCATGCCTCCCAGGTGTCTGAGGGAACTGATTGGATCGCGAGGGCCAATTTTATGGCAAGAGTCGAAGCAGAAACCACTGAGGGGCTCAGCAGCAGCACCAGACTACGACAACCAAGCGGGGCGAGGCTACATGCGAGCACGCCAAGAACGACGCCCTGACACGGGGGAGCCCAGTGGACACATAGCAACCAGCACAGCATTCGCACTGTTCCCTTGGGGGGAGATACGAGGAGGGCGACCCGAACGCTGGCTCTTCCAAGTCACGGCTGTGGGACAGCAACCCGACCCAGCAGCTACAACACTACGCCCCGGCACAGGATATGTGCTTGAGTGGAACAGCGACAACAAGCAATGGCAACTAGGATCCCTTGTGCCCAAGGCAGCAGTTCAATACTATTACGATTGGGCATACATGCGCAAAGCAGGGATAGTGCGCGACCCACCACCACGCAGTTCCACGTTCCCGCCCAGCCAATGGGAAATGATGGCAATACGCCTCTTACCACCACAAGCACCACAAGCACAAAGCCAGGGGGGAACGCAGCCTACACCCACACCAGACACGCCGGAAGCCAGCGCACCACCAGCACCAAGCCCGTCGCCAAGACGAGCCCCAGGGAGCGAACAGACAGACGTAGAGGAAGACGAAGAAGCAGCATACATGCAGCACTTGGGGCCGTCAGCAAGTAGTCAAGGTAGTGAAAGCCATGGCACCGCTGCTAGAAACTGCGCGAAGAGGGGGACCTTGACCAAGGAAGCAGCCATGGTCAGGTTCTGGCTAAGGCAGCTCCTCTACCTGCTTGACGCCGTGCCCTGGGGGACCGCCGTGCGCGACAGGGTGGAGGACGCCATGGAAGCCCTGGACTGCGACAGAGAGGCGCGACAGGGGGAACCCGAAGAGACAGAATGCCTTCCCAGACAGCCGAAGCGCGCGAAGTTCCTGAACTACGCCACCATGGCCAAAGCACGGATAGAAGATGTTGCAGACGATGAGGGGGAGAACGGCATCAACCAACACCAAGTGCGTGCAGACCTGGAGGCGATCAGTGGGGACCTCGAGCGGACCATCCACGTGCTTGAAGCCACCACGGAGCAACAGGGAGGCGCGCAGGTCAGCGCGAGCTTCGAAGGCGTACAGCAGGTACAGGGGGCAGTGGATATTGCCCTCGGCCACACGGTGAGCGGCGACTTCGACTGGATGTCCAGGAGCTGGGGGGCAACTTTGCACCTTCTACTACAAGAAGCAGAAGAACTACACGACGAGATCGAGGAGCTCAACTTTGTCCACCCGGCTGATGTAGCCGCACTGAACGCGGGGGCCGTGGAACATCCGGGGGCTGCTCCCATTCCTTTCGACTGGGGGACAAGCCGTCCGAACAGCGGTGGCGACAGTGATGGCCAACATGGAAACGCCCATTGCAGTCGACACTCAGACCACGGAAGAAGGGGAAGCTGGTCAGCCTGGTCCGCTTTTTGAAGAAAGGCCAGGGGGAGCAGCGACGCTCCTGGATGCAGACACCGCAGTGGGGACCGACACCGCCTTCTCGCAACAAGCCACGGTTCCATGGATACCGCCCCTCCACATGGAACAATGGAGCGGCAGCATCCCCAGCGAAACAGACCCACAGGGGGAACCGCCGCAGGGGGAGCCGCCCTCAGAAGGGGGACCGACGGACGACGACCTGGTGGCAGCTATGGACGACGACCTGGTGGCAGCTATGGAAGAACTCGAACGCCAACAAGAAGAAGCCCTACAGCTGGAACTGGCGTCGGCGACAGCAATGGAGACCTACGACGACGGCTCTCAGGGGGGCCACCAGCAAGCGCCGCAAGAACTACTGAGGCAGAGCAGCCACAGACGTAGACGTATGCACGCGGCAGTGTATGATGAACAGGGGGGGTTTTGGCATCCCGAAGAGTGATACTGAAGCTTATGTCCTGGGGTCCTGCACATAAGTGTAGAGTCTGCAGAGTGTCGTTGTGCCGGGGGATGCCGAAGCCAGTAGCCAGAACAGTAGCGGAGAAAGCCGAAGCACCCAACAATATAATCCATAGTCGGCCGGGGCCTCAGCATTCAGTTTCCTTCTTGTTGTTGACGTGTTGCGCGAAAGGGGAGACGGCTTCGACTAGGGTCAGCTTGCGTCTGGGGGGCACAAAGGCCACACAGCGCTTTTGAGCACAGACCTAGTAGCACAGTGCCCATGGGACGAGGCGCGAGGCCGGGGATGAGCATTCTGTTCAGGTCCAGGGTCGAGGGTTACAACGGTCCAAGCCAGCGCCTCGTACCGACCATGGGGGAAGTTTCACGCCGAGACTGCTTCCAATTCGCACTCGTGCGCAAGAGGGAGCCGGACCCCGCGCTCTCTTTGGCTGCGTGCAAGCAAGCAAGAGAGCGAGAGAGAGACAGAGAGAGAGTAGAGAGCATAGCATTCGTGGCAACAAATACTCTTAGAAGCTGCACAATCATGGTAGCACAGCTGCTGGCAATAGTAGCCGTAGAAGAATGTTTCCGGTCCGCAGCCTTAGTCAAGGCCTCGACCCAACTTGTAAACAGGAAATTGGGAAGAAAAAGCTAAATTGGTGTTTGTCAAAACTAGGGCCCTTTTTTGGGTCCCCATTATAATGCGGCACCTATTATTTAGGGTACCCAAACAGGGGCCATAATTTTGACAACCACCCAAATCTTAAATCATCCTTTCCGAAAATTAGGGGTACCTTAATATTGGGTCCTTATAGTAAGGATCTTACTATTTAGGGTACTATACTATATTCGGGTCCCCTATTTCGGAAACTCCCAAATCTTAAACCATCCTGAAGATGAGGCTGAGATCCGTGATGAACGCACGGGAGGCGGCAGGACACACTGGCAATCCCAGCCCGGTTAGGGTTTCGGGGTTTAGGGTTTCAGGTTGTGAGGGGTTTATAGGGTTTCGGGATTTTGGGTTTGAGGTGTCTGGTTTTGGATTGCAAAATGTGTTGGGCTCAGGATTTGGGGTTTGGGATTTCGGGTGTAGGGTTTAGCGCCTCTTAGCAAGACGTGCAATGCTTTGCTTGTCCCGAGCTCCAGGCCCTAGGCGCAAAACCCTGAACCCGAAACCTGAACTCTTGAACTCAACGCTGAAATTGCGGATGCCCTGGCTTTTGCTCAGGAAACTTAATAACTCAAGTTACCAGAAAGCAGGAAGCACGTTAGTCATTTAGACCCTTAGCATGGTAGCTTAAGTTCAATTCCGTACTGGGACTTCAGGATTCAGGGTTTACATGCTTCCTCAAGTTACCCAGCATAAGAACTTAGACTTTTTCCATCCAGTAATTATTATGGTCACTTAATTTAGGATCCTCAGAAGCCTTAAACCCTAAACCCATTATTCTTGTCAGGATCCTTCGCAGCCTTAAGCCCTGAACCCATTATTATGGCCACTTAATTCAGAATCTTTAGAATCTTAGGAAGAGCCTGGATTCCACTCCAACCCTCAAGCTTAGGGTTTAGGGTTTTAGGGTATAGGATTTCAGGGTTTTAGGGTTTTAGGGTTTAGGGTTTAGGGGTTTAGTCTGTCAACTCTAAACCCTAAAGTACATCTGGGTCCCATCCTGCATCTCCGTGGGCCCCACCCCCACGCCTTACATGCCCTTAAGACAGTCCTTCATGGCTATTCCATGAGGGTACTATATCAGGTTTAGAGGTTCAGGATTTAGGGTTGAAGGAGGACCATGGAATCAACCCTTAAGCCTTAGTTGAGATCCCTCAAGCTCTAACCTTGAGCCCGGAGTCCTTCAGAACTAGTTTGAAACCCTTTGAAGCCTATAGAATCCTTATGGAACCCCTTAAAGGAACCCTTAACGGAGCCCTAACCCTAAACCCTGAGTTCCTTCAGAACTAGTTTGAAACCCTCGAGCATGGCCGATCCCTGTGCCACAGCGAGGAAACTCTCCGGCGCCCCTGCGAAGGCTTTCTCCTCGGATGGGGCTCTATATCCTGCGTTTGGAGTACCATACTTGAATACATTTTTTGGTACCTGTTCCTGAAGGGAACCATTATGAAGTAAAAGTCTAATTATACTTTTTCTCCCTGGTTACTTAAAAGCTCAGATATATAAGGGTTCTGCAATAATGATACACGGTAGTACAACACAAGATGATGGGCGATGACATAACATCCTACAACGTGCCGAATTGTTCTTCAATATACTATACGTTGCCAGGTTCTTATTGTTTCTATTATGGCTACTGTTATGATGATGACGATTACTGTTGTTGTTACTGTTTTCAACATTATGCTTGTCATTATCTTGTATTCTTATCACGGTTATCGAAATTATTCTTGTTAGAAGTGACAGCACTATTCTTGTTATGTTGTTGGCTTTCGATGAAACCTCCTTCTATAACAGAAGTCGTGCTGTTAGTGTGACGGATATTTGTACTGTTATCAGTATTATGAACATGATCAGTATTACACGTGTTATTATCATGGCTACTATAGTTCCTTTATGGCTGTGACCATGGCCATCAAGATGATGATGACTAATGTTGCTACAGTTATTACTATTGTCATTATTGTTTTTGAACTTTCAGAGTTTTATCCTCATTATTGTCTAGAACTATTGTTATGACCATTATTAACATGTGTCCTGCCACTATTACTCTTATTGTTGGGGTCAGTTGTTAGCATTGTCAAGCTCAGTGTCACTATTGTAACTATTTGCTATCATGAATATGATTTACGTTCTTCCACTGCATATGAATACGATCATCATTCCTATTATGATTGTTCCTATTCTTTTTTATGATGATTATTAGGATGTGTGCTTATATTGGTTTGTTAGTTGTTATTGATAGTTATTGTTATTGTTGCTGCTATTCTGGTCATTATTGTTATTGTTGGTTTCCTAGTTTTTCAATGTTGAGCATCGTCATTGTCATTTTTATTGGTTGGTTTTTCTGTAGTTATTACTGTCATTTTATATCGTTGTTTTCAGCAGGGCTTTTGTTGTAAGTATCATAACAAGGCTGTATTGTCCTTATTGTAAGTATGTCGATTATTGTTGTTTCATTATTATTGTTGTGCTATTGCCACAACTGTTGCTATTGCTATTCTTCTTATTTGTTGTCATAGCTGTCTGTTGACTAGCAGCTAGGTGTTAACACTCCAAGACGTCAAGTCTTCCGGGGTTTTAGTGTACATGGAGTGTAGGCCCAGGGTTAAGGCTTGCTTGAGGTCCAAAGAGTTGAACCTTCACTTTCGATCCTAACGAGCCCACGATGCACTCGAATGCATGAACTCAGAAATTGCAGTACTGCTGTTGATGGACGAAATCCTGCATGACCCTAAGGACTCTAAACTATGGGAACTATGGTATATTCTTTACAAAGAGTAATGCAGGATTTTGTCAATCAACAGTGTAGCTAAATTACAAGTTTGGCCCGCAAGAAGGCCTGCGTCTCTAGAGCCGACACCCGACCGCCCAAATCCATACCCAAAGCCGAAGATTCCCAATCTCAAGGCCCTGAAGCGCCATCCCCCGAAAGCAGTAAAGCACCAAAGCCCTGCACCCATATAGCCCCGATCCCAACACCCTGGAAGCCAGAAGCCAGATTCCCTCAGACTACCCAAACCCTAAACCCCAAGCCCAAGCACACCCGATACCCCAAGCCCTGCCATGCTAGACCCAGATCCGTCTGATCCAGACGCCAGCCCGAACCCTAAAACCGCGAAGCCTCAAATCTTACAAGTTTCCAGGTGTCCCAACCACCTGGAAGCCTTCACAACGATTTCCTTCAAACCAAGACTTATAGCCATAAACCCTCAATCCCATTGCTGAGCTCGACACGTCACAGGTCAGAGGTCTTTCGTTTTGCAGGGTTAAGATCCGTAGAGCATTTAGGATCCACAGATGAGGTTACGCTAATTAGTCTCAGGGCTTTGGGTTTAACTTGGGTGTTCTTGCGAGCCTTGTTGCAATGCCCGACAATGCAAAAAAGCATTCGACACCCGAAACACCAAAATTCCGTGCCAGGGACATAGTTGGACCCCATTCCTGCGCCGTCTCTGCTCCTCTGACGAGGACGATTTTGTGTAACGGCACTGCCCCCTAGAGGGCCTCAGCTCCTTCGTCGATTATAGGATTGTACATAACCCCAATTTAGGGTTTAGGGTTTAGGGAAACCCAACCCCTAAGTTAGAGAACTACGGTTGATGATAAAAATCCTGCATTACCCATAACAAGGAATATGCTATAATTCCCATAGTTTAGGGTCATTAAGGTAATGCAGGATTTCTATCATCAACCGCACCCCACTCAGTGCTGAGACGAGGTTTGGGTTGGGCCCTGGAAGACCCGACGCAAGGCTTGTTTCCCAGACCCCCGGGAGGATCATGGGACTTAGTAGGGTTCCCTAAAGGGCTCCTTTAGGGTTTAGGGTTTAGGGATCTATAAGGGAAAGTAGATCCCCTAATTTGGGGCCCTATACTACTAGGGGTAGCTTTTTTGGAACCCCCATTAAGGGATCCACTTTTTGGATCCTCCCGGGGGTCTGGGTTCAGGTGATCGGAAGAGAGTCTGGCTTCGGAAGGGTCCAGGGGTTTAGGGTTAGGGGGATTTAGGGTTGAGGGGGGTTTAGGGGGTTTTGGGCGGGTTTAGGGTTAGGGGGTTTAGGGTTGGGGTTTTAGGGTTGGGGGGTTTAGGGTTTCTTTGCCCAAGCTGTCCAGGCTTTGAGCAAGCTGGACAAGCCTTGACATAACTTGGCAATCTGCCTGCTTCGCCTAAACTCTAAACCCAGGCCCTAAACCCTGAACCCTCGACCCTACCTCAGCCCTAAACCAGAAACCGCTGCGCCCGAAGGGCACCCACAGATCTTCCAAGTGTCCTGCAGGAGAATCCTTCCTTCAGTGCAAGTAGCAGCTCCGCCAGTGTGACTTGGCTTGCACCTTTTCGAGGTTTGGGGTTTGGGCTTTAGGGTTTTGGCTTACACAAGCCCTGAGGCCCTTTGATAGCTACTTTCTTTTGGTTCCAAAATATACTTTGATGTAAGAATTCTAAAGGCCGAGCGACGACAAAAGGTATCATCGCCGCGGCTTGAGTGTGTAAGTTATCTGAATAACTTGACTCGCAAACCCTACAAACGTCCTTAGCGAGCAGGTGTGTTTTCCTGAAGCTGCTTCTGCAGTCGACGATCTTTTACTCGGAGGTTCTTGGGTACTTCTACGTAGGGTTATCAGTCCCCTAATGTGAGTAAAAAGTATCGTTACCCTACTTATAAGCCCACTTGTAACTACCCCTGAACCTCCCCCTAAACCCTAGTAGGGTTCAGGGTTCAATCTCGAGTTTATGATATTGGGCCAAAGCCTCTTTTTCTCCGAACGCCTCGCACTCCAGAAGTCCCTAGCCCGCAACCCTCCAGGCCCCTTTCTTCCTGGTAAAAAAGGAATCCTAAACCGTGAGCCCTAAACTCCAAAAACCGGAAACCGTTTGGGGCTTCCTGCGTTTACCCTTGAGTGCTTCGGTCACTCCTGAGTCACCAAAACCCCAAACCCTGTAGACCCCCCCCCCCTTTTCCTGAGCCCTACTTCGGGCTCAGGGTTGCGGGTTTTGGGCTTCAGGTTAACGTATCAAGGTTTAAGGTTTCGAGTTTGGAGTTTTTGAGGTTTGAAGTTTTGGGGTTTGTTGATTCCCCCTCACAGCAAGCAGCACATAAATTGCGATCAGAGTAGTATTGTTCCAGGAAGTTCAGTGGTACACTTTTTTACTTTCAGGTTTCTGGGTTCCTATTATAAAATAAGAAGCCTAAAAAAGTATATACTTTCTCCCAGTGGGTTACTGAACAGCCTAGCTGTTTGTGTACTAGATCCCGGCGGTAGTAGTGCTGCATATCGGTCCGGAGGTCTTAGTCTTGGGGTCCACCCGGCATCGAAAAACCTACCCCTGTCATTAAGGGTCATATCCGGCAGGGTTTTGGGCTTGGGGGTTACGGTTTACCGGTTTAGAGACAAGGTTTTGCAGGATGTGCTGGTTGTTCTAGCATGTTTGTTGGTCGTTCCTTCTTATAGCGCACTCCTATGAAGCCGCATGAATAGCCCTTTCATCGAACAAGAGCTGCAGTTTAACGCACGCGGCTTGCGTATTTCCAGGGTGCAGAGTGGTAGACAGTGTAGATTTTAGGGTTCGAAACCCCAACACCTCAACCCCCAAACCACTAGGCCCCAACCCCTTTTAGGGCCTTTAGGGTTTAGGGCTCAGAGTTTGGGATCCAGAGTTTGGTGTTGGGGGTCTAGGTCTTGGGAACCAGCTTACCCCAAGAACCGAACTTAAATCCAAGGCTATCGCAAAGTCTTGTTTTTGGGTATATTGTAGTATAATGATAGACGGACTCTAGGGTGACATTAGTACCTTTTATTTCGATCCCTGTGTTATCCAGGTGCCGACAGACGTATTCAGTGAGCCATGCTCTATGCCTTTGGCGCGGAGCCCTGCGTTCTTGGTATATGGGGCCTTAGAAGTGCAGAGTTTAGGATTTCGGGTTTCGGATTCAGGATCAGGGTCTCCGATGTTAAGGGCATGGGGGGAGAGAGCGGAAACCCTAAACCCCAAACCCTATACCCTAAGCCCCAAACCGAAGCTTCGGTTTGGCCCAGTCTGCCCTGGTTGTATGGTGTCGGAGGGGGTCGGTCAGCCTTGACAAAGGAGCCTGGAAAATAGATTGTTGAAGAGTCGCCCTCATGCTACTGCAACAACAACAACTACTACTACTACTAGTACTACTACTACTACTACCACCACCACTACCATTACAACTACCATTACCATGGACTACCACTATCTCTACCCCTGCCCCTACCGCTTCCACTACCGCCCCTACTGCTGCTACTACTTCTACTGCTGCTACTACATCCTCAGTCCTGAAACATTTTTTGCGTGCTTCAGGTGTCTGCTGCAGAACACAACTCTGATGACAAGGCTTTGGGACGCTTGCAGTGTTTCAGTTTCAGTGGATGTATCAGCGTTGAGCTTCCAGTTGCGGTGACTGACATTGGAAATCTTGCTGTTATCGAGGTCGTAGCCATCATTACGATAAGTTTCATCAACATCCTCCTCCTGCTCTCTTGCTCCGCCTCCTCCTTCCCCCATTCCTCCTCTCCCCTATCATCGAAAGCAGCAGCTGCTGCCTCCGGCGCGATAGTAGTGGTCATCATCACGGCTCGTCGTCCTTTCTATGCGGTTTTATCCTTCATCCTTCTTGGCGGCATCACGTACTGTGTTGCTTCTTGTCAGCCATGTGGCATTGCCTTCGAGTTTCTTCGTCGTTTGTCAGGTCTTCGTGAGTTGCTCCAATATCTGAAAGTCGAAACCTTGAGCCCCATATCTGCCCCCTAAGCCCCGAAACCCCAGACCCTAAACCGCAACCCCAAACGCTCCAACTCCGGATGCTGAAGCCGTAATCACCAACCCTCAATATATATGTCCTTAAACTAAACCTCAAGCCCCGGAGCCCTTAAACCCCAAGCCCCGGAGCCCTTAATTAAACCCCAAGCCCCGGAGCCCTAGGCCCTTTAAAGAATCGAATCCTCAAACCTCCCCGCCCTGCCGCCGCCCCCCCCCCTCCCCTGCTGACACAAATTGCAAGTCGGAGGTGCCCCTGCAAGAAGCATGCTTACGAAGCAACACCCAAAACATCAACCTTGAGCCAAAACACCAAGCACCGCCAAACAACTAAACCCTTAAGACCTAATTTCTATGTTAACATCCCCACCCAAAAGAGCAAGCCACTAACACCCCGAACCCCAAACCCAAAAGCGCTAAAGCCTAACTTCCCTTAACCCCTTAAGCTCTAAGCCCTAAGCCCTACACCCGAAACCCTAAAGCCAAAATCCTAAAGCCTGAAACCCCTTAAGCCTTAAACCCTAAACCCACGGTGTGGCCCTAGCATAGGCTCCACCTGGTAAGGTATTCCCTCTGGTAATGCAGTCGGAAAAGGGCCCGCACAAAAAAACAAAAAAAACACGGTGTGGCGAGGCTGGTTCCCCCGCTCACTCCACTTGGTCCGACTCAGAGGAGGAGCAGGCGGGGGGTTTTAGGATGTAAGGGTTCCTTCGAGGGTTTAGGGTGTAGGGGGTCCGTAAAGGGTTCGTTTAAGGGTTCCCTTTGGGGTTCATTTAAGGGTTTTGTTTCTGGGGTTTAGGCTTAGGGAGTTTAGGGTTCCTTTAAGGGTTGGGGTTCATTTAAAAGTTTTGTTTCTGGGGTTTAGGCTTAGGGGGGTTAGGGTTGATTTAAGGGTTCTGTTTGGGGGTCCAGGGGTACTGTAGGGTTCTATAAAAGGGTATCCTCTGAAGGGTATTAGAGGGTTCCACAAAAGGGTCCCTTGAAGGGTTTTGCCTGTAGGGTTTAGGCTTAAGGGCTTTAGGTATTAGAGGTTCCGTTCAGGGTTGTGTGGCGGCACCTAAACTTGGGCTTATAAGCGGCATTCCAGAGAACCGCACTTGTGAGATCCTTGTGTCTGGAGGGCGTTGTGAGGCATTTTCGAAATTCATCACCCTACTTTCTGTGACCAGTATACCTAAGTCCTAAACCCTAGAGTTTTTGCACGCCCGTTCCGGGTGCTCCCGCCCTCTGGGCATTCTTGTGTGACCTTGTGAAGCAGGAGAAGAGGAGCGCCAAAAAAGAAAGCCCGAACCTCTCAAACCCTAAAACCCTATGCTGCACTCGCAGGGCAGGTGATGTTCAAGATGTCCATGGCTAGGCGCCTCCACTCTCAACCAACCCAGAGACTCCAATATCCCTTAATTAAGGAATATTCCTTAAATTTTATTAGGGATCCCTAATATAGTTTAAGGAATATTCCTTAAACTATAATAGGATCCCTAATATAATCTAAGGAATATTCCTGAATTAAGAGATATTGGAGTCTCAACCAACCGAAGACTCGGAAATACACGGGAGCACCGGACCGGCACGGGCAAGACAGGCCACGATGCTTAGACCAACCCAAAGCTCTATACCAACCCTAAACCCTAACCCCTAAACCCCACTTAAAACAAACCCTATACCCCTAAACCCCTAAGATACATCGAGGCGAATTACTTGTGGTTTAGTCTAGGATAAGGTTAGGGCTTAGGGCATCGGGGTTTGGTGTAAGTCCTGCCGAAAGTGCTGCAACTGCGACCGGGAATCGACGACAGCTACCAACCTCCGGAACATACAAATCCGCTTAACTCGGAATTTCAAGACCTTGAATTTGACCCCCCCAGCCCGATTCCTCACATCCTAAACCTTTCTAGCGAGTTCCAGGCTTCCATTCGTTTATGAGGAGGTCCACGAAAAGCCCCACAATTTAGGCCTATAACACTTGTGTAAAACACGGTAAGACCTTTGTAGAACCCTTAAGATGAAGCTGGGCAGGTGGTGGGACCTACGCCGTCGCAGGCTTGGGTTGTGGAAATTAAGGATCCTACTATTTGAGGTCCTTGTTGTTGGAACAGATTCGTCTCTTTGGGATGTAGGGTTCAGGTTTAAGGGTTCGGGGTTTAAGGTGCGTGGGCCGCGGGTTTATGGAGGGGTCTAGGGCTGTTGGAACTTTTTGTTGGTGGTTTAGGGGTTTGGAGTCTTTGTGCTTCGTTGATTAAGGGCCTGAGTAGGGGCCTGATGGCTACTCTCAGGGATGTGCATGTGTGAGTCCTGACGGGGACAGAGTTGCCGGAACACGGAAGCGGAAAGTTGAGAGCAGTATGCTCCCACGAGGTGCAGGATGACGACGACCTCCATGAGAGATTCGTCTTCTTGGTGCTGATGGAGCAGAGACTCTCGATGTTGTCCACTGTTGAGCCGGCGTGAGCAGTCCGAAGATGCGATGATGAGCAGGAACTGGAGAAACAGTCGTGTTTGCCAGTGCCCAGCCTGTCAGTGAGTTAAGTGTACACAGCAAGCCACATGGGGCCATAAACTCTAAATCCTAAACCCTAAACCCGAATGCGGCATGTCGGCGCATCGCAGTTAAGCAAGAGCAGGGTCTGGGAGCCAGGCTTGGTCACAGATGTGCGCCCAGTCTGGAGAAGTGTCCAAGCTTTTGCTTTGTTAGGCTTTGTTTTCACCCGATTCTCAGATATAGGTTGGAAAGCATAGGTTTCAGTTTGCGTAACAACCTATGCGCTTGGCACAAGCTACAACACAAACAGCAGCGTCGATTGATTGGCCCAGGAACAGTAGGCAAAGGCAGAGGCACCCAAGTGGTGAAGCAGGCTCGGTATACTCAACTTCACCTGTCTCGTTTCTGGCAACGCATCGCATTGAGTTGCCGTTGGACCATCGCAACAAGCGACTGAGCCGTTTGCCTGGCACACAGTGAAGCTGCATGCATTGTGTGCCGTCCACTTCTCACTCCATGCCCAATCAAACCCAAGCCCTAAACCCTAAACCCTAACCCTAAACCAAAATTCTAACCCTGGTCCCCAAGCCCCCTACACCCTAGACCCTAAACCCTACACCCTTTCAACCGCAAAAGCCCTACTTATAGTACCCTTATAGTAACCCTTCTAGATCCCTCAAAGGATCCCTTAAAGGAGCCCTTAAACTTCTACTTGGAGCTTCACTTATAACTACCCAAAACCTTAAAACCCTAAACCCTGAATCCTTACAGAACCCGTTAAAGGAACCCTTAAAGGAGCCCTTATAACCCCACTTATAACTATCCATGAACCTCCATGTAATCCCTAAACCCTATACCCTTATAGAATCCCTATAGATCACTTTAAAGGGGCCCTTAAAGGAGCCCTTATAACTATCCATGAACCTCCAAGTAGCCACCCCCAAAGCAGGTGCCACCGCCCCTCAGCTTCCGACCGGACCCTGGAGGACCCCCCAAAAGGGGGTTCTTACAGGGCCTGACTTGGGTTTAGGGGTTTAGAGTTTAGGATTTAGGGTTTAGAGTTTAGGGTTTAGGGTTTAGAGTTTAGGGTTTAGAGTTTAGGGTTTACGGTTCTTGTTTTCTTTGTTGGGTTTTTTCAAGTTTTTTTGCAGGGCTTGACAGGTTTCTTATGGTTTTGTTTAACTTTTTCAAAGTTATTTGTTGTTATTAGTACGGGTTGAAGGGTTTATGTGAGGTTCTATAGGTTTGAGGGCAGTTTAGGGGGTTTAGGGGTTTGGGAGTATTTAGGGTTCAGGGTTTTTTCACGGGCAATGCAAACTGCAGTGCCAGATCAATTCGCGCGCATGAGAGAGAAAAGCATCACTTATAGGATGCACCTCGAAGTCAAACGGGTTCAGGGTCTAGAGTTTAGCGCTTCAAGGTTTAGGGGTTCAGGGTTTAGAGTTTAGCACATTTAATAACTTAGGGTTCAGGGTTTTGAAGGTTCAAGGCTTCGGGAGTGTTTTGATACGAACCCAAGGCGTCAGTAGAGACAACCTGCTTATTTGCGGTTCCCAGTGGCTCATAGAAAGTCTTATCCTAAACCCCAACACTTGAAGCCTAAAGCCTACATCCTAAGCCCTAAAATCCTCAACGACACACCCTAAAGCCTTGAATCCGCAATCCTCCACACTAAAACCCTACATCCTCAATCCTACACCCTAAAGGCCTTAATATACAAGTCCTTAGAGCCTTAGAATAAAGGCTACAGTAGCCGAACAGCAGGACGTCTACTTCTGCCGCCCTGGAATCCGCAACGCTTCCGCTTCTGGAAGGCTTCGTCTGGGTTGGGGGCGTTTAGGGTTTCAGGTTAAGGACTTGAGTATTCAAGGTTAAGGATTTGAGTATTTAAGGTTTAGGATTGAGTTTTCAGGTCTAGGATTTTGGGTTCAGGGGCCCAGGATTTAGATGATTTAGGGTTTATGATTTAAGGCTTCTAAAAGGGGCCATTCCAATACCTATTGAGAAGTGGCTTGCGACTAGATAGCGGAGCTGCATTTGCAGGTCCGGGGCCTTATCTAAAGACTGAGCCCTACATCCTCAACGCTATTAGGGAATTCTGGTCTCGAACCTAACTCTTGCAGTCTTAAGTGCCCCCTCAACCCCAACCCCAAATCCTCAACAGCAAACTCCACAACCCCGTCAAACCCTGAACGTTGAGAACACCAGAGGAAGGCAAGACCATGAGCCCTGAAAGACAGAGTCTCATGTCCAGATAGGAGTTTCTTGGAGCTTACTTGGAGGGTCGGGGGAAGTTAGTAAGTAGGTAGACTTATAAGTACCCTAAAAGGGACCCTATTTGGGGTTATGGTACTTATAAGCGCCCATGATTTTACGGCCCATTACTTGCAAACAGTTCCAAGATCGAGGGAACGTTTGCCTAGTCTGGGTTTTGGGACTTATTTAGGGTTTCGGGAGCGGCGCAGGTGCACATGCTCGCCGCAAGAAGCGGTGGTCAGGCGCGGGTGTGTCCAGGAAGTCTTCAAGCTTTACTGACTGTTTCTTTTCGGTTGTAAGAGAGTCTTTTAGGTTTAAGGGGTTTGTGAAAGCGGCGTAGGGTATTCAAGGGGATTAGAAGTAGCAAATGGCTTTTCGTCCGAGGTTTATGATGTTTAATGGTTTGTAGGCTTGTGTTGGGGTCGATCCCGGCTTACGGTCAAGATTAGTGCTCCGGGTTTCAGACCAGGTTGAAGCGATTTGAGGCAAGTCTTCTTGTAGACGTCTCTCCGTTTTTATGCTTAGGGCTTGAAGGCAGCCTATACTGTTGAGAAGTACCAATCGTATCCCCCTGAAAGCCCCTCTATGGTGATACAGTGATGCCATAATCTACTCCCCCTTTAGGGTTTACGGTCAGGGTTTAGGGTTTAAGTTTAAGGATTTTTGCTGGTGGTGTAGGTTCTAGGAGGGGGACCCTTAGAGGGGAAGGGGGGAGCGGGGTTAGGGGACTATACTTCCTTAGATAGGCCTTATTGCATAAGTCCTCATTATGGGCATTATGGCCCCCTACCCCGCCTCCCCCTACCCCCAGAGCCCAATACCCCTTAATTGAGGAATAGAGCTTAAATCATAATATGAAGCCCTTAATGATTTAAGGTATATCCCATAATTCAGGGGCATTAAGCTCTCTGGGTAAGGGGTTCCTAGGATTCTAGGTTTCGGGTGAGGAGGTTGTCAGGACGTCTTTTCAGAGCCCCCGACTCCAAGCAGGAGAAGTAAGACCAGACTTTTCCACCATGTGGCTTAGAGTGCCGACAGCGTAAACCCCAAAATCCTAAAGCCCTACACCCTAAACCCTAAGATCCGAAAGCCTTGAACTCTACACCCTAAACCCTAAACCTCAAACCCTAAACCGTGGTGTTTAGGATCCTAGACTGGAGCTCCTCCACTTTGCCTCTTCGGCCATAGGTGTGCCTCCAAAAATCCGGAAATCCTATGCTCTAGCTTTTACACACCTTTTCGTAGGGTCCCATAATATTCAGGATGATAACAAGAACCTACATAAAACGTAGGTTTTGGAAGGGTAAGGTCAACTTTAATCCCGAGGCCCTGGAACTCCCAAGGCCGCAGCTCTTGAATTTTTTTATCGCAAGCGCCATAGTAACCCAAGTAGAACACCCCAAAGAACCCTACACCCTTTGAAGAGCCCTAACCCTGCACCCTCCAGAGAGCCGTAAACCCCTAAAAGCTGTAAAGGGCCCTCAACCCTGAACCCAGAGCCCTAGCCCTTCAAAGAGCCTTAAACCTTGAACCCAGAGCCCTATCCCTTTAAAAGAGTCTTAAACCCTGAACCCAGAGCCCTAGCCCTTTAAAAGAGCCTTAGACCGCGGAGTCGCAAGGTCGAGCTCTATCTCGACTTCATGACCGGAGGAACTGTTGCCAGGGGCTTACGCGTGAATTCAAGAGCTGTACTGCTTAGGGTCTAGGGGTTTGCCTGTCGGGTTTAGGATTTCGGAGTTGGGGCTTTAGGGTTTAGGGCTGGTTTAGGGTTTAGGGTTTAGGATTTCAGAGTTGGGGCTTTAGGGTTTAGGGCTGGTTTAGGGTTTAGGGTTTAGGATTTCAGAGTTGGGGCTTTAGGGTTTAGGGTTTAGGGCTGGTTTAGGGTTTAGGGTTTCGCAATGGTTTTGGAGGGTTGAGGGTTTCAGCTTAAGGGTTCGCGGTGTCAGGGTTTTGGCTTTTGGGTTGAGGGTTTCAGTGAAGATTCAGGGTTAGGGCCTATAAGTAACGGGGCATAGCCAGCAAGTTCGTATCGTTTGGGGCTACAGAGATACATTCTTTGGCGTTCAGGTACGTATGCCCTAAAGCAACTAAGAACTAAACCTTTTTGTTGTTGGTTTGCGCGTCGCTTTTGGGCGGCTTGACACCTTATTCGGTGTTCGGGGTTTAGGTATATGGTGTGGCTGTTAAGGCTCAGGGAAGCCGTTGACCCGCAACAGATAGCTTTGCCTTTCATGTACGCCTCCTTCTTCAAATGCTGCAATATATGTATATATATATATATATATACAGACATATACGTATGTATATGTAAAGACTTCGAACAAATTCAAGTAGGTGCTGGCGGGTATCTTGTCGCATGACCTGGCCGCGAGAAAAAAACGCACTACTCAGATTGTGTGTACTTAGAGGATCATGGGACTTAGTAAGTAGGTTATAATTGGGGTTATAAGTCCCCTCAGTGGGGTTATCCTAATTATAACCTACTTATAACCTTACTTACTAAGTCCCATGAGCCTTCAAGTAGACCCTAAACCCTAAACCCCATAGAAGGAACCCCATAGATCCCTTTAAGGAGCCCTTTAAGAGCCCTTACTAAGTCCCGGTTTGGCTTTGTTGGGAGCATGGGTTTGGAGCTGCAGTAGCGACTCCGAAGCCCCGCGAAGAGTCAGCCCCTCACCCGAGAAAGTCCGAAAGCCCGGCCCTAAAGCCTTCAGCCGTTTTTGGGTTTTTTAATAGGGTTTTAGCAGGGTTTGTGGTACGGCTTAATAGGGTTTATAGTAGGGTTTGTAATAGGGTTATAATAGGGTATATAGTAGGGTTTATAATAGGGTTATAATCGGGTTTATAGTAGGGTTGATAATAGGGTTATAATCGGGTTTATAGTAGGGTTGATAATAGGGTTATAATTGGGTTTATAAGAAGTTCTCGGGCCGAAGGCTAGGAAAACCCATAAAACGTCAAGCGGGCGCTCAGGCTGTGAAGCATCTTCCCCACAGCCGTCTTACGGACAGCCCACAGGTTCGGAGGGTTGTCGATTGGTGGTTGCATCAGGCTTTTAAGCGCTCATTTACAGCACCCAGTACTTTGGTGCGCCCCAACTTGATGAATCACCCTAATGCCACAATTCCCCTGTGCATTGGGTGTGTTTTTGGGTCGCATTGCGTGCTCGCGTCACAGTCCCGTGTTCATTATCGCTCAAAGTGTGGCTGAAGTCCTGGCAGGGCCGGGCCACAATGATGCTGCACCATATTATACGACAATAAGGCACCCTCACGAAGTACTTATAATAGTAGTAGACTAGCTATAATAGCAGTAGGCTAGTTACCAGTATTGTGGCTTTGTCCTCTGGATAAGACCACAGTGCTAGGTTGTCTGGGGCTTAGGATTTCAGGTTCAAGGGAAATGCTGATCCGGTTGGCTTTTACTGTTTTTGGGTTTGAGGTTTTGGACTCGCAGTGCACTGTCGAACAACTACATCCTCAGAGTTGCTGGCGACTACGTTCTCGGTCGAGTGCTCCCACGAAGGTGCCGGGCATCATGTCTCTTGCCAAGAACTGCTCCACACCGAGGTACTCCTACCCGAGGTCCCCAACTGATGCACTGCAGCGAAGAGCCCATCAGGTCCTCGAGGAAGGAAGCCGCAAGATGGCGCTTGACTACAAGATTCTTTTGATGGAGAAAATCCTGCATGACCCTTAGGACTCTAGACTATGGGAATTATGGCATATTCCTTATAATGGGTAATGCAGGATTTTGTCCATCAACAGTTGCGTTCGCATTTCCCCTCGAAGCTGGAGACCCCTCCTGGGAGTAACTCCAGGACTTCTTGGAGGAGTCCTCCTACGACGGATACACCTTGATGGAACTCTTCAACAATTTTGCTGATGCTCTGAGCGCCGTGCGATCAGAGACGTCCTGGGTCCAAATTGCTACAGGGTCGTTCGAGACCTCCGCGCATGGGTCAAAAGGCATCGCAAGGCAGCCCTTAACATCCCTTGCCCTGACGATGACCTGCATGCAGGCCTACATCCGACTTGGCAGAATTGAGTTCATGAGATTTTCGACATGTAAAGTCCGTGGGCATCATCCGGGAAGCAAGTATGTCGTGGGATGGGTTGTTCTTAATCAATCGTTGTTCCGGGTTTAGTTTGGGCTCAATAGGGTTTATGGATTATGAAAAAGGTACAGGGTTTATGAAGGGTGGAGTTCTCAGGTTTAGTGTTGTTTGCCCTAAACTCTCTACGGTTTGAGGCAAAGCCAAACCTTATGCGCTTAACAACCCAAACCCTATATCCAATTTGCTGAACGCAAATTATGTCCTTAACTTCATAGCTAACTCCAATCGCAACATTTGGTTCGCGGTAATAGATGCCCTATAAACCTTACAAAATCTTCACAGCAACCTATAGGAACCACTCTAAACCCTCAGCCCTCAAGCCTAAGCCCTAAACCCTGCACTCAAACCCTAGACCGTAAACCGTAATCCTGGCTTCTGTAGCCTTCCGGTCGGGATAGGAGCGGGCGGAAAAAGGATGTAAAAGAGCAAAAACAAAAACCGTAAACCCTAGACCCTGAACACCTCAACCCCAAACCCTAGACCCTAAACCATAAAACCCTCACACCCAAACCCCACACCCCCATTCTAATCATTAAGGCCCCTATCCTTTACCTCTATAGAAACCCTTTAAAGGAACCATTTCTAGGAACCCTACACCCTGAGCCCAAAACCCAACCCTAAACCCTAAACTTTAAACCCAACCCTAAACCCTAAACCTTAAACCCAACCCTAAACCCTAAACTTTAAACCGAACCCTAATCCCTCAACTTTAAACTCTAAACCCTAAAACCTAACCCTACACCCTGCTTGGAGGGTCGGGGGACTTAGTAACTGGTTATTTTAAGGACTTATAAGTACCATAACCCCAATTAGGGTCCCTTTTAGGGTATTTATAAGTCTACTTACTAACTACTTACTAAGTCCCCCGACCCCTAAACCCTAAACCCTATACTACCCCTACAGAGCCCTTTAAAGGAACCCTTATAATCCCCTTTAAAGGAGCCCCCTACTTACTAAGTCCCCCGACCCCCCAAGTGAGCCCTAAATCCAACAGACCTGAAGCCTCCCCCGGGTGCCAGGCCTATCACGAGGCCTGGCCAGGCGAGGTGGAGAACCCATGGAAGGAGCGGTTTGGGGTTTCGGGTTTGGGGTGTAGGTTTAGGGTTTAGGGTTTAGGGTTTTGGGCGGTCGCAATCCCGGACTCTTCCGGGAATTGCGGTTTAGAGTTTGGGGTTTTAGGGTTTAGTTTTGGGCTTTAGGGTTTAGAGTTTAGGGCTTACAGTTATAGGCCTTGGGCTCTAGGGCTCAGGGTTTACGTTTTAGACTTCAAGGGGTTAAGGTTTGGGGACTCGGGGTTTTTATGGGTTTGATGCGGGGGCTTGATCGGTTCTTAGGAGTGTTTTATTAGGAGGGGCGCCGGATCGCTGGTGTTTAGGGTTTTCGGCGGCTCTTGAGGGGCTTTTAGGGATTAGGTTTCGGGTGTAGGGTTTAGGTTTCAGGTTTAGGGTTTAGGGGTTTAGGGTCTAGGTTTCGGGTTCAGTTTAGGGCTTGGGGGCTTAGGGTTAGGGTTTTTGAGTTGTCAGAGTTTAAGGTGCGGGGAAAAGGGAGTTCAGGTGTCAGGTAATTTTTTCAGAGCCCTCGAAGACAGCAGATGCGGATGGCGATTCAGACAGAGCGGCTAGAGAATCATTTAAAGCCCGACACAGGAGATTGAGATCCTAAGCCCTAAACCCTGAAAACCCTAAATGGCAAACCCTAAGCCCTATAGTGTCTTCATAGAACCCTTTTCTTTGTCATAGTTGGTGAAAATTTTACATTTTATTTGTACTTAAACCCAATAAGGAATATAACTGTAACTTGTCCATCCTGTCCCAACCATGAAAACGTGTTCAAGAACCCTTACAGGAACCCTTAAAACCCCTCAAGCCCTAAAGTAGGAGATTGTAGAGGAACCGTAAAAGGAACCCATAAACCCTCAACCCTATAGTACCGTTACAGAAAACCCTAAGCCCTCAACCCTAAACCTTAAACCCCAAGCCCCTAAAACCCTCAAAAACCCGACAGGAGATTGAGATTACAAACCCCCAAACCCTTTTCAAGAACCCTTAAAATCCTATAGTACCCGTACAGAACCCTTTTAAATCAACCCCACCGGAGATTGAGATCATGCGTATAGTATCGAAACCTAAACCCTAAATCCTTAGCCCTAAACCTTAAACCCAAAACCCCTAAAACCCCAAAAGCCCTAAACCAGGAGATTGAGATCTTAACCCTCAACCCTATAGTACCCTGAGAGTACCCTTATAGAAGTATATACCCTTATAGCATCCCGAGACAGAACCCTGAGCCCTAAAACAAGAGATTGAGATCATCTAAACCCTAAACCCTATAGTTTCTTAATAGAACCCTTTTAAAGTACCCTTAAAGGAACCCTTAAAACCCCAAAGCCCTAAAAACAGGAGATTAAGATCATGCGTATCGAAACCTAAACCCAACCTTAAACCCAAAACCCGCAAAACCCCTAAACCCTAAACCCTAAACCCATAAAGCCCTAGAAACAGGAGATTGAGATCATACTTATCGAACCCTAAACCCTAAACCCTGAACCTTAAACCCAACACCCCCAAAACCCCTAAAGCCCGAAAAACAGGAGATTGAGATCATGCTGCGGTTTGGCTTCCCGGGGCCCGACCAGCTGCCAGGAGTCGCGCGCTCCTTTGGCCCGGGACCCCGGAAGATCTGAGGAGGTGAGGAGGGCGCGTTCCTTTAAGGGGTCCTTTAAGGCGTCCATAAGGATACTATAAGGGAAGACCTGAGGAGAGTGAGGAGTTCGGGTTTAGAGAGGGTTTGGGATTAATATATGGGGTTTCTCAAAGGGTTTGGGGTTTATATAGGGTCTATATAGGGTGTAGGGCTTCAAGGGTTTAGGGTTTTGAGGATTGAGGGTGTTAAGGGTTTAGGATTTCGGGGTCTGTTTTAGGATTTCGGGTTTAGGGTTTCAGGTTTCTTGTTTAGGGTTTCGGGTTTAGTGGTTTGTGGCTTAAAGAGAAACAGTTTTTACGGTGTTGGTATGATTTTTTCACGGGGTTTTTAGGGCTAAGGTTTGAGAACAGTATTCCTTTATTGTTCCCTTGCAGGGTCCTACAAGAGTTTAAGAACATGTAGCAATGGTCTTCTCATTGGAGTCCTGCTTAAGGGCTGTCCTGTTTAGGGATAAGTCGTAACTAGTAAGTGGTATTCCCTGAAAGTCCCTACAGGGTATTCCCTTATGCTTCCTGCCTAGTTTAGAAGCGGGTACTGCGAGTCACTCGGGAGTTCTATAAGGACTTTAGGATATTTGGCATTTCTCTCATCTTCCGAGAAGTCTTTCAGCTTCCCGATGCAATCAAGGTATAACGGTAAATCGATTAAGTGTTTTCGGGTTTAGGGTCTTGGGGTTCGGGATGTGGCGGTTTGGGATTTGGGGGTTGTGTTTCGAGTTTGCGCTTCAGGGAAGTTCATTGTCATTGTGTGACGGGGAGGGGTGCAGTGTTTAGCCTCCTTAGTATTGTGGTGAAACTCATTTTCGAGCAGTTTGCACTCTAATTGAGGACGAGAGATTTTGCTGTTTTTCTTGGCATTTTCATTTCTGTTCGCTCTTTCTGACATGGGGTTGAGCCTAAGCTATGGCTTAGGGTTTCAGGGTTTTGCACGGTGCAGGGTTAGGATGTGGGTAAAATAATATGGGTATAGGGTACGGCAGGCAACACCCCGCCACACTCCACTCTAAACCCGAAACCCTGTACCCTAAACCCTAAACCATGTGCCCCAAACCCAGGTGCATTTTGCACAGCGCGTGGCGACGGCATGCTCGTGTCCGAATAGCGAGAGCCCCAGAACTACAGGACTCTTAGTCTTGTTCAAATCAGAAAACCGGAATCGTGAACACTCTCCAAACAGGAACCAGACTATAGGCCGGCCCTTAAGCAAAAGGTGTTCCATATTCTAAATCAAGACTTAGCACTTCCTGAGACCAAAGATAAACCGTTTCCATGGAACTCACCTGTCTTGTCTTCAGCTTGCCCTGCCAGCTTGGAGGAAGATGTATGCTTGAGGGGTTTAGCCACATAAAGATTTCAAGTTCTTGAGTGAGAGAGGTAAAAGGATACGGATTGCTCAAGCCAACCCGAAACCCGAGCCTAAACCCTAAACCTTAAACCGTTTCACACCCGAAACGTGAAGCACTCCAAGCCTCAACACTCCAGCACCCTGAAACCCTAAACTTAAACTAAAGGCCCCAAGCCCCAACAGCCTAAGCCCCAAGCCCCTGAAGCCCTATAGTACCCCTTTAAGTAACCCTGGTAATTCCCTGAAAGGAACCCCTGAAGCCCTAAACCCAAAGGCAACCGCTAAGCTCTTGAGCAGAATCCGAATCCGCTGTGCGGATGGATGAGCGTCCGAGTTTCTGAAAATACCGACCCTAGCAATTATGATGCACGGTTCAGGGTTTGGGCTTTGGGGTTCGGGGTCTATTGTCAGAAGCTGGACTAAGCCTGAAGGTATCCCGGTCTTATGCACAAAGTCTTATGAACATGCTAAATTCTACTTTTGTCTGAACCCTGTACTTTTAAGCCACGCACACGTATCCCCTAAGCTCTGATTCTTGATTGAATTGCACCGCCCTGCCCTCCTTTTTCTGAAGACTCCTTTCTCTGATGATAAATTCTTCCCGTGCCCAAAACCCCCTGACCCTGGAACACCCTGAAAGAAACCTATAGATCCCGGTCAATCCATATCCACGTCTCGTCGCCTTGCAGCCTCCCCGGGGGCGACCTCTTCGACATCGCAGCCAAGTTAGATGAGCCAGGCCTGTGAAGGGCTTTCCTTTGTTATTGTTGTTCCGCTTCTTGCTGTTATTTCGTATTGCTGAGTGTTGTGTAATTTGTGCTAGATCGTTTTGTGTGTTCTGTCTCCTTTAGCGGTTTGGCTTTACGGGGTTTGAATTTTACACTTTACAGATTCGCTTATTGGCTGGGGCTTGCTTAGCCTTCCTGCTTCTAGAGGTTTCGGCGTGCAACATATTTCGGTGTTTCTGGACCCTAAGCGCTTTACGAAACTCGATGCCCCAAGTTTTAGATCCGAAATTCAACCCTCAGGCCCTAGAACTCGCAGACCCCAAAACCCTAAACCCCTAACTGAAAGCCCTAAACCCTAGACCCTAAGCCCTAAACCCTAAATTTAAACCGCTAACTCTAAGACTTCAACCTCAACCCTAAACCCGAAAATCACTCAACCTCTAACTTAACCCCAAGTAACCTACCTTTTTAAGGGCTTATATAAAGAAATCATATTAGGGAGCCCTAAAAAGGTAGGTTCCTTAGGGTCCAGGTAAACTCTGAAACCCAAAACTCCCAAAACCCTCGGAGCTTGCTGTTTGACCTGGTTCGGGGCTCAGTTTGGAGGCAGGTTCAGGTTCAGCTTAGGGTTGAATACTGAGCAATACTAGTCATTCCTCGTGTTTAGGGTCTAGGGTTTAGGGTTCAGGAAACCTCAATACCTTGCAGCAGGCCACCCCGCACAACCATTGACAAGAAAGCCCATGTAAAATGCAACACTCGCAAGCCTCGAACCTGCAACTCCTAAGCTCTGAAAGCACGATATAGCACAGTAAAGCTTCTACGAACACTTATAACCAGCCGTGTAAACATGCCGTAAAGCCATGCAAATTGAGTCATGGAGCCCATTGAAGCTACTGTAACATCTGAACACTACGTCACTCATCCACTTTGGTAAAGCGAAGAACTTTATAAACCCCTAAACCCTAAACCCGAAACATCTGGTTATCTTCGCCTCTGTAGCGCCAGGATACAAACGGGAGCTCCAGGCCAGCATTGAAAGCTGCAAAGGTCTAGGGTTTAGGGTTTAGGGTATTTTGTTTGATTTCGGGATTTAGGCCTACATAAGGGCTTTTATGAGGGATCAGGTCTTTGGTTCTAGGCTTCAGGGTGCGGGTTAGGGTTTGCAATTTTTCGGTTTTTGAGGGGTTTCAAGAGGTTTGGGGGGACTTTGGGTTGAATATATAAGTGGGGTCTAACAGGGGTTATGAGCATAGTTATCCTACTTATAACCCCACTAGTTACCACCCACTCAGCCCTTTTCTAAAGCTTAAACCCTGCACCCCAAACCCTGAACCTTAAGCTTAAGCCCGAAATGTGATCCAAAATCTAAGCCCACCGCCTGGGGCACCGCGATGAGATAGTTCTACTTGGAGGGTCGGGGGACTTAGTAACTGGTTATTTTAGGGACTTAGAAGTACCACAACCCCAATTAGGGTCCCTTTTAGGGTACTTATAGCTCTACTTATTACCTACTTACTAAGTCCCCCGACCCTCCAAGTAAACCCTGAGCCCCACCCCAAGGGTTGCTAAGACTAACAAGACAAGATTCCCAGACCCCCGGAAGGATCCAAAAAGTAGATCCCTTAATGGGGTTCCTATAAACTACCCTTCGTAGTATAGCGCCCCAAATTAGGGGATCTACTTTCTAGATCCTCCCGGGGGTCTGGATTCAGAGTTGTAATGGCCATAACAGCGAAACCATACATGACAATGAGGACAAAGTGTTTCGGTTCAGAATACGGCAACTGTAGGCTGGTAGGCTTGTAAGCAGTATTCGGGGGGAGTGTATGATCATTAGGTACTTACGCCCCCAAACCGTAAGCTGAAATCAAAGCCCCAAGCCCTCAACTACACTCCCAAGCCCCTAAACCCTAAACCCTAAACCCTAAACCCTAAACCCTAAGCCTTCAGGCCTCCAGGGTCTCTAACCCTTCGCGGACCCAGATGCGATGAGTACGGGTAGGAGAAGGGCTCCTAGAACTGATGCCTGAAGCCATAGCATACCTTAGCCTACCAAACCCTACTTTTTTGTAGGTTCTTATTATAGACCCTAATATGGAGTTTATAATTATAGGGGCCCTACAAAAAAGTAGGGTTTGGTAGGTTAAGGTAGGGGCCTTAATAATAAGACTAGGGTTTTGGGCTCCTTTCTGGTGTACCTAGAGAAAGGATCCCAAGGATTAATTTTGGTAAGGATCTAGGCTTCTGTAGTATCTACCCCAGGAAGCACACACGTTACCGCTAATGTAACTACCGATGACCCTGGCAATAGACCCTAAACCCTCTACCTAAGCCCTAGAAACCCTAAGCCCGAAGTTTAAAGCCCTAAACTCCAAGGCCTGAAGCCGTTAAACTCGAAACCCTGGGCAGGTGCAAGGCTTAGGGTTTCGGGTTTGGCTTTAGGGTTTAGGGTTTAGGGTTTAGGGGTTTAGGGGTTTAGGGGTTTAGGGTTTAGGGGTTTACTGAACCCGAGGCGAAGCCCTAAGCTGAAAACTCGAACAGGTGGTCCCCATCATCATGTCATTGATTCAGGCCAGCGCCGACCGTCTGTGGTGGGGCTTCGGGGGATGTGAGGCTTCAGGGCTCCTAAAGACTCCAAGGATCCCCTTAATAAAGGAATGTATGCCTTAAGTTGTACTAGGACCCCTAGAATGATTTAAGGTATATCCTTTAATTAAGGAAGATGCATGAAATTATAGTAGGACCCTAATTACCATGATAAAAGGCATAGTTATTCCTTAATTAAGGGATTTGGGGCTTCAGGGCTTCGTCTTCATTTTTTGACCCAGTTTGAACAGGGTGTCTTGAAAGGGATCGCCTTACCACGGGGGCCCTACATCGGGTTGATAAGCTTCAGGTTTATGGGCGCTGCCAGGGGATGTCAAAACAGTTCGGAGCCTAGGGCGGCGCTTTCGTAGTCAGAATTGGGTTTCGGGGGGTGTATGTAGATGTATGTGGGGAAAAAAAGCAGAGCTATGTTGGGAGTATGAGTGGACATGATTTCGGTACCCTAAACCCTAAACCCCACAAGAGTTCTATCTTCCGTTTCTTTGAATTCGGGCCCTCTCCCAGAGCCCCTGACAGGTAGGGCCCTCGGAGCCCTGAAGGGTGTGGGATGCTACACGAAGCCCCAAACCCACGGAAGAACCCTCGGCCCTTAACTCCGAAGCCTTTAAGCCCCTAAACCCCATCGACATTCCCTTAATTCCGAAGCCCTAAAACCCCTAAACCCTCGTTGCTACAATCCTCATACTCCCTTCTGTAATATTCCTTAGGCCCTAGAGGTTTCTCTTGGAAAGCCCTATAAAACTAGTCGTGGCATCGTCCTCGACGATCCAGAGCCGGGGCCACTGCTTCCGATGTGCGTGGGTTCCTTCAAAGTAGAAGAATGGGTTTAGGGTTTAGGGTCTAGTGATGTCGCAGGAGTAGAAACCAAATCCGCATAAGCCCTAAACCCTTTAAGCCCATAGCCCAGAACCCCTAAACCGTCGGAGTTATGCTCAGTATTCATGGGCTCCTTGCTTAGTTTCAATTGTGGCAGTTTCCAGATGAGCCCCCCCGGACTAGTGGCGGACGCGCCGGGTTTAGGGTTTAATATGAGGGCCTAAATTAAGTACCAATACTATTTTGGGGGTTCCTTGTCATAAATATAGTAAAACTAAAACGGGCTCTAAATTACCATTTTGGGGGTTCCTTTTTATAAATAGAGTGAAATTAAAATGGGCCCCCAAACCCTACTCTGAAAAAGAAGGCCCCCATGGTGGGGTTTAAGGCCACGGCCCTGGGAGAGGATGAGGGCACAGGCACCAGGACACAGGTGCTGCCTGCCCTAAACCCTAAACCCTAAACCCTAAACCCTAAACCCTAAACCCTAAACCCTAAAGCCTAAACCCTAAAGCCTAAAGCCTAAAGCCTAAAGCCTAAAGCCTAAAGCCTAAAGCCTAAAGCCTAAACCCTACCCTATATGCAGTTTTGTGGGTTTCTTCCCTTCAACGCCACTTTAAACTCCCGAAACACTACATCCCTGAACCCTAGACTCATGCCCGAAGCTCCAACCGCTGCAGGCTGTTCGCGCTCTTCACGCACGCTGGGGCCCTGCCGTTCTGGCTGAGGGAGGGTTTCTTAAAGGCTTCTCTGAGGGGGCAACTTGGTGAGTTGGCCCGAAATGCTACGAGTCAGACGGCTGGTAAGCGGTTTAGGGTGTAGGGTTTTGGGGTTTAGGGGTTTAGCGGTTTAGGGGTTTAGGAGTTAGGGTTTAGGGTTTAGGGGTTCAGGGGCCTCAAGACGTAGGAGCCTTAATGCTTAAATTCCAAGCTACAGATCCCAACCCTCAAAGCTACCACCTGTGCTTAGTCGCTGGGGAGGGAACCTTTAACTTTTTTCGGTGCTTTTATACAATCCTACTTTACTTTTTTTGGGCGAAGGATACTCAGCCTCTAAATGGGAGTTTCCGAAAATCAGGGACCCCAATATAGGACCCTAAAAAGTAGGATCCTTATTATAAGGACCCCCCAAATAAGGCACCGGTACCCCTAATTTTCGGAAACTCCCAAATATGGAACAGACAACGGCGAGGCAGGCGCTCCCTGAGTCGTTTCCCGTTCTGGACCGACTTTCCGTCTTCGACGAATCAAAGAACTACTAGATAATTGCCTATGCTATTTTTGGGGGTTCTTTGTTAAAATACTTCTAGTACAGTGGGCCCCAATGCCCTATTCTAATTATCAAGGCCCCTATATTAGCTAAGACTTGCTAACTAATGACTTAGTTAGTTACTTGTTTGGCTGGCTATCTAGTTAGCCAGCTAGCTAGCTAGCTAGCTGGCTAACTGACTCGCTAACAGGCTGGGGCGAAGTAGCTAGCTAAGGAGCTAACCGACTGAACTAGCAAACCAGCTGGCTAATGTGTGCTTGCGGAAGTGCACCCGTTCTTCGACGTCCTCAGCGAGATTCTGCAAGACTTGCGGCTTGCGGTCGCCGAATGACCTGACGGACAGCTTTCTCGAGCTCAGCATGTTGCCCTACGGCCGCCTGCGGGTGGCCATCCACATGTGTTTTGGCCGGGAAATCGATCGGGCTGCAGTTGTTTGCGAGTGGAATCAGAATCAGAAGCCAGCCGAGGCTGACAGCATTGAGCATCCAGAACGAGAACGCCGGACACACCCTGCACAGCAGGCTGCGCTAAAACTTTCAATTGACAACGCACTAACCGACCCTTAGCCTCGTATCCTACACCCTGAATTCTGCACCCTGATCACTCCACCCGACATCCCAACCCTAAACCTGAAAGCTTAAATCCGAATCCCAAACCCCTAACCCGAAAACTCCAAGTCCCAAACCCTATACCCTAAACTTTAAAACCCTAAACCTCTAAACCCTAAACCCGAAAGCCCTAAACCCCCAAACCCCACACCCTGCACATCCAAGTGCATTTGCCAAGGCGGTGTGGCGCATGGTTCCGAGCTCGGGACAACAGGGGTGCCTGAAGTCGGGGATTTGCGCTATAGACACAGAAAAGCATGTGTGTGTGCTGTATATATATATATATATATATACATCTATATAAATATAGTACATAGACGTTTGTGTATATATATATATATATATGTATACATATCTGTACAAGTGAATATATATGTATACATACACACCTATGTATGTGTGTATGTATGCATGCATGGATGGAGGGATGGATGTGATGCATGTATGTATGTACGTATGTATGTATGTGTGTATGTAAATGGGACCTGAAAATGTCAGAACAAATTTAGGCGGGTTTTATCTTGGTTGTTGTAGTGATTTTTTGCCAGTCTTTACACGATTTTCCGTGGTTCCAATGGGGCTTTGAGGTTCCAAATACGAACTCTAGTGGTAATATTGAGACGTCTGTATTTGGGCTTCAGAGCTTTAAGAGTTTTAGCCATCAACCTCTGCACCACCTGCAGAGCCCAACCTCACGGATCAAGGCGACATCTCTCTGGAGAATGCTCTCCTCAAGAATGGTTCGCAGGCCGGGCCCTTGCCCCCGAAAGTTTGCTTTGGAGGATCATGGAACTTAGTAACTGGGGTTTAGGGTTTAGGTTTAGGGTTTAGGGTTATACTTAGACTTATACTCACTGATAACCCCAACCTTCGCTTATAACCTAACTTGTGGCTATAAGCACCTTAATTCGAGGTATGAGTAATTACAGGTATAACCTCAGTGAGTAAGTCTCATGATCCTCCAAGAAGAGTTCAGGAGTCGAGACCCTAACCCCCAAAACTCTAAACCCTAAACTCTAGAAACCCCAAACCCTAGACCCCTAAGCCCGAAACCCTAAATCTTAAACCCTAAATCCTAAACCTTAATTCCTAGACCCCTCAACCCTAAACCCCAAACCCTAGACCCCTAAACCCTGAACCCTAAACCCCAAACCCAGACCCCTCAACCCTAAACCCCAAACCCTAAACCCTAAACCTTAAGTCCTAAACCTTAAACCCGAGACCCCTAAACCCTAACCCTCAACCCTAACCCCTAAACCCCAAACCCGAGACCCCTAACCCCTAAACCCCAAACCCTAGACCCCTAAACCCCTAAACCCTGAACCCTGAACCGGGCTTCGGGTTAAGGGGTTTGGAGGCCACGCTCTGACCTACCCGAAAATAATCTAGGGGGCCTCAGTGTTTGGAGAATAGGGTTCCTTTAAAAAGGGCTCCTTAAAGGGGTATTATAGTAAGGGTACGATAAGGGATTTAGGGTAATATAGGGGCCTTAATAATTAGAACACGGTTTTGAGGGTTTTGGGGCCCATTCTGCTAGAAATATAATAAGGAACTCCCAAAAATAGTATAGTTAATTATTTAGGCCCCCATTGTATGGCTCTGGGTCGTAGATAGGGGTTTCATGGTTTCAGGGCTTTAAGGTTTGGGGGTTAGGGTTTAGGGTTGGTTTAAAGAAAGACGCTTCATCGGGGTATCTTCCGCGACTTTAGTGTTGATTTCTTCTGCTGAAGCCCCAATCCCTGAACCCTAAACCCTCAACCTCTAAACCCCTACGCCCCAAACCCTACACCAGCTTGGGGCCTGAAAAGAGAGATGTGGGAATCTCCAGGCGCACTCATAGGATCACGCTCGCTCGACCCCACCTCTGCCTATTTGGTGCTCATACTACATGGTGTAGTTGGGGTGGTCTACATGGTTTTTTAGGCCCTGTCGTGCCCCACACTGCACCCTAAACCCTAAACCCTTAAATCGAGAGATTTCGAGAGGGCCAGAGCCCGTACCCTGCTTGAGGTGGTTTTGGTGGACTTCGCGATGGCCGTCCACTGCGCAGAGTGTTGTTTGAAGTGTTCTTTCAGAGTTGAGGGTTGTTTAAACAATCTTCGTTCAGCTTCCTGCCGGACTTTTTTTGAATGTTTTCAGAAGGAATACCTACAAGGGCTTATGGGCTTATGGGAGTGTCTCCATGGGGTCACATGGGTCATAGGGGAGTTATAACAGCGTTTAGGCTTCAGGGCTTTGGGTTTCGTGTTTAGAGTTTAGGGAGTAACGCATTGGTTTTGGGGTGATATGCGCTCGCGTCAAACCTATGGCTTATAGTCCTGGGCGGTTTTTATTGCAGCAGAGTGGGTTCAGTTTTGTCGGTAGGGATTTCTGGGGCACTAGGGTGGTTCGGGTACAAGCATGAGGCAGGGGTTTAATGATTAATGCTCATATAGAGGCCTGAACGATTACGAATCCAACAGTGTTTTACGGTCCCTGAGTCTAATCATACTGTAATATATGCCAAAGCCCCATTCTACTCAATCAGGCGTTTATGTCGAGGTTTACGGATTCGAAAATCGCGGGTTGCGGCTTTTAAGCCTGGGGTGTGGGGCTCCAAGAGAGCCCTCTCACACCCCTTAAGTCAGGAATATATCTCGAACCAGGGTAACCCTGAGATTGTAACCTGAAGCTGTCTAGGCTTGAAAAGACATTCCTGAATGAAAGCTTATTCGGCTCTTTGGATGCGGTGCTGCGCTCGGAGATTCGAGGCCCAATACGTCTTTGGTACACATGTTTACATGATAAAGACCCCTTCAGACAAGTACCTATGAGCCCGACACCCGAAAACCTTAAGCCTCATATCCAAAGTCCCAAAACCTCTGAACCCTGGAGCCCTTAAGCCAGCAAACCCTAAACCCTGAACCCTAAATCCTGAACCCTGTAAGCCGTAAACACTGCCAGGTCACAGAGAATCTCGAAGCAACCAGCGGCCGGCGCGGCAAACCGTCGTACATGGCACCGTGGCTTCATATGGGGGTTTCCGAAAATAGGGGACCCTTACATGGCACCCTAAATAGTAGGATCCTTATTATAAGGACCCCCGAAATCAGGCACCCCTAATTTCGGACACTCCCATATGCCTCCCCTCGAACCCCAGTCACCTAGTCTGAAATGGGTAGTTGTCAAAATTATGGTCCCTTTTTGGGTACCCTAAATAATGGGTGCCGTATTATAATAGGGACCAAACAGGGGACCCTAATTTTGACAACCACCCAAATAGCCCAAAACTCCTTTATTTCGGAATGTAGCTTGCAGTATATAGGGCATAATTTTGTATTCTAATTTGTTTCCTGGCTCAAGGGGTACACTCTGTTAAGGCCCTAGACCCCACACTCTTTGCTTGTGATAGTCTGAAATCGCTGCGATCCTTAATTACGGATGTAAACCGGATGCTGCCCCCAGCTCACACTGAGTTTGACACTCGTTCTCTCATTTCGCTCATTCCGATTATCCTCCACCGAAGACCCGAAGCCCTAAACCTGACCTTAACCCTAAGCTCTAAGCCCGGACCCCCTTCAGGGTTTAGGGTTTAGGGGTGCAGGGGTTTAGGATTTAGGGTTTTAGGGGTTTAGGGTTTAGGGACCTCCCAACGCGAGAAGACCTTCGCCCTAAACTGAAGAGCCCGAAACTCTTGACCACCAGGACTTACATGCGTAACCTTGAAACCTTCACCTCCGACACCCGCAAAATCCTAAGCCTCCAGACGCCAAAACCGTAATCTCGAAGCTTACGTAAGTAGTCATATATATATATACATATATATATATATATATATATATATATAAATTTGTGTGTATACATATATGGAAGAATACGTCCATGTATTCGGGCCTCTTCAGTGCACCTCGATCCGGAACTCTTGCTGTGTAACGTCGTGGCATGCGATGAGCTTCATACTCATCCGGAATTATTAGAGCTTCAGGGCGGAGGGCACGGGTTCAAAAAGGGCGGAGGGCTAGGGGTTTCGATTTTTGAGCCAGGGAGGGAGGGTTCAGGGTTTAGGGTTTAGGGGCTTAGGCTGGCAGCGGTCTTTGACATTGTTGAGTGGCCTATTGTTGGGATGTGGGTCGGGGGCTGCAGGTGAGGTTGGTTCTGTCCCATGAGAACCCCGATTAAGACACCACTAAACCCCAGCCAGCTGGTTGCTATTTCCAGAAAACCCTGTTGAGAGGCCTGCTGTTCAAAGGCACTACGCATTGCCAGAAAAGCAGTCAAACAAACTACAATGAACTCCCTATCGCGAACCTTCAAGTGTGCCCTGAGGCACCAGAGATGTTCACGGTGCGCCAAGAGCCTTTTTCCCGCCTTGCTTTCTGGGAAAGCGAGGGTTTAGGTGACTTAGAGGATCATGGGGCTTAGTAACTATAGGGTTATAATTAAGGTAACTATACTTATATTTACTTATAACTTATAACCCCAATTACAGTACTTAACCATACTTACTAAGTCCCATGATCCTCCAAGTAGGGTTTGGGTTAGGGCTTCGAGCTTCCAGGCTTTTGGGGCTTTGGGGGAGTCAACGTTTAAGCGATGTAGGGTTCGAGGGGTTAGGGTTTCGGAAATTTCTGGCCTTAGGGTTTAGGGTTTAGGGTCACTCCACCATTACTGTTTTGGTTTACTGGTATCTTTATTGTTGTTTTCATGGCATTCCCGGCAGCCAACGCCTCCAGCATGAGATTTGGGGCCTTCGTGGAGGATTCCCCGGAGGGCCAGGGCCAGTGCTTAGAGATTGTGAGTCCGGCTTTGCTCTAACACAAAGGGGAAAAGGAGGGACCCTTAATGGGGACCCCTCCCTGTAATGGGCAAAATAATGGGTATATAATAGCTGTATTAATTAAGGGTATATACCTAGGGGTCCTTATTAAGGGTCCCCCTTTTTACCCTTGGACTAACACTTATTCCATGATCTGGCCTCGGCCGGAGGCTTAGCTCCGCGAAGCGCCGAAAGCCTGCCGACCCCATCCCTAAACCCTTAAACCCTAGACCCGAAGCCAAAATTGAGCCCGATGCTCTATGAGCTGAATTTCAAGGAATGTAGTTGAGGGTCTTCCAGGAGACAGAAGGGTTTTTTATGTGGTTCATTTCGGGGTGTATGAGGGGGTTTGTAGGTTTAAGATTCTACAGGGTTTTATTAGGGCTGTGGACAGGGTTTTTGGGATCTGATCTAAGGCACCCAGACATTGCAGAGGTTTCTGTCATGCCGCCGCCCTTTCCCGGCTGCGATAGCCTGGTGACAAGACTTTTAGGATCCTCAAGCAGACCCTAAATCCTAAACTGTACACCTAAATCCGAAACACTAAACCCTAAGCCTTAAATCCTAAACTTCACACCTAGAGTTTAGGTTTTAGGGTTGAGTTGTTAGGGTTTAGGATTTAAGGTTTAGGGTCCCCAAACTGGCCCTAAACCCCAAACCCTAAACCCCTAAACGACTAAATCCTTGACCCTCAAAGCAGCAGGACCTACAACAGCGAGCCAGACCTGAACACCTTTAAACCACCGAACGTTAAATTCCAACTAGAGGGTTTAGGGGTGCAGGGTTTAGGGTTTAGGCTTTTAGGGTACTCTACACCCTAAGCCCTGAATGCTAAACTTTAAATACCTTTAAACTTCCGAACCTCCAAGCCCAGACTCTGAACCCAAAGCTTGTGAGCCTCAATGCTAAACTTTAAACCAGAAAAGAGCTTATCGGCATCCCCGCAGCTGCCATGCGCCGCACTCCGAACAGCTTCGAGGCTGCTGATTGTTGTGGAGGTAAAGCCAAATCCCTGGCCCTAAAGCTTTAACGCTGAAATTTCGGGTGCTTGAACTCTTCTAGCTTCGGGGCTTAGATTTTCTCTGATGGCCTAGTCCTTGTATCGTCATGATGGGGTAGCATCTGCGCCAAGCCTGCTTCGAAGTATGCAGGGTCCCTCCAGATATATAAGTTTGGTGTTCAGGGTTTCGGGTTTTCATCAGTTAGTCTTAAAGCCTGTATATAATCTCTCAACTTGGAAGCCAGCGCGGATTTTGGCACAACGTCGTGGGGGGTCGAACTTTTCTCTTAACCTGTATTACAATCTAATCCGTTTTACTGCAATACCCCAGATCCCTGTTCTATTCTATTGATTAAGGCCCCTGCAATGCTGAAGGAGCTTCCAGTTGCTGAGGAAGGAGGCCACGCTGCTGCTGTAGCACAGCTGGAAAGGCTCGATCGGGTTCAGCCTTTAAGGTTCAGGTTCAGGGTTTAGGGTATAGGGCTTAGGGTTCAGGGTTTAGGGTTCAGGGTTTAGGTTTAGGGTAGAGGGTTCAGGTGTACCTCCAGAGTTGCGGAAGTATCACCATTGACATGCTTGCCAGCAAGTCAGTAGTATTGAAGTAAGTCAGTATGTACGTATGTATGGCAGGTGGCTAAGTAGGTAGTTTGGTAGGTGGTAGGTAGGCAGGCGCAGGTAGGTAGGTAGGTCGGGAGGTAGGAAGGAGTGTACGTACGTCTGTTTCTGAGTTTCGTTTGGAATCGATCTTGGGTTGCGGGTCTTTCTGCCTAAATGACACAAATCCGAACTGCACAGCCTGGACCTCAAGCCATCGCACCTAAGCGAAGCTCTAAACCCTGAATGCCAACTCCAACAACCCAAATCGCAAAGGCTTCGGCTTAAAGGGGGCTTGAATGAATTGCAACATTTTCACGTAGGAGTCCCTCGTATGAGTGTAGTGCAATATTCTCCAAAACCCCATTCTGTTTATCAGCCCTTCCAAGCATGAAATGCGGAAACACTTTTTTGGGATCACCCATAACCTTTACAAGACTGAGTTCGAATGATTTCCGCCTCCGTTTTTTGGGGTAGGATGGCTTCATCAGGGGCGAGGCTCAGGGTTTCGTGGGCTCAGCATTTTTGAGCTCAAGGTTTTGGGTTTGGGGTTTTAGGGTTCAGGATGTGGGGTTTGGGCTTTAGGATTCTCCGGTACAGAGGCGCAGGGCTTTAAGTTTTGGGGGGCTTCCCCAAACCTTAAACCCTAGACCCTAAAACTCAGCAGAGAGTCTCTTGTTGAACTTTTGCTGTCAGGTGCGTGGAGACGTACCACTGGCAGCTGCTTGGATACTGGCCTTACCTATACTATTTTGGCGGTTCCTTATCATAACCATAGCATTATGGGGCCCAAAACCCTGTTCTAACTATGAAGGCCCTTATATTACGTTACCCTAATTTTAAAACCTACATCCCCAAAAGGCCAAAGCCTTGTGGGGCTTGGGATGTCGGATGTTGCTCCAAGTGCGGAACTCGAATCCTCAGTTCTCGACGAGGAGGGATTGGGGTTTACAGAGTCCCGTCTTGTTAACCCTAAAGCTCAACGGCCAACTCCGGGCCGTTCGCATGCCTTGCGCAAGCTGAGGTGGCGTGTTTGCTTCAGGCGCGTCAGGCGTTGCCGAGGTAGAGAGTTTAGGGATCTACGGGTCTGAGCAGCAAGTATTACGCCTGAGCAGCCTTGTCGCGCATGGGCGTGATTCGTCCAGAAATATCCAGAAATTGTAGCACCCATGGAGCTCCTAGCTTTAAACTCTAGACTACCACAAAAAGCCTCAAAGGGCTGGAGCAAGTCTGACAGGTCTATGGCAGTCATGCTGATCCTCCTACATCTGCTCTACTTGATAGCAGCCGATCTGCAGCTGGACGCGACAGCATTTCCACTGCTACCAGACTGCAACTCTGCGTCCTAAACGCCTATGCCTCAGACCCTAACACCCTAAACATGTCTGTAGGTCCCTAAGCCCTAAACCCTCTTGAACCCTTATAGAAAATCTCGTAACCCCCAGGCAAGCCCTGTAAATGTCGCAAATGCCCCAGCAAGGCCGCTCTACATGCCCATCAAAATTCCCTTAGAAGAGTAGGTTTCGGGGTTCAGGGCTTGGGGCTTGGGGTCTAAAAAACCCTAAACCCTAAACCGTCGGTGTCGGGTTTAGGGTTTAAGGGCTTCGGGGCTTCAGACCTTGGACCAAGGCTATCTCTGTGCCTGGCGCCCTTCGCAGTGAACCCACTTGCCATGGCACCAGCATCCTCACCGGTGAGGCGGGTTTCGGGCATAGGATCAAATAACTAGGTTGGAGTTTGGGACATGTTTTATTTTCCTTATTTGGGTTTATAAGGGACCCTATATATAAATATTTTTAAGGGAGTTTCAAGGCCAACCCAGATAATCTAATGCAAACTTCAAAAGCCCCTGATGCCTTCAAGTCGACGTATGCCCCCGAACTTTAGGCGGCCTCCGAACATCCAAGTCTGAGGAATCAAAGTACATTTGTGGCTGTTCCTAAGGGTCAAGTAGGGATCCTCGTGGATTTACTCGGGGCTGTTCTGCCCTGTGTGTGCTCTTGACTCTTGACTGTATGCCCACGTTGCAAGAGCTAAACCCCCATCAGTCCTCGTATGACCCTAAACGCTATACATCTTTGGCGAATCCCAAAATCAAGATGCAACCTTGCCGGGCTCCAACAATCCCAATTCCGAAGCCTTTCCAAAGCCTTGCAAGCTCTTCTCGACGTCCTTAGGGTTCAGGGTTTAGTGTAACAAGGCTGTGACGATGCCAGGTATTGATTTCGCGTTTGGCGTAGCAGCTCTGTCAATCGGTAAGCCCTAAACCCTACATTGTCGGTCTTTGCCGAAGGTTCCTTCCGGCAGAGGGCGCCCTCTGCTGCACCCTCGCCCTATTCTTCGGCAGCCGTGCGTGGGCTGCATATTGAACATGATATAGAAGCTTGAACAATTAATTTCCAATGTTATTCCTCAGGCTCCGTTATTTTGCCCATACATAAATCTCTCAAAACCGTTTTCTAGTGGCCATTCTGGCCCTGTTGTCAAACCTTTGGGGTATACTGTACCATACCTGTACTACGGAACCCCCAGGAAGACTCTTACAAATTTTAAGAAAGATTTAGGGATTTAGGGCCCCTAGATCAGAACTCCCCCGACTCCGCACCCTAAACTCTCGGTTCATCGTTACGTTTCGGTTCCAGAACCTGAAATCTCTAGACCCTAAACCCTACAGCTTGTTAAGGCTATATAAATATAATATGCCCTCAAAGACCCTTTAAAGCCCAAATGGAGCCTTAGACAACCCATAGAACGCCGTAGAAGCCCGTAGCAGTCCAAGCCCTATAACTTCTTTGGGCAGCAGGGTCTCTTGCATCCGGGGTTGCAGCCTTGTTTCGGTGCTTAGTTTGGATCCAAGGGTTGGGGCCGCAACTGTACCCCCCTGCAAACTAATGCTTTATGGTATAACCCTCAACTCTAAACCCTAAACCCTGAAGCCTGTGCATGACTGGATCTACAGGCAAGGGCCCGAACCGGGCTTCTGAACCGACAACTCGGCGCTTTCAGCTTAGGGTTTGCTGTAACTGTAATGCAGAGGCCTAAATAATTACTAAAAGCAGTCGTTAGGGTTCTTTATCGTTAGTTCCACCCCAAGCCAAGTTCCAATTCTTAAGGCCCTTCTGTTAAATCCCTATAGATACGCAATAGCCCCCGAAACAACCTATTCCAATTGTAGCCCCTCCGGTAGGTGTCCCGCCTCTGCTTGCTTTTGTGGTGTCTGCCGCTCATGTCGGCCCTCTCCTTAGAAGCTCCGGCTTTGGACGTCAGGGTTTACGGTGTAGGGGTTCAGGGTTTAGGGTTCAGGATTTAGGGGTTTCGGGTTTGGGGTTCATGGTTTGGGGTTTCGAGTTTAGGGGTTTGGGGTTCATATATGCCCGTGACATAATTTTCGGAGTGTCTTTTCTGTGCGTCAAGGGCCTGTCCGGCTACCATGACTAGTGATCTGGTGCTCGCATTACGCTAATTGGGATCCGTCCGTTCTTGAGTCTTTGGGTGCTATATGTATTATATATATATATGTACATGTATATATATATATATATATATATATATATATGCATACAACTATATACTTATATATGTATACACACACATAGAGAGATACATATATATATATATATATATATATATGTGTATATGTATATATGTATATATATATATATATATATATATGTATATATGCACGCATATATGTATATACTTCAGAATTAGGTCTCATACCCTAAACCTTAAACCCTAGACCCCAAACCCCTGAGTCCCCTCAAGCTCCTAAAGCCTGGGATCCTCACACTGGGCTTAAGGGGAACCGGAACCCTACAGCCAGCCCTATAGAAGCTGTGCAAAGTATTTGAAGACTCCAAAGTTCTTGCTGAAGTTAAGGAATATCACTGGAACTGTAGTGCTGTAGGGGGATCCATGTCGTGACTTACTGTGTACTCCTTAATCGAGGGATTTTGGAGTCTCTGGGTAGCCCTTCGGATGTAGGATCTCGGCTGTAGGCAGTAGGATTCAGGAGTCCCACCGTGCTAGTCTTAAGCGAGCGATCTTAGGGTTTCGAGTGTAAGGTTGACAGTTGAAGGTTCACGGCGCAGGGTTTACGTTCAGGTTTTACGTTTTCGCAAATGCAGGGTTTCATGATGGTTTAGGGTTGGCCGGGTTTATTGTTTACTGTAGCCCATGATTTAAAACCGTCGGCCGAAATTGGCAGAATCTTCAACCCCCCAAAACCGCAAACCTTGCGAGACCAAGTTTTTGTCGCGTGCGAACAAAAGGAAAGTCGTTTCTGTCCGGAAGGGTATGCAGTCAGTAACGCGGTCTAAACTAGTAGGGATTGGGGCAGCGCGTATAGGGGACTTCACCGGCGAGGTTTTCACTTTAGGATGCATGTCCAGGAGACTGACAATGCACATCCTACTTCAGATAAAGACTTTCATTCATAGTTAGCCCTGAGAGCCGTTCCCTGAACCCTAAACTTGAACCCTAAACCCTAAACCCGAAGGCCTGAACCGAGAGCCCCGCTGACCGTTTGCAAGGGCGCTCGAGGCTCCGACCGAGGCTCCCGGCCGTTTCGTCAGAACGGTGAGGGAGGGTAAAGCCTCCCGGCTTTTGGGAACGAAAGTGACTCGGCCTCACACTAATCAGGCCGGAGCTCCCCACTGGTTTTTTGGTCACACCCCTGGAGACCTTCGGCGGGTACCCCAGCTAGGTCTGCGGCCCCGGGCCTGCAGATTCCGGCACAGGCCGTGTGGACCCACAACCTGACGCAATCCATCTCAGCCATGGTTTGTTTTGAAACGTCGTCGTTTATGTGTCGAACTGTGAAAGGAAGCAAAAAGCAAGAAAGGCCTGTTTGAGGGGGTTCGGGGGGTGAACCCTCAACTCTATTTGAGAATAGTTGGGGTGCACGTACTTTTACACACCCTAAATCCTAAAGCCGAAAAGCCCTACCCGAAAAATCAAGCCATCGAAGGTCTCTGGTTCTGGGCTGCTTGCTCTGATGCGCAGCCGCTTGCACTGTTGCTCCTTGGGCTCAGCTAGGGATTAGGTTCATTACGCGTATAATTTTGAGTCACTTAGGGTTTAGGGTTTAGGGTCTACCAAGGTTTTGAGTGATTTAGGGTCAGGTTTTCGAGGCGTTTTGGGTTTCCGCACCACCTCATCAAGTTTGATGAGGGTTTGAGGTATGGTGAAGGACGGCAACGGAGTTAGGCTATAGGGGCCCGAAACCTGAAACCAAAAATACCAGAACAAACCATAAGCCCCAGACGCTACAAGCAGAAGCTGCAATAAAGTAGGCAAGAAGATACGGTCGGAGTCGATTAGAGCCAAAGACAGAAGCGGGATACACGACTTTGGATTGGGAATTTGCAAATAACATGTGCGAAGGCATCCATGGACAGACGTTCAGTCTTACAGAAAAACCGTTCACTTCAGGAGCGTACCTTTTATTTTCTGGGATATTCCTACATTCTGGGGCGTTGGAGTGTCTGCGACCTTTCATTGCCTCGTGTCTTTCCTATGGTCCTTAAACCCGAAAGCCCCTGTGGCCTAGACTTCCGCCGTCTCTTATGGCGCCCTGCCTTTGGGTGCTGGCCTGGTACGTAGGCGGGATTGCTCTCTTAAAACGGGTTAAGGGCTTAGATGTTTTTCGGGCTCAGGGTTAGGGGCTTGGGCGGTTTTGCGGACGTCGTGCCCAGTTTGGTTTGTGTTGAGGTTTGGGACCTTCATTGGGCTTGCCTAAATGAGCGGCGATTTTGCAATGAAGGATAACCTGCACCTACAAATTACAAGCCCGATTATAACCTTATAGCTAGACTTCCCATGAAGTTCTGAGTAGCGCCTATGGTGAAATTGCATACTCGAGGACGCATTAAGCCAGTTTTTGTAGTATAGAACCCTTAAGAAGCTTGCAGTAGTTATCAATCTTCTTCCTTAGAGATTTTTAGCTACACTATACTACATTATACTATACCAAAACCCCTAACAAGACTCCTGTGTTAGCTGAGAGGATTGATCGCCCAGGCATTGCAAGATCTTGAAGCAACTCCAAGTCCCCAACCCCTCCTTCGCTCATGTAACCTTACCTTTTGCCCAAGAATTCCACAACCCACAGCCCCAGAACACAGAGGTCTGAACAATCAGTGATGGCGCGCCCCATGTTTGTACGACGTTGTATTTTTGAATAATGTACCCCCCAAAAGCTTAGCTAACCATGCATCCCCCGATATGCAACCGCCCAGCACCCGATAAACACCTGCAAATACCACATAAAGCCTCTTCAGGCACCAGTAAGCTGCAACACTATGTGGTGCCCTTCATATTGTCCCCATAGTTCTTAAACACAAACAACCTATGATGTACCCCCAAACCCGTATTCCATGTATTAAGGTTGAAGACTTCTATAGTACACCAGCCCTCCGCGAGGACAGTCCCTGAAGCTGGGTGAGGTAGGGCTCCGAGACCTACGGAGTTTGGCGGAGCCCGACAAAGCAAAGGGCAGCTGAAAAGTTCTGACAAGTGAGCTCTTTGAGATGGCTTCTGGATTCTTTCGGTCGTTTATCCCAGAAAGAAGCCAGTCGAAATTGCTGCTTGAGGTTTGGGGGCTTCTGTCGACCCTAAGCCCTAAGCCCTCAACCCCAAAAGACTTCTTTCAGCATTTGCGTGTTTTTGAGGGCTTGGCTTGACCCCTCATCTTCCGAGCTTTTGCGCGGTTTCCCATCGAAGAACTTTCACCAGCAATAATCGTAATCGTACCGGCGAGAGCAATAGTTTAATATAGGGGCCTAAATAATTACCAATACCATTTTGGGGGTTCCTTCATATAATATAAGTATAGTATAATGGGCCCCAAGAACCCGTTTTAATTATTAAGGCCCCTCTATTATACATGTTGGCTGCGAGCGCCAGGCTGGCCCTAGACTACCGCCTAAGAACGAGCCGAGCCGTGGATCCTAGTGTTAAACTTTTGGCAATGAACTAAGTAGAACTATTTACAGGCTCTTGAATAATTACCAATATTATTGCTTGGGTTTTTTTATTATAATTGATAGCATGATGTACCCCGAACCCCGGATCCAATTATTAACGGCCCCTATATTACCTTCACGTGCAGCCTTCTCCCCTGCGCAGCAACGAACCTACGACGCTCGGGCGGCCGATGTTTTCGCTTGCGGTGTGCCTGCCCCAGCTGTTGCTACGAAGATCTGATACTATACTATCGCGCCAGGCCTTACTTGGAGGTTCATGGGTAGTTATAAGTAGAGTTAGAAGTCCCCTAATATGGGTTATAAGTACAGTTACCCTACTTATAACCCTACTTATAACTACCCATGAACCTCCAAGTAGTATGAGTATTAAGGCTCCGGTATCCTGGTGCACCGCTTGCAGGCAGACTGTTCGGAGCTTTTATGGGCTAGGGTTTGGGGTTCTTTGTTGGGCTATTTGGTTTGGAGTGTGGTGTGTGTTCATTGAGGCGTCGTTGTGCTTATGATTTTCTCTGCTTGGGGGAGACCTGGGCGTGAAGTCTGTGGGTCTTTCGGATTGTTCGCTACAGCAAGGACCCGGAAGCTAAACCCTAAACCTTAGGCCTTAGACCCAAAGGGCCCGATACCCTTTAATTAAGGAATGTACCTTAAATCATAATATGACGTCCCTAGTGATTTAAGGTACATTCCTTAATTAAGGGGTGTTGGGCTCACTGGTGACTCTCAACCCTAAACAGTTTGCAGCCTTCATCCGTCATCCCTGCAACCCTCAACTCAAGGCCACGAGATCCGAGACCCCACGTGCCACACCAACTCCCAGGATCTGCAGCCGAATAACCCTAAACCCTCAGCCCCCAAGCATAAGCCTCAATCCTGCAAGTGACTAAACAACAGTTTGGAAGGCTTCAGCTGGCAAACCTGGAGCCTTCAATACCAAAAGCTTACAAATCCCAAACTTACTTCAAAGCTCTAAACCTTCAGCCGATAAAACCTAAAGCCCAGAGCCTTTACTAAAGCCCCAAAGCTCCTTACATCCTAAGGCACACCATCCCAAGTGCCTGCATCCTTGCATCAAGGTCTGTGCCTACGCTCTCGCTATGGGCAGCTACCCCTGGGTGAGTACCAGGCCTTTGCATATTTCCGGTGTGGGGTTTAGAATTTAGGGTATTGCATGCGGGCCGCGGGCCTTCCTGGTTGGAGTAGTGTTTTGGGATGTTGCTATTCGCTATCCAAACCGCAAACCCCATTCCCTAAACCCATGAAAGCCCTATGACCGAAACCAATCCTCGAACAGGAACTACTAACCCCCAGAACCTACAGAACCCTTGGACTTGCATGGAATCCCTTTCCCAGGGACCGTGGCCTATGCTGGGTGCCTTTCAGGTTCCTTCAGTCCTGACACCCTAAGCCCTCAGAGCCCTAAGAGTGCTGAGAGCAATCCCACTCGCCCACTACTTATGGGTAGTTATACGTGGGGTTATAAGTCCTAATATGGGTTATAAGTATAGTTACCCTACTTATGACCCGACTTATAACGACCCATGAAGCTCCAAGTATACCCTGCCCCCTAGACTTTCGACCGCTAAACCCTCAACTCCCAACCCCGACAACCGCCACACTAATACCCCAAACGCCAATCCCTAAACCCTTGCTTCCCCAACCCTTAAATCCTTAAACCCCAAGACCCTAAACCCTCAACCCTTGAGAACCCCCGATAACCCTTAAACCCTAAACCTGAAGCAGACTGTAAACGGAGAGATTCGGAGGCCGGGTGCCTGCTTGGCTTTCGTCTTCGCCCAGCGCTTCGGTCTTCAGGCGCCTGTTGCTCTTGAGGGATAAGGGTGTAGGGATTAGGCTTGAGGGTTTAGGGTTAAGGCCTTAGGTTTTGGGGTTTAGAGGTTAAGGGTTTAGGCGAGGGTTTTGACATCGGTTCGTTGTGTAGGGCTTTAGATGTGAGAGCTTGGGGTTTAGGGCTTTGAATGAACAATGAACACGTAATTTATGGAGTTTAGGGTTTTGGGCTCATGGAGTTCAGGGTTTAGGACTTGGGGTTCTAGGGCTGAGGAGGTTGTATAAACGTTTTTGGAAGTGGTGGTCTGGTGGTCTTCCAGCAGATGTCTCGAGGAGTCGGTCGTCTATAAACCTTAACCTGCCAAACCCCATTTTTTTGCATGTTCTTGTTATGAACCTCAATATGGAGTTTATAGGGGCCCTACAAAAAAGTACGGCTTGGTAGGCTAAGGAACGTTTCAAGCCGAATTCACTTCGCAGGCAAGCTGGGACTGAACCCCCTGAACCTTCACGAAATCCCCACACTTTAAACCCTAAGCACCAGCTACCCCGGGACTCCCAAATCCTCTATTTCGAGTTTTAGAACAATCTAAAACACCGAAACGGCAAGCCTACCGAGCCAACACAAGCGTTTTGAAACAAAGCTGAACCCCAACCCCCAAAAACCATACAGTGTACGATCATACGACCGAACCTGCTTGCGGAGCACATATAGCCCTCAACACACACTTCAGAAGCGCGACTAAGCACACAAAACCCTCAAACAACACTATACAAACCCGTAAGAGACCGTACACGAGCCTATACAAAACACCACAAGACCCTAAACCTTAAATCCAAAAACCCATAAACCCAAGCCCTAACAAAAGCTCCCGAAGACCGCATACCCCCACAACTCTATTCTAATTATGAAGGCCCCTACACTACAGTGAAAACCCTGTATAAGAACCCCGTTCGGCGAGAGCAGGGTACCCTAAGGTTCTTAATTTCCATTACATGTGATTTTGCCGTTCGAGCAGCTAGGGTAGGCTCAGGTTCCTAACCACGTTCTTATCCGGACCGAGGTCTCGGGAAATTTACTTTTGGATTCTACATTTCCTTGTGGGGGTGGATGGGCCATGGGGGTCTGGAAAATTTAGTTTTCAATTCTAAATTTCCACAGCTCTTCGGGTTGGAGCCTTGGGCCTGTAGGAGGCTGTGAAAAAATTAGATTTCAATTCTAAATTTCCACGGTTTGGTGCCAAGGGCTCTGTTTCGGTGCAATGCGAGCTGCGGGCTAAGGGGGTGCTGTGCTGGAAACCTTGGACTCTAAATCCAGCAGTCGTAAAAGAAAAAGTAGTGAGTAGTACTACTACCGCTACTGCTGCTACTGCAGGGAAGCACAGGGCTCGGAGTCTGGGTGGTTTCCTAGTGCCTTGGGGTGCTGGAGGTTTGGGAAATTTAGCTTTCAATTCTAAATTTTCAGATTCTGATACCAATGGGGATCGAAACACGAGCAGTTACCTCTCGGACCCATGCAGAGGGTTTCTTGATGTGGAAGGTTGGGAAATTTAGTTTTCGATTCTAAAATTCCTTGGTGAGGGAAAGCACCCAAAACATTAAGAACCTGACCCAAAAAACTAGGGTACCGTAAGGTTCTTAATATTGAGGCAACTTGAATCTGGTGAATTCCGCTTTGGGTAGGGGCTCAGGTTCTTAAACAGTGGGTTCTTATACAGTATTTTCACTGTAGACCCCTATTATGGATCCCTTAGCTATAGGACCCTTTTTGACCTCTTTTATTGAGGCCCCTACACCATAGACCCCTATTATAGATCCCTGAATTCTAGAACCCTTATAGATCTCTTTAAAGGAACCCCGGAAAAAGAGAAAGGCCTTGATGCAACGGAGACGACTGGCGGCCCCTCGCCTGCAGAGTTCTTTGCTTCAGGCCTTAGCCCTAAACCCCGAATCCCTAAACCCTAAACTCTAGAATCCTAAACTCTAAAACCCGAAACCCTAAACCCCTAATCCCTAAACCCTAGTTTGCTTCAAGTCATAGGAGGCCAAAAGGGGTTTTAGCCCATGGGGGTTTAGTAGGGATTAGGGTTCCCATAATAGGGTTCATATTAAGGAATTCCTGCCCCAGGATTCTTAAACCCCCCTTTTGGCCTCCCATCAGTTTGCTTTAGGTCATGTTTCGGGCTTTGTAGTTATTTGGGAGTTTCCGAAAATTAGGGGTACCTTGTTTTTGGGGTCCTTATGTCAAGGATCCTACTATTTAGGGTACTACATTAGGGTCCCCTATTTTCGGAAACTCCCATTTAGAGTTTAAAAGACGGAGAGCGGCGGGCATCTGCTAGGATAAGGCCTTATAGGAGTTTTTCAGGGCTTGTAGGATATTGCGAGTCTTTTTAGATGGTTCCTTTCTCGTAGGGGGTTTAGGGCTTCGAGTGCGTACGGTCTAAGGTTTTTGGCTTTTGGGGGTTTTAGGGTTTAGCGCTTTTATGGGTCTTCGGTGCGGAGTTTTTGAGGGGCTTTGGGCTTGAGAAGTTCCGGATCAGGAACTGTAGGACTTAGGTTCAGGGGCTAGATTTTTGCAGAGAAGCCCGGCAAGATGCAACGTTCCTACAGGGTTGGGTCTCCTGGGCGGCTTAGGGCTTGTAGTACCATCACGATGCTAAACTGATAATGCTGTTGATGATATAAATCCTGCACTATCCAGAATAAGGAATATACAAAAAATCCCATAATCTGAGTCATTAAGGTGATGCAGGATGTATATCATCAGCCGTATGGCGTCTTAGGGTTTGTGCGGTTTCGCAAACTAAGCTCTATGTTTCAGTTTCACGAGCTTTCGGGCGGGCAACCCGAGCCAAGCAAAAAGCCAAGTCTAAGTGGTTCTCAATCCGTGTTTCACGGCTGAGCCTTCATCCTTCGACCCTAAATCCAACCGCCTCTAAACCTGAAATCTGTGTTGAAATCCTCGATCCTGAACCTTAGACACTGAAGTGTCAAACCTAAACTCACCTAAACTAAATACCTGAGCCATAAGCACGCTACCGAGATCTTCATAGGACTGTATAAGATGTGCCCCAGAGAACAGCACCACAACATGGACCAAAGCCTTATTCTTCTTCTACATGTTCCATATTGGTGGTTGTCAAAATTAGGGTCCCTTTTGGGGTACCCTAAATATTAGGTGCCGTATTATATTAAGGACCCAAAAAACACCAAAATCCCTAAACCACAACGCCCTAAACCCCAAAACCCCGAACCCTGAAAACCCTATACCCCCCCGAAGCCCTAAACCCTCAGCCCTAGACGTTTCGACATCATCCGCTGCGAAGAGCACCGGCGACTGCTCCGGGGGCTCATCCGGGATGAGATCAGCACGCGAGTTCGCAACTCCAGTGACGAAATCGGTTTAGGGGTTTGGGGTTTAGGGGTTTAGGGGTTAGGCTTTAGGGGACGAAAGGCTTTATCGACTGCCTGAGCTCCGCGCATCGCCTCCGACAACCACTCCGCCGTCAACGCTCTGGACTTGTTCACCCAGAGAGCCCAATGCCGCTTAACTAAGGAATATACGTTAAATCATTAGGGGCTTCATCTTATGATTTAAGCTATATTCCTTAATCAACGGGTGTTGGGCTCTCTGGGTTCAGGCCCCTGCTTCCCCAAACAGCCCCAGCTTAACCTACTAAAACCTACTTTTTGTAGGGTCCTTTTAAATTCCGTATGAGGGTTTAGAAGAAGAACATACAACAAAGTAGGTTTTGGTAGTTTAAGGTATTAATAAGTAAGAAACCCGGGACACGCGTTCATCAGCCTGTAAAATAATTACGAACCCTATACCCTAAACCTCAACTAAACCTTAAATAAACCCTAAATAAACCATAAACCCTAAACGCTAGCCAGGCCCTAAACGAAGCGATTGGCAGAAAACACATCTAAGCCCCCAAACACGGCCGAGGCGACACCGAGGAGACCCCGCACTCCCATCGGCGAATGCATGTAGGGCACTCGACTGGTAGGGTCGCTTGGGTCTTATGGGTGGTTGTCAAAATTAGGGTCCCTGTTTGGGTACCCTAAATATTAGGTGCCGTATTATAATAAGGACCTGTGAAATTTCCCTGTCTTGAAGCGCCGTGTTGACCTGTCCTCATGCGAGCGTAGTCTTTTGAGTTAGATCTGAATGCACCCTGTACGACAGACGTCTTGGGCTCAGACCAAAAAGTGCGCTCGTTGTGTGGTTGGACACTCACTAATCCAGTTCCTGCTTCAAACTGGTAGCGGAGCTGTGAGGACAACCACTAGTGTTTCACCCCCGTAGAGCCTGTGGTCCGGGGTCCGTTGGGTAGAGTAGTGATAGTCGCGGCGCAAAGGCCCCTTCTATCTGAAGCCATGAGCGTGGCAGGTTTGCGTTACCAGCCCAATCTCTGGTCACAGAACCTGAGCCCTGCAGAAACGAAAAGCGGTTCGTACATATACGACGGTACGGCTGCTGGCTTCCACGATTGGTGCTTCCGGACACAGATCCGCGTGCTGCAACATAAGGAGAAGCAGCGGCGTGAAGCTCTTAAGGACCTGCGATTTGCCGAGTCGGCAAGGGCCAAGAGCGAGTCACCAAGGAAGTGGCGTGGCAGGGCAAGTCAGGGGACCAGTGCATCGCCCACAGATGGTGATGGAAGCAGCGGTATACCCGCCAGTCCGTCCAGCGCAAAACGGACTAAGCCCGCGTCCGAGGCAGAAGATGAGGATGCGGAGTCGTTGCCGTCGCACCCCAGCCAAGTGGCGGGCGACGATGAGCAGGAGCCGGACACAGATCCGGCGGTGTACACCTTGCAAGACATTAAGGACGAGTCGCTTGATATGAGCGAATGCGTTAGCAAGATTTTGGAGGGTCTCCGAGGAGACGCCTTTTGCATTGCTCGCGACGTCGGCCTGGAACGTCTGCTTCGCCATGATGGCGTCGACTACCTGATAGAAGAAATCAGGAGGCAAGCTTTCCCTCTTCAATCTGAAGAGGCGTCCGAACTTTTCCGTCAGGGACAGCTCCTGACGGGCCCACTTGCAAAGCAACCCGGCGAGCCTATGTTGTCTTACATAGCCCGCCGAAAGCGGTGGTGGTCGACCCTGCGTGAGCTGGATCCTGATATCCGCCTTTCTGAAGCAATGAGGGCTAACCTCCTTGTTGAGCTTTCAGGGTTGGAAAGGAACGAACAGCTAATGGTCAAGACCGCCGCCCGCGTACACACCGTGGATGAGTACGCACGCGTCCTTGTTCAGCATCACTCAGTGGTGCACATGAAGGAACGTCTTCTTACCCAGAAGGACCCTAGTGGCCCAGGTAAGACCTGGAGACGTTTCGACGCTAAGCCACAGTACCCTAAGTTTGGCTACATGGGGTATGATGGTAGTGCCGCAGAGTATGGTCACCAGGAACAGCAGGAATCCGCGGAAGGCTACGGTGACGGCTACGGCGAAGAAGCATACCAGGCCACAGCGTCTGGGGGAGATGATGCGGATGAATGGATTGATGATGAAGACCTAGCATTGCAACTCAACGCCTATACGGCAGTGGCATATGAAGCTGAGATTGACGATTTGGATGATTCCTATGCCGAGTCAGTTCAGCTTGCGTACGCGGCACAGACCGCCTTTGCCCAGGCGAAAGGAAAAGGAAAAGGGAAGAACAAGGGCAAGTCCTCCGGAAAATCCGGAGGGAAGGTCGTGCGTAGCAATTTGACTATTGCTGATCGTAAGGCCAAGTTGGCAGAGCTTAAGGCAAAGAGTAGGTGCCTGAAGTGCGGTGTGATCGGTCATTGGGCCGGAGATGCTGCCTGCAAGTTTAGCGGTAAGGGCAATGGCCCCAAGGGCACCACAACCCCAGCACAGTCTGGAGGAACTGCCAACGCAGCCGCAAAGCCGGCGGCGCCGAAGCCCCAGGCGTATTTCGCCGCAGTGGAGGAGGATGACACAGAGTGTGTCCATCTGTCGAATGCGAGCGCTGGTAGGCTCGAGGGTTACCCAGCCAACCTTGAGCTGACTCCCTCAAAGACCAATACCGGCAAAGGCCGCGGCAGTGAAACCCTCTTCTCACCGCAGCTTCGGCGCACAGCCGCCGCTAGGATCATGCGTGACAGCCCGCCTGAGGGTTCCGATCGCGTTTTCTCCTTTGGTCAGCATAAGGGTCTGACTTATGAGCGTGTCTTGTATACGTTTCCTGGATATGTTCTTTGGGGACGCACGCAGAAGTGCCCATCCATAAATTTGGCCGATTTCTTGGATTGGGTCACGGAGTACTTTGATGTGCGTGACGACAACCCCATTAGCATCACGAGAAGGGATGTCCCTCTCAGCCAGGAGCCCCCGCCTGAACCCTTTCAGCCCGAGGTTCGCCTCGCCGCGTCAGCTGCTTCGTCCAGCGAAGGCCCCCGGAAATGCCGGGGAGGTTGCAAGGAGTTCAACAAGTCGGGGAGTAACGCATACATAGACATGCGGACCTGTAAGAAATGCGGCACCGTCACCAAGACGAAGAAAGAGAAGCCTGTCATAGACCAGGCCACATGCCCCCACACCTCCACCGAGAGGTCGGGTAGCAGTAGGAAGACCTCCCGCATTAAGTGCAAGCTTTGTGGGATGCTTCTAGATGAGCAGCCGCAGACCGAGCGAAAGGCTAGGGATGACGCAGCCACAGTGCTGCGGGAGTCCAACACCCTGGACTTCGATCTTCTGCGCAGCATAGTCGGCAGCACGGGGGATAGCCTCCCCGTAGAGGTAGTAGTTCCGGCTATTGCCCAGTTTCAAGAGACCATAGAGGGTCACTTCGTAACCGAGCCCGTGATATCCCGCGGTGACCTTCTCGCATACCTGCAAGAGGCCTTAGATGATCACTCTGCGTCATCGACCAACAACAGTTGGGAAGTGGCGTCGGCGAGATCGCGCTCCTCGAGGGCCTCCGCGACGAGGCACGCCTTCGTGGCTTTCACTGAGGGGGTCACAGATATCCATCCGGCTTTGGTTGATTTGCCCGTAGTAAATATCTACGAGGATAAGCACGTATACGCCGTGTTGGATGAGGGCTGTAACTCGACTGTTCACGGTAGCGATTGGATAGCAAACGCGGCGGGGAAACTTGCGAACTTCGGTTACAGCACGAGGTTTAAACCTGAGGGCAATCGTACCTTCAAGGGTCTTAGCGGTGCTACCGAAACCCTGGGTAGCAGGACCATACCTTTCTCTATAATGGGATTGGAGCAGGACTTGAGAGTTCCGGGCGTCCTTGATTCTCACGAGATTAAGGGTACAGCCCCTCTTCTTTTGTCCCTTTACGCCCAGGCCCAACTTGGTATAACCAAGGATCTTCGGTTTGGCGAGTGTGGTGTTCGACTTCCTTCTGAGGATAGCATCATTAGGATCAAGCTGTGTCGGACACATGACTCAGGGCTGTTATGCATAAACATAACAGAAGGTTTGGTTCAGGTGAAACAACCCCGTCTCATAAGAAGCTTCCAAATCCCCTCACCGCCAGTTCCTATATTTAGGTCTGCCGCCGCCGCCGCCTTAGCTCACTCAGAGTCTGTGAGCACCCCTCGAGATGCAACAGCGGCAGATGACGCAGTGGCAACAAGTCGCAGTCACAGTACTGTAGATGCAGGCCATGGTCATAGCACTTTAGGCGTAGGCCACGGTCACAGCTTCACAACGACAGCTGAGAGTCGCAACAACACTAAGCGACGTATAAGCGTAGCGTTCCCGAATCATTGCATGGTAGGCACGTCCGTAGGAGACACGGAGCCCGCCGCGATGGCCGCAGAAGAGGGGCAGCTGCCTAAGAAGGCGCCCCCGACGGCAAAGGCTGCACCGAAGATTTCAGCAGCGCCGGAGCCTGGCCACAGTGCCATGGCGACCTCGCCTGCGGTCGGCCACAGTGCCGTACCGGTGATCACGCCTGCCTTCCCCGCGCATGCGCCCAAGGCACCGCCTGGAGGAAGCGGCTTGCCAAAGAAGGCGCCTCCCACAGAGAAGGCAAGGCCTGGGGATAGCCCAGGGATACCGCCAGCAGCCCGTGCCACAGTGCATCCGAAGGAGATCGCACGAGCACCGTGAGCTGGCCGAGTTCGATGCGGTTGTGAAGAAGGACCCGCACAATAGGCCCCTGGTTATAATGGCAGGTGGTGGACCCCATGGCCCGGAGCTCGACACTCCTCTTCCAGCATCCGTGTATAATCCGGATTTGGCCTTGCTGCCGTACTATGCGGGGGACACAGCGAACCCGGACATCATCATTGATGTTTTTACCTGGGGCTATGAGCACCATGCCTGGCTGCAACGCGTCAGAGGGAAGTGGACGGCGGCCGAGCTCTTCGCACAGCACGAAGAGATGGAAACGCATGCGATCACGACGTATGCGAGTGCCACTAGCTATATGCTAGTGATGTTGGACATGGTGTGGCTTAGGGACGATCGGAAAGACGATCTGACGCCAGCAGAAGCCCAACAGCGCAACGACGAACAGCGCGACCGCACAAAGCATGTTGGGTCGAACCCCGATATAATTCGGGAGCACGCGGACCACCCCAACTTGATCGCCCACGTCAGGCACATCGTGGCGAACGTCCTTGACGCTAAGGACGCTGGGATTCGGTCAGTCCATTGCCGTGCATGTGGTTTGCAAAGCCAACAGACATAGATCTGTTGCGGCGGGCATCCTTGCCCATGCAACGCTTTTGGAGCTCGTGCCAGACTGCTCCGTCAGCCTCACTCACATGAGTGCAGCGAATAGTTGGCCCTTCATGGGCAGCAAGGCGTGCAAAGGACAGTGTCCCAAGTGTTTGCACCGCGCCCCTGGCATAGCCCAGGAGGTCCAGGAGCTCACGAGGTGCTTCGTCGACGCTGTCCGCACAGACGGACCAGAGGATAATGAGTGCATCCTTGTCGTGGAGCCGCAGTGTGCACGCCCCGATGATCAGCCTACATATGCTGAGCGGTTTCATGCGCAGATGCTTGCAGAGGGCCGCATACCGGCACCGGTGACAGGGGTAGGCCCCCTTGATAGGCCTCCCATGGCAGGCGAAACCGCGTATCAGGCTGCAACCCGCATGGGGCTGGTCGGCAAGACACATACATCGTATGTGGCAAAGTACGACCCGAACTCGCTCACTGCGGCGATGAACCGTGCACAGGGCACAGCCCCTGGAGGACGCCTACCTTCGGTTACTTTTAGCTCGGGTCCTAACCCTGCTAGTTCTAGCGTAGGTGCGTCAGCCAAGGGCGGAGCGGCCCCCATAGAGAGGCCGAAGGCTACGCCAGCACCGCCGCCGGCAAAGTCCGGTGGAGCACAGGACCGCGCAGCGACGCCGACAGGGTCGTCGGCTCGGATTCGCAGGCTCGAGGCTGAGGTCCACGACCTCACTGATGCGAATCGCTGCCAAGAAAGCACTATAAGTGACTTGAGAGAAGCCCTCAGCAACGTGAAGCGGCAGCGCGATAACGCGTATGATCGGCTGCAGGACATGCGTGAGAGGGCAGAAGACGCGGAGACTCGAGCCGATAGGGCCGAGGCGGAGCTCAAGAGGCTTACTCGCCGCTCCCGATCGCGTCGCAGGCGGAGGGATAGTTCCTCCTCGAGCAGGGGTCATCGCCGTGACCGTACCCGTGAGAGACGGCGGATGGACTCCAGACCTCGGGATAGGTCCGAGGCTCCGACGCGCCAGCGCACCTCCCGTTGGGGTCGCGTCCGCGACCCAGGTGACCGTGCGGATCGGGACACAGTTCCCGAGCCAGAACGCATTCGTGCTGCAGGCCGGGACACAGCTCCCGAGCGTGATCGCACGAATCCTCGCCCCTCTGCACGGCCGGAGGTGGATGTCGAGCCCGACAAAGGCAAGGGCAAAGGCAAGGCGGCCCCGCACAGCGTGTATGATGAGGTCGAGTATGACGACGGCACAGGTGCGGGAGACTGGGATCCACCGGGACCCAGGAGCAACCTCGGCAGCAGGCGCCCGCCTGAGCCGCCGGAGCCACCGCGCTTCCGAGGCAGTGCTGGTTACAATAGGTTTCCAGAGCGTGAGAATCCTCACCGCCCCATGACGGCCAGAGAGTCATGGTGGTATTTCCACGGCGATAGGCCGTCGGACGAGTGGAACGACGCGGAATGGGCAGAATTCCGTCGTCAGTTTCCGAAGCCCCCAGGGCAAGGCAAGCTCGTCGAAATCGACGAGAAGATCCTGGCCATCGACGTTGGTGCCATCGCACTTAGCCCCGACACAGGTTTCGGGTGGAACAGGCGCATCGTGTTTCAGGACTTCCCTGATGGTGTGCTGACTGACCTATATGAGGTCATGCGCGAGAAGCAGGCGCCAGCGTGCTGGATCGGTCCATATGCACCGAGACGTTTCTGGGCTGGTGATAAAAATCACCACGAACTCAGCGAGCGGCACAACATAAAGTGCACAGTGGTCACCCGCCACACAGGCCGTTCGTATAAGCCGACGGGCAAGCTACGGGACATAGATCCCATAGGATACTTGTTTTCCCATCTGGATCCCGCCGACGGCTCCAGCTGGACGTATGAAGGCGCATGCTTTCCGCCGGGGTCAGACTCCGAGAAGCTGCCCACCGAAACCGGTGGAGCCGAGCAAGCATGCCCGACGCAAGAACCGTCGGAGGATGGGGCGTACGTCGCGCTTTGGGTGTTTCCCTTGGCGTTCGACGCGGCCACAGTGCCCCACCAGATCGAGGACACAGATGCCTTGAGTGCAGTGTACATCCCGGGCACAGACCCGCGGGCTTCGCGCATCGCCACCTCTGCCGGCCCGGGCACAGCCCCGGAGGGTGAAGTTTCACCCATGGATGAGGACGGAGCAGAGCGCGAAGCATACATGGCCGTCTGCAGTGGGGAGTGGGTAGGACAAGCCAGCCAGATTTCTTTTCCAAGCCCTGATCCTCCCGAAGACCTGCCCCACAGTAGCAGCGCAGCCTATGGGCCCTCAGCCGCTAGCTTAAAGAAGCTTAGCAAGGCCCAGTCCAAGTACCTCACCTCAAGCCTTACCGAAATGGTAGCGGGAGACAAAGTCTTAAAGGCAATCGTGTACAACGCTGCCATGCGAGAAGCTGATCACCTGATTAGATTGCATGAACCCTCGGCACAGGTCCTCGCGAGCGTGATCAACGAGAGGCAGAACGGGCCACCGGGCCTCGTGGTTGCCAGGTTTGAGACTTCCACAGAGGAGTTGTGTTTGGAGCTTGAGTGTGTAGCTGACACCCTCAACATTCCGGTTATATTGGTTACCCCGAACGGCTACCCAATGCTTGAGGACACTGTTACCTTGAGAGGAGACATGCATATCTCAGGCATAGGCCCAGAGATTGGAAAGGCTTTGGACCTCTTCCAAGCATGGTCAGAGTCTTACGGGTATATACCCCGTAGCTATGTTGATACGGATAGTACTGACTTTTGGAACCTTTGTCGTACCATTTCTGAGGAGTACTATATCAACGCATTTAGCCGAACTTGCTTTGTCGGCGACGCCCAGGACACAGATCCTGAGGACATCAGCGAAGCAGAGCTGGTGCCCGATGCTGAGATGCCTCAGCGAGGTGCCCCTGATGGGGTGGATGATGCCGGTGGCGCACTGACGCCCGAGGAAAGAGAACGCCTCATTTTGGAACAATTCCCGTTCCCCGGAACGCCGAATACAGAGGCAGAGCGCCGAGCGGCGTGGAGATCGTTACCGCAACGAGTCCGGGTAGCTATAAGGCGCCTGCACCGATCGTTTGGCCATCTGCCAAACGCAGTCCTGGTTCAGGTTCTGAAGCAGGCCCGGGCGAGCAAGGATTTCATCGCCGCTGCCGGACTTTACAAGTGTAAGGTCTGCCTGGACACAGCTCCAGTGCCCAGGCATCACCCTGTCGCAGGCGATAGTGTATTCCCTAAGGAGTTCAACCATACGATAGGTATGGATGCGCTAGAGGTCAAAGACTTCTATGGAAATCGCTATACTGCTGTCAATATAGTTGACATGGGAACAAGCTTCCAGCAAGTTGTGCTCGTGAAATCTGGGGGTGGTAACCCAAGTGCCCGCCAGTGTGTGAAATGCCTGATCGACAGGTGGATCAGCTGGGCTGGACATCCCAAAGTCATAACCACTGACAGAGGGACGCACTTCAGGGGAGAATTTTCAGAGTATTTGGCACAGCATGGTATAACCCATAAGAACGCCCCTCTTGAGAGCCCACAGACTATTGGAAAGGTCGAACGCCATGGTGGACTTGCTAAGGCCATCATCAGGAAGGTCGCGCAGGAGGCTCAACCCTCGAATATCGAGGAGATGGAGGCGGTTGTTACCGAAAGTGTTACTACTAAGAACGAGCTTAGTAGGCACCAAGGGTTTAGCCCAGCACAACACGTGTTGGGAAAGCAGCCTCGAACGCCGGGTTCAGTGCTAGATGAATCCGAAAGCCTTGGTACATTGTTCACCAAGTATTATGAGACGAGTGTATATTACATTCGGCACAGAGCACGGCAAGAAGCCAAAAAGGCCTTTGTTCACTTAGAGACTTCCCGCAAAGTGGCCAAGGCGTTACAGCGTAATGCAGCCCCTCTAGACACTGACTATAAGGTTGGTGATTTAGTTATTTACCGTCGGGATAACGTCCCTGGCAGCCCAGGTGTCGTGTGGTCCACGGTTAGCCGCGTCATAGGACGCGAGGCAGAGAATGCGTACTGGGTATTACACGAGAATATCCCTGTACTTGTGAACGCTAGGAAGATGCGCCCGGCTGATGAAATTGAAGTTGCAGCGCACCGCGTTTTGGCAGGAGAACCAGTGCTTCCGGAAGCCATTGTTCATGGACCGGAACAAAGGTTCCAGGATGAGCGCGTAGCAGACCCGGTCACAGCACCAGCGACGCCACGTCCAGTGGCTGCAGCTGCCCCGCTTACACCGGCAGTCGCGCACGATGTGCCTATGCCAGCACCATCGACGCCAGCGATGATGCCCGGCACACCGATGCCAGCGCCATCCACGCCTGCAAGGTTTCGCGCCAAAGATAAGACGGGCGAAACCGCCCGGTCGCGATCGCCAGTAGGAGGCCGTGATGATGCACTAGTTGCGGAAGAGATTGATCAAGTAGAGATCATGGCAAAAGGCCTGATAGATACTCAGGGTTTTTCCCCGGATGAGTGTCTGGCCCTCCTTCGTGCCTATGACCGCGACCGACGCGAGGCTTACACGCGCCCGCTCCTAGATGATGGAGATCCCGGGTGCATAGCCCTCGCGGTGGGAGTATATCGGCACGGTGGTCTTGTTGGTGTTTCTGGACCAACGCGCGAGAGACCGTCGTTCGCCATGTATCTCAACCACTACATCTTGCATCACAGTATGCAAGCCGGTCATCACCTCCCACAGTGGAGTAGCGTTCAGCTTACCAACAGAGGCGCAGAGGCCCATAGAGACCTAGCGAACACTCCTGGCTCGCATAACTACACTATAGGTGTGGGCGAGTATCGTGGAGGCGGTCTATGGGTGGAAGAAGCCACGGGTACAACCCCCGTGCGTGTTCAAAACACGACAATGTATGGCACCGTCCACGATACTAAGAACAAGGTTCTTAAGTTTCGCCCGAAGGACGTGCACATGGTCGCACCGTTTGTAGGAGAAAGATACAGTCTCTCCGCATACACGGTGAGTGATCTCGGCAAGTTGTCTAAAGATGACATACAGCTTTTGTCGGACTTAGGCTACCCCATATATAGGGATGCGCCCAACACCTTTGGCAGGACAGGCGATGGGATATACACCATGGGTCACTCTGATCTTCCCATCGAGACGTTCCTAGAACGTATCCACGAGTACGGGATTAAGGAAATCATAGATTGCAGAAGCCATCCGTACAGCGTTCGGCATCCACAATACAATTGTGATGAGCTTTCCGCCACATGCTTTGCAAAAGGGGTTGTGTACAGTCACGCCCCTGAGTTAGGCAACAGGAATCGGGGCGGGATTGAAGCCAACCTGCAAACAGACCAAGGGCTCTGTACGATCGCTAGAATAGTTAGCGAGGCCCACGATGACTTCCACCGAATACTTCTGTTGTGTTCGGAGGCCAGTTGGCGGCGATGCCATCGGCGAAATATCGCCCAGCACATATGGCTCGAGCATTCGAAACTTGCGGAGCACATACGTGCTAACGGACTGCCAGAAGCCCATCCGTGTCACTACATTCCTGAGGAAGACGACGGACTGGCAGCAGCATCGCACACAGCTGCGATTGGCACGACTGTGCCAGCAGCTGAGCACTCGGATAGTCGAGCGGCGGAATCCAAGGCCTTTGCTCTCACCCCAGATGGGGAAGACGCCATCGGCTCTAATGTCGATGCTGGCTACATGGCCTCGCTTCTGGATTACCACAAAGCCCCTGTTGAAGTACAGCTGGGGCTGGATGCTGCCATGAAGACTGAATGGCAGAAGTACACTGAATTCAACGCAGTGGTCCCTTGCACAGACAAGGAGTTCAAGGAGCTTACAAAGGCTGGCCACGTGTGTATCCCCACCAAATGGGTCCTCACCGATAAGAACGAACACCTAAAGGGGACGCCAGCATACACTCCCAAGTGGAAAGCACGCTTGGTCGCATGTGGAAACTTCGAGCATATCTCGAATGAGGAGGATATCAGGGCAGACAGCCCCACGGCTGAGCCGGAAGGCATAGCCCTTCTGTGTTCATGGGCGGTTTCATTGGCCCTGCGGCTCAAAGCAGCCGATATAACGAACGCATACTTCCAAGGGAAACCCCTTGAGCGCCTTCTCATTCTTCGGGTTCCTAAACACCCTAAGGGTGTACCCGATGCAGAGATTCAGCGAGCCGGGCATATGATTGCCCGAGTACCCGTGTATGGCACGACCGACGCGGGTCGGAACCTTTACCTCCGTATAAAGGAGAGTGCCCGAGAATTTGGCTTAAATGCCTCGCAAATTCTGTCAGCCCTGTACTATATTACAGGAGAAGGTGGTCGTTTGTGTGCTTGCTTGTGCACCCACGTGGATGATTTCCTGTGGGCTGCTACCGCCGAAGGCGAGCCGGCTATCCAGAATCTGCTGGATAAGTTTAAGATCGGTCGCATAGAGACTGAGAAGTTCCGTTTCTGCGGACGCGAGTATGTGCAAAGCGCCGATGGGACCATCAGTATAAACTGTAGGGACAACACGCGTGCAATTCGCCCGATCGATATACATAAGTCTGAAAAGGGCACGACTCCAGTCTCGAATGGCCAGCGCACAGCGCTGAGATCCGTCATAGGATCGCTGGCTTGGGTGGCTCGTGCCACGAGACCTGATCTTGCCTATAGGGTGAATGCCCTGCAGCAGCGTGTTACGACAGCTACGGTGGATACACTCCGTGAGGCAAACCGCGTAGTAGCACTGGCGTTAGGAGATGCGGATAGGCCGATCACGTACAGCGCTAAGTTACCCTGGAATACAGGAGAGCTGGCGATTGTCACGTTTTGCGACGCCTCCTTTGCAGGAGAGGCAAACCATAAGTCGCAGAGAGGTCGTTTCCACTACCTCACTTCCGCACAGTCGGCGGTGGACAAGAACGCGTCAACGCATGAGATGCACCTCATTTCGTTTTCCTCGTCCACCATGAAACGGGTTTGTCGCGCCACACTCCAGTGTGAGGCTTACTCGTTGCAACATGCCATAGAGCATGGAGACCGCATTCGAGCAGCAGTGCTCGAACTGCTCGGCAAATTGCCCCGGTCACAGAACTGGGAAGAAGTCGCCAAGAGATCGATGTTCCACCTGCAGTATACGGACTGCAGGTCCCTTTCGGATCACTTGACTGCGTCGATTCCAAAATCATGCGAGGATAAACGCCTTGCCATAGAGATGTCTGGACTCCGCCAAGGACTTTGGGAAGAGGACGAGCTAACGCACGCCTTGTACCATCCTTACGGCGACGAGTTGAGATGGATACCGACGCATTTACAACTTGCGGATTGTTTGACTAAGAGTATGAAACCGCTTTTGATCAATCACAGCATTGATCGCAACCTCGTTCAGGTGCTCGATGTGCCCGCGCAAGCCGCACAGAATACCGAGAGTACCGAAAGCACTCCGCTTCGCGATTGAAGAACTCAGCCTAGAGCCTTGAGTCGCCGCACTCGGCTCGGTTGACTGCGCAAGCTCCCGGTATAATCCGGTGGAGTAGGCTTGGCCCAAAGCGGTCATAATTCGAGCATGATTCGGACGTCACACTACAGATAAGACGGGTGTGAAATTTCCCTGTCTTGAAGCGCCGTGTTGACCTGTCCTCATGCGAACGTAGTCTTTTGAGTTAGATCTGAATGCACCCTGTACGACAGACGTCTTGGGCTCAGACCAAAAAGTGCGCTCGTAGTGTGGTTGGACACTCACTAATCCAGTTCCTGCTTCAAAGGACCCAACAAGGGACCCTAATTTTGACAACCACCTTTGTGCTATAGGGTGTTCATGTTGCTTTCACAGCGCCTTTTCGTGGCGGTTTGAAGAGTCTCTAACGGGGGTCGAACGCTTTAAGCCAAGGGGTTTCACAGTGTTTTGGATGGGTAGGTGTTTATGGGGTCTCTAGGGGTTTTCGGGTGTAGTGACACTACACCCCCAAACCCCCACAGAGTAGTTCATGCCGGGGAGCTGAATGGGTTAGGTTTGGGGCGTGTATTATGGTGGAGGGTTTAGGGTTAGGGTTTTAGCAATTCAGGGTTTAGGGTTTGGGGTTCAGGACAGGGCTTAAATAGGGTTTGTTTAGTAACTTTGTTCCCCTGAATGCCTGGCATGAAAAGTTCATGCATGACACACGCACCAAAGTCGGGTCCTAGACCCGGTGCCCTAAACCCTAAACCCTATAGATCCCTTATAGTAGCCCTTATAATACCCTTTTCAGGAACCCTTATAGTAAACCCTGAACCCTAAACCCTATAGATCCCTTATAGTAGCCCTTATACTACGTTTTTTAGGAACCCTTATAGTAAACCCTGAACCCTAAACCCTAAACCCTATAGATCCCTACCCTTTTTAGGAACCCTTATAGTAAACCTCGAAACCTTTAAACCCCGAACCTTACACCAGTCTTGGCTGCAGGTCTCCGGCCTTTCGTCAGAACCTCGTCCACATGATGTCGATGGATGCTGCAAGGCTCGTTAGGGTTTCATAGGGGCTTGTACGGCTTCGCGGGGGACTTCACGGAGAGTTGTAGGGTTCATCAGGTGTGACGAGAGCTGGCATGTTGGCCCAGAGTCTGTTTATAGGGTCTTTAAAGAAGGCGGGTTTCTCAGGTTGTTTGTCGGCCGAGGAATGCTGCGTCTGGAATTGACTGTGAGTTTAGTTTGGGGCTTAAGGTGCAGGGTTGAGGATTCAGGGTTAAGGGTCTGGGGTTTAGGGTTTGGGTCTTAGGGTTTGGGTTCAGTGCTTTTGGCTTCTTAAGTCCCGCACAGGATCGGCAGGGCGGGAGGCCAGATTGGGGTCTCTTGTCATACGGATTAGGACCTGGCCTGCCTGTAGCAAGAGTAGGGTGTAGGGTTTAGTATTGCAGACCTCCTATTACTATTTCAGATGATGCCTACTATTACTAGTACTGTTAGTTTGTTTGTTATTATCATTGTTACCATGCATACGATTGTGGTCAGTGTTAGTATGGATAGTATTATTACTGCTATCGGTATAGGGTGGACAGAGCCTGGAAGTTAGGAGAAAGCAGTGGAGACTCAGGGTCCCGCGGAGGGAGGGAGAGGGAGAGGGAGAGGGAGGGACGGAGAGGGGGAGAGAGAGAGGCTCACCCAAGCAGTAGACCTAAAACCCTGGAGCCCTAAAGATTCTAACAGCGCTGCTTGAAAGCACGGAGAACCCCTTAAACCCTACTTGGAGCTTCATGGGTAGTTATAAGTGGGGTTATATTTTCAATATTATGGTTTATAAGTATAGTTACCCTACTTATAACCCCACTTATAACTAGCCATGAACCTCCAAGTAAGCCTACATTACAAGCCCCAAACCAGCACGGAGCTGCCCGGCCCTTCGTGTCCAGGCGTCCAAAGCTCCACGAGTACGTCTCGTATGAGGCCGACGCCTACGCTGCGAAGCCTTCAACCCTGAACTTCAAGTCTTATCCGTCGGCTTTCAGTAGAGGGTTTAAAAATATTATTTTATGACGTTTAGACCTTGGGGGCTGTAGGGGCTTAGGATTTTGGCTAGGCTTCTGTTCCGGGGCTGTCTGCGTAGGGCTTAGGACCGCGGTCGTGGGGTTTAGGGCAGTGTAGGGTTTAGGTTTGGGGGTTCAGGTGCCCGCCCTAAAACTATCCCGTTTACAACTACCTGCATGCTCAAACCGGAATTTCCAGAAGCAAAGCAGAAAGCCTCATATCCAACATCTCAGAAGCCTGCATTCCGGAAGCGCATTTTAATACAACCCTGGTCTCCATAGGGTTAGAGGCAAGACCTAGTGTAGAAAACGTATCCTTTTGCGTTCCCTAATTTAAGAGCCTCAAGCCCGGAACCCTGCTAAGTGAGGGTGTCGGGAGACACCCCCTAAACCCTAAATCGTAAAACCCTAAACCCGAAACCCTCGAAGCTCTCAGCCCCAAACTCCAAACCCCAACCCCTAAACCGCAAACCCTAAACCCTAAACCCTAAAACACCAACCCCTAAACCGCAAACCCTAAGCACAAAGCCGCTCCGGAGGTTCTGCAGAAAGGATGGGCTGCGACAGACTGATTCCGATTCCTGGAAGATCTCAAAAGGTACCAAGGGTACCTGAAGGGGATCCACAGCACTGAACCCCTGACTTCCTTTGTTTCCGGCTTCCCCCAAAACCCCCCATCGAACTCCGTTTTGGGGTTTAGGGTTTTCGGGCCCTAGACCCCAGGGGAGGGGGGCCGAAAATCGCAACTTAGGCAGTTCCAGAGTGCTTTGGTGCGTTCAGCACCCGAAGCCTCAATCGTTGCTGAGGGAAGTCCGGCATCCAAGAGCTTTCGCCCCTCCATAGCGATTTGCCGATGTAGTAGTAGTAGTAGTAGTAGTAGTAGTAGTAGTAGTAGTAGTAGTAGTAGTAGTAGTAGTAGTAGAAGTAGTAGTGCAGTATAGACAGAAGGCGGAACAGTTGCCAACAACTATTGCTCTCGGAGAAGGGTTTCTGTTGAAACATAAATGGAACATATTCTCAAAGCCCTTTCCCATTGTTAGGGCCTTATGCTGGGCTTGTGTAGGAGTTCACAGGCGGCTCAGGATAAAGGGCCTAAGCCCCGAGCCCTCTAAACCCTCTCAGCCCTAAGCCCCAAACACATAAACCCCTAAACCCCTAAACCCTCAACCCTAAACGCTAAACACATAAACCCGTAAACCCCTAAACCCTCAACCCTCAACCCTAAACCCCTAAACCCCTAAACCCCTCAACCCTAAACCTTCAACTCTGGGGACGGAGGGAGTCTGCACCCTCAGCTCTGAGCCCCAAAACGACCTCAAGCCCCACTTGGAGGTTCATGGGTAGTTGTAAGGGTCCCTTTAAGGGTCCCTTTAAAGGGCTCTATAGGGATTCTATAGGGGTATGGGGTTTAGGACTGGGTTAGTTGGAGGTTCATGGGTAAATATTCGAAAGGGTTTAGGGTTTAGGGTTTATAGAAGTTTAGGGTTATTTGGGGCTTAGGGTTCCTGTAAGGGTTGGAAAGGGTTTAGGGTTTAGGGTACTGTAGGGTATAAGTGGGATTATACGTAGGGTAGCTATACACATAACCCAGATATGGGGACATATAACCCCACTTATAACTACCCATGAACCTCCAAGTAGTTTATGTCTAGATCTTGTTAATATGGGGCTCTAAATAGGTAGCAATACTGCTGTGGGGGTTCCTTATTATTATAATTGTAGTATAATGGGCCCCAAAACCGTATTCTAATTGTTAAGGCCCCTGGATTAGGTGTTTCGAAGTCCGGACAGGAGCGACTGAGAGTTTAGAGGTTCAGGCTGGGTTTCAGGGTTTAGGGTTTGGGGTTCTGGTTGGCTTGAAGATTCCCTAAACCCTAAACCGTAAATCCTAAACCCTAAACCCTAAACACTAAACACTAATCCTTAAACCCTAGACCCTAAGACCCTAAGACCCTAAGACCCTAAGACCCTAAAACCCAAGATGAGTCGTGGCGTTTTGGAGGGGACCGGCTCGGGATGCCGGCCGTGCCTTCATGATATGCTTTCTTGTGGAGGGCTTCTGCGACGCTATCTGCACGCGTTCAGAACTCTGTGCACATGTATACAGATCTGTTCCTCGATATCTAAGCCCTAAACCCTCCTAAATCCTAAGCCCTCCCCAAGTGAAGCGCGAGTTTCAGTTTCTGGGCCCCTCGCGCGGGCTTTGCACCCTCATTGCCTCTCCTCAGGGCGCCCCTTGGCAGCACATCTTGTCTGGTTAAGTTCTTGGTGGAGAATGATGCGGGAATCTGTTGTAGGGACTGCCATAGGGAACGATCATAGCGAGCCCACTGCCCCTTTGCCCGTTAAAAGCTATGGAGCTTTGGTGGCATATGGGCTTTAGGCTTCAGTGTTTAGGGTCTTGTGTTTAGGAGTTGACAAGGCTACTTGGAGGCCCAGGGGACTTAGAAAGTAGGTTATAAGTAGGGTTATAGTTGGGGTAACTCCATTTAGGGTACTTATAACCCTACCTTAACCTACCAAACCCTACTTTTTTGTAAGTTCTTATTATTAAGCCTAATATGGAATTTATAGGGACCCTACAAAAAAGTAGGTTTTGGTAGGTTAAGGTACTTATAACCTACTTACTAAGTCTCCTGGGCCCTCCTTCAGGCGTAGCCATTTTGGAGTTGAGGGTTTAGGGTTCAGGGTTTAGGGCTGAGATTCAGGTTCCAGGGGTTCAGGTAGGTTTTAGGGGTCCCGCGGTTTCGGTTACTATAGGGGCCTGAATAGTTGCCAATACTATTTCCGGGGTTCCTTATTATAAATATAGTATATTGGGCGCCCAAAAAACCCTATTCTAATTATTAAGGCCTCTATAGTATAAACACCTGAATGGAGGCTGAAAGTTGTTAGAAGTGCAATTGCGCTACCCCTACAATCCCCTTTTAAGGATCCCCCTAAAACCCTTATGCGAGCCCTTATGGGCGGCTGTCAATGTTAGGATCCCTTTTTGTGTCCTTATTCTAATACGGCACCTAATATTTAGGGGACCCAAAAAGGGACCCTAATTTTGACAACCACCCCTATAAAGATTACTAAAAGGGATCTATAAGGAACCCTATTCTAATTATTAAGGTTCCTTAAAGGCACCTTTAAAGGAACCCTAGTCTAATTATGAAGGCCTTATGGGAGCCCTTACAGTAAGCCCTACTTGGAGGGGCAGGGGACTTAGTAAGTAAGGTTATAAGCAGGTTACAATTAGGATAACCCCACTTAGGGGACTTATAACCCCAATTATAACCTACTTACTAAGTCCCATGATCCTCTAAGTAGATCCTAAACCCTAAACCCCATAGATCCCTTTAAGGAACCCTATGGATCCCTTTACGGAGCCCTTTAAGAACCCTTACTAAGTCCCATGATCCTCTAAGTACAGGCCCCTTTTCCGGACTTCCGTCAGGACCCGACTCTGGGAGTCCCTTCTTCAAGAACGTACGCCCTAATATGGTACCCTAAATAATAGGAGCCCTATTATAGGGATCCCAAAACAAGGTACCCCCTAATTTTCGGAAACTCCCATTTCTGAGTTCAGATCTGGAGCATGGGTTTTTTGTTTCTTCATTAAAGGGAACTCCAGAAAGTTGGAATATGGTTTCAGGGTAGGATACCCTATAATTTACCATAAAGGGTTTACAGTAGGATAATCATATTCCAACTTTCTGGCTTTTACCTTAAGCCTTAAGCCCCCAACCCTGGACAAAGCCTAAACCCCAAAGCCCTACGCCGTAAAGCCCAAACCCCCGAACCCCAAGCCCTAAGCCCCAAAACTCCCAAACCCGAAGCCCTAAGCCCCAAAACCCCCAAAACCCCAAGCCCTAAACCCCTAAACCCCCAAAGCCCCAAGCCCTAAGCCCTAATCTCTGATCCGACGAAGGTGAGATCAAGTCTTCTTCAGGGCTGGGTTTCGAGGGTTCCTTCGCGCAAGACATGTTGAGCCCTTATCCCTGAAGCCCCCTAAACCCTAAAACCCTAAACTCTAAAACCCTAAACCCTAAAACTCTAAACCCTAAAACCCTAAACCCTAAAACCCTAAACCCTTGTCTTTTCGTTCTTTAGGCTGTAGGAGTTCCAGCGCGCTCTGTTTTGCAATGTGATGTCCTTGTGGTAATTTCTTGGGTCGTGTGGCGCCCTGTGCGCCCGCTACCAAGGATTTGGGCTCAAAGTTTGCCAGACCATGCTGGTCTAGGATGCCCAGTAGTACCCTTATTCCCTTTTTGTAGTCCTAGGTTCCTTATAAAGTTGCCCAATACCAAAAAGAGATGCCTTTTTATTCTTAGGTTACTGGGTATCCTAGGTTATAAGTGGGGTTATAAGTCCCCTAAAATGGGTTATAGGTCTAGTTACCCTACTTTAAGTATGGTTGCCCTACTTTAACCCTACTTATAACTACCCCTGAACCTCCAAGTATACAAGGCTCTGAGACCAAAGCGTCAAGATTTCTGAGTTCAGATCTGGAGTCCGGTTTTTGCTTCTTCACTACATCTGGGTGGTTTTCAAAATTAGGGTCCCTTTTTGGGTCCTTATTATAATACGGCACCTTATATCTAGGGTACCCGAAAAGGGACCATAATTTTGACAACCACCCATCTAGGGTGTAAGATTTGGCTTGTCGGAATTGGGCCGACCGTAACTTCCAACCCCTAAACCTCAGCCCCTAAACCCCTAAACCCTAAACCCCTGAAACCCAAACCCCTAAACCCTGAATCCTAAACCCCTAAAACACCTAAACCCTAATCCCATTAAACCTCAAACCCTAACCCGCACCTAAGGTACGCACAGAGGAGGCTGCCTTGAGCTCAGTTGTGAATGCTTCGGATCCTCCTGGTATTGTACGGTTCATGACAGGACTACTAAAGCCTATTCGGATTTAATTAATAAGTCATCAGTCGGGATACTCTTCAGAAACTTATAAGTCCTGATCTAGGAGTTTAGGATTTAGAGTTTTCGGTTCTTTGCTGTTATAGGGACTACTATAAGGGACTACGGTTCATGATATAAATCCTGCATTACCCACAACAAGGAGTATGCTATAATCTCCGGAGTTTAGGGTCATTAATGAGTCATTAAGGTAATGCAGGATTTATACCTACTAGTATTCTAAGGGTCCGAGTACCAAATGTTAAGCGACATAACTACTATCCTAAACCCAAGTACCTTAGTATCGGATCCTTTGGACCCCTCCGGGGGTATTCTGGTCCTTCTGCTTAATGGTTTTTGTTGTTCGCAGTACTTTATCGTTGTCACCGCAATCATTTCACCTAGCATGACGAGTGTTCATATCACTAATATACTTGTGACGGAGGCTTAGGGCTTTGGGTGTAGGGTTCACGGTTCGGGGGTTTCGGGGTCTAGGGTTATGGGCTTAGGGTTTGTGACCAGTGGTCAGGGTTGTAAGGTCTAGACGGTCTTGAGTCTAGAGTCGAGGGTGCAAAGGTTCTGCTCAACCCTATCTCGACTGGGGGGTTTCGGGATAGACCCTGAATCCGATGCCGCAAGTATTACGGTTGATGATATAAATCCTGCACTACCTTAAGGACCCTAAACTATGGAAATTATGGTATATTCCTTATGATGGGTAATGCAGGATTTATATCATCAACCGTGGTACTAGAACTAGAACTGGAATTAGAACTAGTGCTACCACTAGGACGTCGACGATCACCGACGACGACGGCTACTATCACAACAACAACTACTACTACTACTACTACTACTACTACTACTAGTACTAGTACTAGTACTAGTACTAGTACTAGTACTAGTACTAGTACTAGTACTAGTACTAGTACTATATTACTACTGTACTGTACTACTGTACTGTACTAGTACTAGTACTAGTACTAGTACTACTACTACTACTACTACTACTACTACTACTACTACTACTACTACTACTACTACTACTACTGCTACTTCTACGGTTGGTGATATACATCCTGCATTACCGGGAATAAGGAATATACCATAATTCCCATAGTCAGGGGTCATCAAGGTAATGCAGGATTTATCAGGGGATCTACTTTCTAGATCATCCCGGGGGTCTGGGGTGAAGACCTTCGGCCCAAAAGCATCGAATTCAACCCACCCTCAAGCCAGAACTACAGGCGCCTTCCCAGAGAGCCCAATACCCCTTAAGTAAGGGATATACCTTAAACCATTAGGGGCTTCATACTATGTTTTTTAGCTATATTCTTTAATGAAGGGGTATGGGCTTTCTGGGGTACTGTCTGGCGCTTAGTAGGGAATGTGTAATCGATCCCTGGCCCCTCTAAAATCCCCATCGATGCTCCCCATAACCCATTCCCATTTCCTACGAAGACAGTCCAGCCATAACTGCAGGGGCTTCAATCAGTAGAACAAGGTTCCTATTGTAGGCTTCCCATCGCAGTCCTTTCTGTTACTATAAGGGATTATGACGGTTTAGTATAGACTAGGGTTTTGGGTAATGTTATACTCGAGTTAGAATAAGGAGCCCAAAGGAATCATATTGGTAAGCATTCAGGCTGTTATAGTAGATTCGAAACGCCGGGGGCAACCTCAGCCCTGTTCCTCGACATTGTGCTATGGGCGATTGGTCGTTCAGAGTTTAAGGTTAAGGGCTTTGAAGCTTCAGACGGTCTTGGCACTGCGGGGCGACATTTATTTTGTTCGAGGTCTTGACGTACCGAGCATGTCCGAAGGCAGAGAGGAGGAAAGGTGCAGAGCAAAGGCAGGGCCCTCCGCGCCATTGCTGAGCCTAGAGGCGACGACGATGGAGGCATATTACCCATTTGGAAACCCTAAACCCTAAACCCTAAACCCCTAAACCCTAAACCCTAAACCCCTAAACCCTAAACCCTAAACCCTAAACCCCAAACCCCTAAACCCAAAACCCTAAACCCTAAACTAGCACGCTGTCGGGATGGATTTGGATGAGGCCCCACCAGCCTGTTGCAAACCTGACGAACACCCTTACGAACCTGGTCAAGCCCGTACAGACCCCCTACAAAAAACAAGCCTGATGAATGAAAGCCTCTAAACGTCTCATAAACCCTAATTAAGACCGTATGATGTACTAAGATTATGTCACGCTATGTTGTACTAGGTTACTACAATATTATCCTGTCTCCTGTTCTGTTTTGTTCTACGTAAAAGTTATACCGTATAACTGAAACATAGTCCTACCATACTATTCTATATTATAAGAACTCTATGCCCCCCAAAGGCCCTGAGTCGGCTGAGCCCCCTAAACCTAAACCCTAAGCCCTAAACCCTTATAGTAATCCTTAGTAACCCTTAAAGGAACCCGCAAGGAAACCCTAAAGATAAACCAAGGTGGAGAGAACTTGTTCGTTGCGTCTGCGCAACGGGCTCGGGGCTTGGCTTGGGCAGCTGGGGTTTAGGGTTTAGGGTTTCGGCGGCTAGGATTCGGGGTCAGGGTTTAGGATTTAGGGTCAGGGTTTAGGGTTTAGGGGTTTAGGGGTTTAGGGGTTTAGGGGATTAGGGGATTAGGGTCAGGGACGGGGGCCTCCGAGAAGCACCACCAGCCCCACGGCACCTACGTTACTCACCACGAGCACCGGCAGGCCCCCGTTCGTACCGGGGCCGGGTGGAAGGCTACTTGAAGGCTCATGGGACTAAGTAAGTAAGGTTATAAGTAGGTGATAATTAGGATAAACCCACTTAGGGGACTTATAACCCCAATTATAACCTACTTACTAAGTCCCATGATCCTCTAAGTAGAAACACCGGCTCAAATGCCGGTGTGTTGAGGCCCAGTGCCTGCAGAAGCGATCGTCACTTGATGTGGCAGAGTCCAAGGATTCCTTGCGCAGGTGCACTGGCCGTCAGACCCTAAACCCTAAACCCTAAACTCTAAACCCTAAACCCTAACCACAGCTTTTGCGTCAAGAACTCCAGGCTTCGATGGGTCCCGGCGTGTAAAGTTTTGACTACCGTATCGTTGCCTGCACGTGCACCTATGGCATAGAAAGGTCCAAGACCGGAAAGCCTGCAAACTCGCACGAAAACCCATGAGACCTTTATGCAAACCAACCACCCTGCATACGTCTTATAGCTCGCCCTAAAGACGGTAAGTGACAACCTCTTGGGTTTCGGCTTTGTGTCTATGCCACAGCACTGCAGGGACGACTGGTTGGCGTCCGTACCAGGGTGGTTTTGCAGCCGTTTGAGTAAGGATCAAAGGTAGAGGATATTTGGGGTTTAGGGTGAAGGATAATGTAAACTAAAGACTAACAGACCCCTCTCCTTCAATATGGATTACAGTTGGGGTAACTCGAAGGACCTTGAGGCAACGGCGGATCATGAAGCGGAGGCTCTCACTGACCGTACAAAGCCACCCTTGGAGTTTGATGTTTAGGATCAGCGTTTGAAGATAAACCCACCCTTACAGAACCCCTTATCAAAACCCTAAACCCTAAACCCCTTATCAAACCTCTACAAAGCCGAGAGGTTCGTGAGATCCGTGCCGAGCATCCCTGCACCTCCAACCTGTGATGCTCGACTTACACGAACCACCTTAAGCCGTAAACCCTAAACCCTAAACCCCTAAAGCCTTAAACCCTAAATTGGAGTTTCGGCAAAGAAGGGACCCTAATGTAGAACTTTAAGCAACAGTGATAGGATCCTGATGATAAGGGTCCCGCTTTTTCTGACATACCGAATCGCTCAAACAGCTTAAACCCCAACAGGCACTGCAGCTCTGCATTAAGCCTATTAGCCGTCCAATGGCCGAAGCAAAAATGAAAGCTACGCTACCCGACCGAAGCCCTAACTGGGTTGTCCTTTGGGATCTTTTCGAATTTCCCCGACTATTTTTGTAGAGAACCATAGTAGTAAATCATTTTTCAAAGGGCTTAAAGGACAACTCAGCTAAACTCCAAGTTTTTAGGTTTAGGGCCCTGAATCCCTCTATATGAACCCTAAACCCCATAGATCCCTTATGGAACCCCAAACCCTATAGATCCCTGATAGAACTTACAGAACAAAGACCAAGCCAGGCACCCGTAGCTCGACACCCCCAGGCTGCTTCTGAAAACGCCCACTGCAAAGCATCGGATACTTGGAGGTTCATGGGTAGCTATAAGTGGGGTTATAAGTCCCCTAATATGGGTTATAACTATAGTTGCCTTACTTACAAGCCTACTTATAACTACCCATGAACCTCCAAGTAGCCCCCTTTGAAGACACGACCTCTTGTTGATTGCCCAGCGATCCTAATATCCCTTAATTAGGGAACACAGACCTTAAACCATATTAGGGATCCTACTATGGTTTAAGGTATATTCCTTAACTAAGGGGTATTGGGATCTCAGGGTACTTAGCTTCATTGCAACGACGCACGTGAGGAATGTGTTCCTCAGTCATGGGTTGCTGGGTCTCTGCCTCTTCACGCGCTAACATCCCTCTTGCGTTGCCGATAACTCATGATAGAGCCCGTTTGGAGCCCCACAACCAGGGTTTAGGGTTTAGGGTTAAGGGTTTTTTGGTTTTTGATTTAGGGTTTGCAAACGTCTGAAAAAGCTCAAAGCACGCAGGTCCACACGACTGCGCCCGCCGACCTTTCGGCAAGTGGCGCTAAACAGCTTGCGAGAAGCGCTGAGCAATTGTCTCGCGTCCTTGAGATCCCAATACCCCTTAGTTAAGGAATATACCTTAAATTATAGTAAGATCCCTAATGTGAGTTGAGGTATATTCCTTAATTAAGGGATATTGGGATCGCTGGGTTGGGATGAGCTTCCTTGAGTCCTACGCTCAAAAACGAGTGTTGTTGATGGATGCACAGACGCCGCTCGACATGATTTCATACAGAGGCAGTCCTCATATGAGTATACTGTAGGCTATACCCTGAAACCCTACCCCGAATTCTCACTCCAAATTTGTAGGCCTTACCAGGCTAGTCGCTTCAAACCTCATCGCCAGCGCCTTGAAACCCATCTCTTGAAGCGGGAGACCGCCCCTTGACTTGGGCCTTTTCGAGCAATCTATGGGTTTACTTAGAGGATCATGGGACTTAGTAAGTAGGTTTTAATTGGGGTTATAAGTCCCCTAAGTGCGGTTATCCCAATATCCCAATTATAACCTACTTATAACCTTACTTACTAAGTCCCATGAGCCTTCAAGTAGGGGCTGTTATCCATTTTGTTCCTCGCCTTTCGGCCTTTCGTAGTCTTGCAGCCTGTTAGGTTGCAGCCCTATAAAGCCTAAACTCTACTTGGAGGTTCCTGGGTAGTTAAAAGTGGAGTTATAAGTCACCCAATAGGGGTTAGAAGGTTAGTTACTCGACTTATAACCCTACTTGCAACTACCCTCAACTCTAGACCCTTATAACCTTATAGAATCCCTAAACATCCCTTTGAAGGGGTCCTTATAGGAACCCATTATAACTACCCATGAGCCTCAAAGTCCACCCTAAAGCCCTATCCCAAAGCTCTAGCCCTGAGCCACGACTTCCTACTTGAAGGCTCATGGGACTTAGAAAGTAAGGGCTTAGGGTTCCCTTTTAAGGGTACTATAGGGTTCTATAAGAAGGGTTTAGGGTTTAGGGTCTACTTGAAGGCTCATGGGACTTAGTAAGTAAGGTTATAAGTAGGTTATAGCTAGGATAACCCCACTTAGCGAACTTATAACCCCAATTATAACCTACTTACTAAGTCGCAGGATCCTCTAAGTAAGTCACCAACCGTGAGCAGCCGACCCAGGATCCCACAGCAGAAATCCGACTATGAACGGCCTGTAAACCCTTTGAGGGCCCTTTCAACAATCTTGAAAGAAACCCTAAACCCTAAACCCAAAGCTCGAACTTCGCTGGAAAAGGGGCTATTGCACTTAAAAAAATTCCCTAAGCGCCCCTTAAACCGTAGTATGGTCGGTTTCGAGCCCCGCAAGGGGATGGTGGCGCCCCAAGCTGTGGCAGATCCCAACCAAGCCCAAGCTCCCTTGCCTGGACGTTAAGGGAACCTGCATGTTTAGGGGTCCTTACTATGATTTCTTCAGATGAGTCCTTAAAAAAAGGTAGGTTATTTGGGGGTTATTTGAGGTGAAGCTTCGGTTCGGCTTGCTGTGAGAAGTGTTTTGGTGGTCTTGTGGGGGGGGGGGGGCCATGTTTGGGTGCTTCTGCATGCCTATCAGCTCGTGACCTGCTGAGCACACTCTAAACCCTAAAGCCCTAAACCCAAAACCCTGACCCCTTAAAGCCAAACTCCTAAACACTGAAAGTTTTCAAAGTTTTCTCGGGCTTGTGAACTCGGCAGCTAAGCTTTACCATAGTTGGGTAACATTTTACATTTTTATGGGTACTTAAACCCAATAAGGAATAAACCTAACATAATTAGAATTTTTCATCCTATCCCAACCATGAACTAGTTACCGGGGCGTCTATCCATCGGCCATCTTACCAGGGAAGACTCCCGCTGCTTTCGGTTTGGTTTGGGCCAGCCTGCGTCGCGGAAGGTCTCGACAAACCTCGGCCTTGTTTCGAAAGGGCTTAGGGGTAATTTTCGGGATTTCGGGTTCATGTTAGGGTTAGGGTTCATACGGTTGATGATATACATCCTGCATGACCTTAAGGACCCTAGACTATGGGAATTATGGCATATTCCTTATTATGGGTAATGCAGGATTTATATCATCAACAGTATTTTGGTTTACAGTGTATTTTGGGGGTTCAGGGTTTGTTCGAAGGACTTTGACAGTCTTGTTTGGTTTGTTCGAGGATTTGTACAAGGGTTGTGAATAAAAGGTAGGGCTCAAAATTCACGAAGCCACTGTAAAAACAACAAAAAACAACTCAGAACCCTTGTGAAGCCGCATGGGCCTTTACAACACCCTCATAAAGCTCCCAGACCAGCAGCGCTTTACATTGCAATGACGCCGAACCCAAACAGCGATGCATTGCAGCAAATAAGTGTTCAGGGTTTGGGGTTTGCGGTTTGGTGCAAACCCTAAAGCCCTCAACCCGTCAGCTAAACACCATTCTTTAAAGCCCTGAGCCTTACCACACCCACGCTGAAAGCCCCTTAACCCTAAACCCTAAACTCTAAACTCTCAACCTTCAAAGCCCATAAGCCGGAGCCCTATTCTGTCAAGACCTTCCCTTTGGGAGATTCTGCTGTCTCCACTGCTGCCAGAGCCTAGCATCGGCTCAAGTGCCGCATGCGCTTTTTAGTAGCTGAGTAGATACGCTTTACACTTTTTTGGATAATATCGCCCACTACAAAGCAAAAAGTTTACATTTTTGGGGGCTTATGAACTGAGCAACTAAGGCTTCAAGTGCGAATCTCAAAAACTTGGGCTGAGGGTTGAGGAGTTTCTTGGAGGTTCATGGGTAGTTATATGCAGGGTACATTACGGGACTTATAACCCCACATATAAGTACCCATGAACCTCCAAGTAGAGTTGAAGGATCCTCTGAATCCAGGAGGCGAGAGGAGCTCTACAGGAGGTCAAAAACAAGTTGAAGGATCAAAGCCTAAACCCTACTAAACCCAGGGTTTAGGGTTTAGGGATCAGGGTTGAGGGTTCAAGGGTTCAGAGGTTAGGGTTTAGGGATAAGGGTATTGATTCTGGGTTCCTGGTGATGAGGATCCGACTAGGAAGGGTTCTGTATAGTGTTTGGGTCCCCTATGTTCCGAAACTAACATATGGGAGTTCCCAAAGGTAGGAATACCATTCTTGGGGGGGGGGAGGATCTCATCAATCATTGTTCAGGGTCTTCTTTCTATTTATATAGATTTATAGGATTTAGGGTTAAAGTTCAGGGTTTAGGGCTTAGTGTTTTAAGGTTTAGGGTTGGGTTACGGGTTTAGGACAGGTCGGATGTTGATGGAGCACGAGGCCCATACTGAAGGCGTTTTGTTTAGTGCCACAGTGCGTAGATGTGCCTCAAGGGTCTGCCTCTCGACAGGCAAGGCAGTTGAGGCAGTAATTTGATCAACTAGGATGCCCAGAAGTACCCTTATTCCCATTTTGTAGTCCTAGGTTCCTTATAAAGTTACCCAATACCAAAAAGAGAGGCCTTTTTATTCTTAGGTTACTGGGTATCCTAGTCAAGGGTTGAGGGTTTAGGGTATGTAGCTTGGGGGTTCATGGTGTCCAAGGCGAAAGCTCCTTCAGCCTACACAAAATGGTTCTTAACCTGCTGCACTGTTGAACTGTCGGGTCCCAGCCACAACCCTTGCGCCCTAACCCGTATATGGGAGTTTCCGAAAATTAGAGGTACCTTACTTTGGGGTCCTTATCATAAGGATCCTACGATTTAGGGTACTGTATCAGGGTCCCCCATTGTCGGAAACTCCCAAACGCTAAACCCTTAGTAGAAACCCGTAAAGACCCCTTTAAAGGAACCCTTATAGATCCCTTTAAAGGAACCCTTATAGATCCCTTTAAAGGAACCCTTATAGATCCCTTTAAAGGAACCCTTATAGATCCCTTTAAAGGAACCATTTTAGATCCCTTTAAAGGAACCCTTTTAGATCCCTTTAAAGGAACCCTTTTAGATCCCTTTAAAGGAACCGTCTACCCGATATCGTGAACCCTTTAGGACCGCAAGTTAAAAGCCTTAACACCGGCACGTCGATCTCGTCATGTGAAGCTCTGGCACTGTTGTACATCAATACCATGCGGGCTCTTGAGGAGCAGCTTCTTGAGATTTTGGGGTTTGATAAGGTTGCTAAACCCTAATAACCCTAAACCCCTGAACCCTAAACCTTAAAAGGCTTCTGTAAGAGTTGTTACAAGGGATCGATGGGGTATCTCTAAGGCTTCTTATAGGTCTTCCACGAGGCTTCAACAAGCGTTGTTATTTGGGTTCGATAAAAGTTGTATAGGGATCTACAAGAATTGTTATAGAGTTCTGTAAAGCTGCTGTAAGGGTTGTTATTGCCGCTATAGGTCTTCATGATACTGGAATTCGGGAATATGTTGAATATGGAGTGCTTTGCTTTGGGGTGATTCTGATGAAAGCGCCACTACAGGTCCTTCTACCAAACAGTTACACGATCCCAACTATGAAGGACCGCATTATCCTCTTATAGTCCGTATTCTAGGATGCCCAGTAGTACCCTTATTCCGATTCCCTTTTTGTAGTCCTAGGTTCATTATAAAGTTACCCAATACCAAAAAGAGAGGCCTTTTTATTCTTAGGTTACTGGGTATCCTCGATGAAGGACCGCATTATCCTCTTATAGTCCGTATTGCAGTCAGAGTGGAAGATCCTCCAAACCCTTCTTAGAGGATCATGGGACTTAGTAAGTAGGTTATAATTGGGGTTATAAGCCCCCTAAGTGGGGTTATCCTAATTATAACCTACTTATAACCTTACTTACTAAGTCCCATGAGCCTTCAAGTTTTCGATGGCGCATGAACTTCGTTTGTTGCTTATCGGCCAAATCATAACGATGACCGAATATGAATAGGGCTTGTGAATATACTATACTGTACTATACACTATGAGCACTTTATGGGGATACTGTCACCAGCTGCCAACAACTACTACGACCCTTGTACGACCCCCCCCCCAAAAAAAAATCCAGCCTTTTTCAGAGTTCTAGTTGGGCTTGTAGTTTGTTTTGGGCGGGACTTGGTAAGTAAGCGGTTTTTCATCTTAAAACCTAGTAGTTTGGGCGTGGAGGTGAAAGGCTTGAGGGGTTCTGTGTGTTAGGATGTTTTTGCGCAAGGGACTGCTTCAGCAATCGTGTCAAGACAGGTCCATGGTGCGAAATCCTTGGTCACGGGGTTTCCGGGCCATTTCCGGGTTATGGTTTACAGGTTAAGGGTTTAAGCTTTAGGGTTGAGTAATCCTAAGCCTTAGGCCCAGGGTTCATTCAGAATTGGGCCTCCCAAGCAGACAGCAGGGCAAGGAAAGAAGCTGCCCTGGCAGGCTCGCAGAATTCAGATGTACGTGTCCTGCACGATTGAGGTTCGATTCGGTTTGGGGTTTAGGGTTCAGCGTAGATTGAGGTTCGATTCGGGGTATGCTGTCGGCTTCACGCCAGGCCTCCTGCAGCCACCTGCTTTCCAAAATCTTCGAAGTCTAATTTGCTACTCATTCCCGTTCCATGAGAGTCCTTATGTACACATAGTGTAAGACACAAACACACGCACCAAAAGCCTTTTGAACTTATTCAGACCCCATATCATGTGTGCCTATATGACAACAATTCCTTGGGGTTGGGCATGTTATTTTCATGCTGCGTTCATGCTCTGGGGTATACCCAACAGCTCCATTACCTTTATAGTAGATACTGAAGCCTTAAAGAGGTCCCTATACAGGCACTTTAAGGCCTAAGTACCTACTATATGGGCACGTGTAGCCTGAGGGAAAAGGGACTTCCAGACCATGAGCCGCGCACCTGAAACCCTGAACGGTGCAGCCTGAAGTTAAGTCCTGAACCCTACCTCAAAGCCCTAACAAATTTAAAAGAAAAGTTAAAAAAACCTCAAAGCCCCACGACGCAAGACTCCAAGAGTATCTTGAAGTTTAGGGGTTGAGGGGTTTAGGGGTTTAGGGTTTAGGGATCTTGAATTACATACCTGCACAAAGAAAGCTAAACGACCCTGTGTTTGGCCGATGGCTGCGAGGTCCGGCCTGAACGCTTGGACTCTGTGGCAACGCTTCCCTGCACAAGCCAGGGTTACCCGATTCTCAGATCTGCTCATGGGACGGATGTAGGCTCCATACTTATTACCCTAAACCCTAAACCATAGGAGGGGCCCCTACCCTGTAATAGTGGTATAATAGGAATATAATAGGAATATAATAGGGCCCTAATATAATCCTTATAGAGACTATTACAGGGTGGGGGCAGCTTCTAACTTATTACCCTAAACCCTAAACCCTATCTGTGTTCCGTCACGACGAAGAAAAGATAGGCCAAGCTACGTACAGACCTTGGAGAGGTGCAGTGCTAGGGTTTAGGGTTCACTGAGAGGTTCATGGGTAGTTATATAAGTCGAAATGTAAGCCCCCTTATATTTGAGATAAGTATAGTTTCCAAGAACTATAATTACCTTGCCTATATCCTTACTTATACTACCCACAAACCTCCAAGCAGGCTTTGAAGCTAGGGCTTGGGGCGCAGGATCTGGTGAGGTTTGCGGCTTTTTCTTCCCGCCTGTCTCGATGCAACTGCCAGGAATCAAACCCGAGCAAATTCCCGTAATAGAAGGATGCTTATTACAAAGATCTCTCATCAAGACACTTCCAAGTACAAGAAACCCATGTACAGACAGAGGGGGGTCGGATCCCCTCATAGTCCCTCTCTCATCATACGATTCCATACAAACCCAGCTCATAAGAAAGTGGTTCCCAGCTGCATAGTACCAACGATTTTAGGGTGTGGGGTTTTCTGGGTTGACAAATGCTAAGCGATTCACGCCCGAAAATCTTCAAACCCCAAAATCCCAAGTCATAGAAGCGTGCAGCTCCGAAGCACTGCTCCGTCCCTTGCTTCCAACCTTCGCCCTATGAGTGCACATGCACCGCTGACTAGGCACGGGAGTCCGAGAACTCTTCTGGGCCAGCATTACATGTAAGCTTCCAAACCCTAAAGCTAGGGTTTAGGGTTTAGGCGTACATGAAAGGGCTCCTTTCAGGGTTTCTGTCAGGAGTTCTCAGAGGGGTCTACAAGGGTGTCGTTAAGGACTCCTTGAGGGGTTCTATTGGGGTACAGAGTTTGAATAGGGTTTCATGCGCTTCACGGGAGTTGAAATAGGTTTCATGGGTTGGCGGTTTAGGCTCACACGCTATTTTAGGTTGAGTGGTCGCAGGGTTTAGGTTTTGGGGCTTTGCAGTGAATGCAGATCCCAAGCTCGGGTGATAATGTAGGAGCCTGATTAAGAAACCCTGGGTCTATAACCCCAAAATAGTAGGGTTCATATAAGGAACCCGAATAAAGGACCAAGGTTTCTTGGTGAGGTTCCTACATCATTATAGTACCCTTATGGACCCCTTATCGTAACCCTTCTAGACCCCTTCAAAGGAACCCTAGTAAAGGCCCAAGGTTTCTTAATCAGGTTCCTACACTATGGAACCGCTTACAGTACCCTTATAGATCCCTTATAGTATAATCCTTATAGGAACCCTAATCGTCGTTGCCAACCGGCATCAAAATCACACCCATTGTTTGTCCTGGCCCTATAAGTCGTAAAGATGACGAAATTCCATACGTAATCGCCTCAGCCTAATGAATTACCAGTACTATTGTGGGGGCTCCTTGTTATAATCATAGAACACTGAGCCCCCCCAAACCCTGGTCTAGCTATTAAGGCCCCTATATTAAAAGCCTCAGCAATGCTCAGAGGAGGAGTCTTTCCTCCCGCTGCGGACTTTTCCTTCAAGCCATGCACGGCCCCAATGTCTAGCGGCTTTACTTGGCATCAGAGAAAGAGCGTTCAGCTCCATCTCCGTTTCGCTGCCGCTCGAGGGGTGGGCCAGTATGGGGATGGTCGGCTTAAACGAAAGCTGAGTGAGACCTCGGTAAACCTCCTGTTCCGAATCAGTCACTCCTCCATCTGCCGGACCGCCCCTTGCTCTCCGCCCCGGGCCGGATGCTTTTATCCCCAACTTGGAAGAAGTCCGCGCACCTGTGCTGCTGTCTGCACGCTTCTCAGGTGCCCTTCCAACGAGACCAAAAGGGCCTGCGCACGTCCTCACGGCCACAGGAGTAGCGCTCCTGGGTCCTTCAGACCTTGAGCAGCAATAGTACGGACAGTGAGAAAAATGAAAGGTTTAGGGTTTAGGGTTTAGAAGCAACTCGCGAAATGAGCTTGTAAGAACGTAGCTTTGCTCACATCGAGAAGGCTGCTGCTGCTGCCGCTGCTCTTGCTGCTGCTTTTCTGCATGAATTGCTGCTGCCGCTGCTGATGCTGCTGCTGCGACTACGACTACGACTACGACGACGACTACTACCACTGCTACTACTGCCTACTGCTACTGCTACTTCTACTTCTACTGCTACTGCTACCGCTCCTGCTCCTGCTGGCGCTAGTGCGAGTGCTACTGCTACTGCTACTGCTACTGCTACGGGCTCTCCTACAACAAGCTGTGCGGTCGACATCCCAGCCTCAAACATATTCGCATATCGCCGTATGTCCTCGCTGTTTGCTATGCCGGGAAGATGCATCAGTCACTACCTGGCAGGCGTTCCTTCCAGCGCTAGAGCGCCTACCTCGCGCTGCGCTGGTCCCAAGTCCAGCGGTGTGCATCGAAGGACCATGGTTATGATGATAGGTATATACTCATGCTTATGGAGCGTGTTGTTGTGGCCGAAACAGTGCACATTGATGCGAGGGTTGACGTTACTCCCACAGTGGCGTCTGGAGCCTGTGGGCATGGCCCACAGGCGAAGCTTGGTGGGGAACAGAGGATCAAGTGGTCCACAGATCAGATGGATCCCACGAAAGCAGGTAAACGAACTTATCGAAGGGCGCACGCCCGTGCTGTCCGCATGGGCGGAACGCCTTACGGAGGCCGATGGAGGCCTCTATCATGGCTTGCACCCAGAGAGATTGTCCTCAGTATGTGGGCAAAAGGCCGGATGCTGGGAGGACAGCTTCAGCCTGGAAAATCATGAGCTGGAACTCGGGAGGCCTCACGACGGAAGTCTTCCAGGAACTTCGCACATTCGCAGCGATGGGGGAGTGTGACATAATCCTTGTGCAGGAGACGAAATGCCGACACGACAATGTCTGGTCGGACAAGGCATTTCACTTCATTCGTAGTCAAGGCATCGGTCTCAGTGACAAAGTTGCAGGCCTGTTGGTCATGCTTTCCACCAGGATTGTCCAGGCCGGGGACATTCAATTTCATGCAGTACACCAAGGGAGACTCTTGCATGTTAGATTCCCTAGGGGGCAGGCTCATGTGGACATCCTGAATTACTATCAATACGCTGTGAGTGATGCGTGATGCTGATGGAGTTTATGATAAACGGCATCAGCTTCTGGCGGGGCTGCCTCAGGGGAATACGCTGCTGTTGGGAGGAGATTTTAACAATCCCTTTGAGTGCCACTCTTCCTGTTGTGGACCTTGCGTGTTGCCCCACAATGCCTTACACTACAAGGACTTCAAAGATCATCAAAATGTCATCGACACCCTGCACCTGTGTGTACTCAACTCTTGGTGCCGACCTCAACACGGACAGCTCGCCACGTTCACCTTTGGGAATTATCCTCACAAATCGACTATCTTCTGATGAGGCAGTCAAAGACGACCCCGGAAGCGCGACGAGCCCAGGTCATTGCAAACTTCCCTGTGGCAGCATGGAGAGACGGGGCCAACCACCACCCAGTTGAGGCCTTTGTGTTGGCCCCCCGAGCTGTTCGAAGGCTACATCCTAAGGCCAATGATGGACATGTTCGATTTAATCAAGATGCGCTCCTGCAGGACATCAAGAAGGAACACCCATCCGAGGCGTTAGCTGGGTTACGCCAAATGGTTGCGCAGTCGATGACGAATGCGAATGACGCCAATGAGGTGTTGCTGCAGGCAGCCGCCAGACATTATCCACTTCCCCCTCGACCGGCTCAGCCTCCGACTCAGCCTGAACAGTTGGCGATTTTTGCTAAACACATGTGGGCTATTTTTCGACAAATGACGGCACAGCGAAAAACAGCCCGAGCGGTCTTCATGGCCTGGAAGCTGTGGGCACAATTTCAACAGGCGCATAGCATACATAAACAGCGTGCCAAAGCACGAACAAAAGAACGTCGAGACGAGTTGCTCACACAAGCACAGGAAGCTGCCCGACAAGGAAACGCTCACGGGCTCTGGCGAGTGGTGAAGCAACTGGCGCCCAAGGCCCCGAGAAAGAAATTGCAACTCCAACGTGACGGTCGCATGCTCAGTACCGTGGAGGAACTTGACTGGATACTCCAGGCCTTTGGAACACGGTACGGGGAGGGCGAAGAGCTCGAGACTGTCCAATTGCACGGCCAGGCCGCACCGGAACCCATTGCCAATGTTGCGGACCTTCCTTGTATACTTGGGCACCTCAACCTGCGCAAGGCAGTTCCACGAGGCACGGCGCCTACGGTGTTGTGGAAAGCGTGTAACTGGCAGGTGGCGACCTCAGTAACGGATGGCATTAACCTGAACTGGATGCAATCACCACCACATATTGAGCAACACTGGTTGGATGCCACGGTGTTTTTGCTCCCCAAGGCGCATGGTCGCATGAAAACCCCACTGGATTTACGACCCATTGGACTGCAGGACCCATTGGGCAAGAGAGTGATGACCCTGCTATTGCGACAGGCTCGTGATGAAATCGTTGCACTTGTTCATCGTTTTCCACAGACAGCATACATTCCGGGAAGAGGAACCAGCACGGCTCTGAGGCAGGTCTTTCGACACTGCCGGGATATCCGAAACTGGAGCGTGGGCAGTCGCCTCACAGTACATCAGAGCCTGGACCTTCGGCTGCATTCGATCCCATGAGGTGGCAACACCTGAAGGACGCGTTAAGCAGAGACCCCGGTATATTTGCAAGACATCCTGCTCACCTGGCTAGTCCAGGTTCGCAATGTTTTCCACCGTCGAGATCAATCTGGAATGGTGACCCCGGAATGGGGACTGAGACAAGGATGTGTTGCGTCGCCGTTGTTGTGGGCTGCTTTTACTGCTCTCATCAGCTTGACCATGGAGGACAAGCTGGGACAAGGTTGGGTGGCCGAGCACCCCACCTTGTATGCAGATGATAATCACTTACGGTGGCAGCTCCTGTCCTTTTCAGAGTTCGAGCGCACTATGCGGGAAGTTCGAGTGGCTGTGTGATAGAACTCTTCCACTTGAAGATCAACATGGAGAAGACCAAAGCCATCCTGAAGGTGGTCGGCTCAATGCAGTCTCGGGTCCGTAAGGATCATGTACGGGTTCATGGACAGGACAAACAGAAGCGACTGCTGCTCTCTCCGCGAGACCCTGCACAGTGGCCACCGTTGGTAACTCAGACGGAGTACCTCGGATTGATTGTCTCGTATGATGCTGTTGAACTTCAGTCGCTACGCCATCGGGTTGCCAAAGCCAACAGCCGTCGGTGGGCCATGGCCTCCATACTCCACTCCAAGAGGCTCAATGTGGGCTATAAATTGCAATTCTGGCGAAGCTGTGTTCTTAGCGTTATGACATACGGACTACATTGCTGTGGTCTGACAGGAGATCATGCACAAGAAGCACAAAGGGCACAAATGAGGCAGGTCCGGGCGATTGTAAACAACCAAGCACACCTCACTGGAGACACTCATGAACAAATCATGCTTCGCTACAACATCCCACATTTTGCAGATTTACTACATCGAGCACATGAGCGTGAAATGGAGGCGGCGGTCCACAACCCAGACTGGATGTGAAATGATGACTGGAGCACATACGTCACGCAACAACTTGCCACTTACACGGAAACTCAGGTGCCGGATGAGGAGCATGAAATATGGTCGTACCCAAAATGCGATGCTTCCTTTGTCTCAGCTGCAGCTTTGAAGACGCATGCTAGACGCACCCATGGAACTAGGGGTTCCCACATGCAAGTTCTGCCACAAGAAGTCTTCGAGGTGGCAAACGCTGGCACAACACATTGATCAATACAGTTGTCCTTCGCTCGTTGAGCAGTTGGAGCCGGTGCAGAAAGGAGCGATCACGCAACACTTACCTACTTCGGCTGTGCATCCCGACGGAACCGCCCGCACTCTGTGTCAACTTGAAGAAGTGGTCCAAGCTTCCAGCAAAGGTATCAATGCTTTCCTCCCGCTGAAGCATGTAACATCTTCGTTAAGACAGACTTGCGGGCTATGTGGACAATGGTGTACCTCACATCGCACTGTCAAACGACATTATCAATACTCACATGCCGAGCTGCTGCAGACATTAGGGCCACAGAAGATTCTCAATTTGGTGTTGCGAACGGCCACAGCCTGTTCCACCTGCCTCTACTGTGACGCACGCTGCCGTGATTGGCGTGAGCACCTCAGGAAGTGCACGGTCGCTTGGCAGTGCGCCGTACTGGTTCTACATCATCAGGTCGGACAAGATGTTTGCGGACCCAGCCATGAACGAATTCTTTGGCGAGGTGCTGCAGGAACCGACGACCAAGCGCAGGCGTCCGGAGGAGAACAAAGAGCACAGGCAGTGCGGCGCTCAGAAGCCAAAAGGGGGCAAAGCAGAGGAATTGATCAATACTTTGGCTCGGCTGGCAGTGCGACAGGAAGAAGAATTCAGGTCCTGAAGCAGGACCACTCCTTCATGCTGTTGATGCGTCCGGGGAAAGACACGGCGCTGACCTTTCTGTATCAGACTGCAACTCTGTACAAAAAGAAGCAGGAGGAGTCTCCCACTTGGGGGGCGGAGTTCCAACCGCTCAGAGTGGTGCTCTCTTTGGCCTTGTTCAGGGAGCTCGCAAATCGCATTGCGGCAGTGGAAGCGGACGAGACCAAAACAAAGGAGGCCGTGGATCTAGGGTGGATGACCAAGGACCTACAGTGGAAATTTCAGGCTTGGAATCCTCAACTCAAGCATCTGCAGGAGGACACCTCTCGGGCCCCTCTCCCGACTGTAGAACTCAAGCGAATGTTGGAGAAGGCGGCGACAAAACGGATATGGTCACCAGGTTCTGTTGCACGAGGAAACTCACGGAGACCATGGAGTCACAGGCGTCGTTCTACTTCGACCTGTCATGTCGCAACCGCGGTCAGGAGGCCTGGGAAGTGATGAGCCAGTTGCAGGGATGCTGCGCTTTACAGCTGATCGGTCTGGCGTACAAGCGTGCCAGGCTCCGTCGGGGGCCGGTGGCGCAGAAGCTACGGGATCTTCTGCGGGAGCGTTGAGGCTTGCATTGGGGAATCAGCAACAGAATGCTTGCTACATGAACAGTTTCGCACAGTCCCTTCTGTGGACCACTGCAGGGGAGGAGCAGAACCTCCAATCCTTGGGGAGCAGCGCTCAATTCTTCAAGCGGTTGCAGACGGCTGGTTCATCAAACATCAAGCATCTCACCAAGGATCTCATGTGGAGGGCTCTGATTTCAGGCTGGTCGCATGATAACAGACAACATGACGTGGCCGAATTTACTTCATTCTTCTGCAAAAGACACAAGATCTCATTGGTGGCAGGCGAGTGGGAAGCACGGACCAATGTCTTTGGGGTGGGGCAACCTGGCGATGCGGGGTCAACCACTCAGCCTCTCCTCCTACATCTCCCGGAAGTGCCGCCGGGTTTGGCTTCATCTACTCTGAAGGTGCAAACGCTGGTTGATCAGTGGTATGCTCAAGAGGCGATATATGCTTTTGTGGCGCCACCCTCAGTTCTTCTGTTACAATTGGGAAGATTTCGCGCCACTCAAGGCAAAATCCAGAAACTGCATAACCACATCGAAGTTGATGAGGCCATTTGGGTTCCGATGTTCGTGGATGCCAATTTCCAGGTGCGGCCAGTTCACTATGAGTGCACGGCTGCCGTTTGTCATCATGGAAGTCACCCACAAACGGGGCACTATCAGGCAATTCTTCATTCGACGGATGGCATGTGGAGCTGCGATGACAACCGTAGTCCCGTGCCATGTGCAAAGGCTCCGGAGTGGTACTCTGACACCTGTTACTTACTCCAGTACAGACGAGCTGCTGATCCGACCATCAATTCCACTACTCTTGGTTCTGATAGTTCGTATTGCTTTCCTATTCGGCATGCTTAAGGTTCTTCGGGACGGTGTCGGATGGTAGGCAACTGAGGCAACCATACGGGTTGCGCAGCTTCGAGCTGCCGGGCAAAGCCTGCTCGCCTCTCTTTCTGTCGCTAGGCGGACCTGGACGCCCCGCTGCGTCTGAAGTCTGAAGTCTGCTACTGCTACTGCTACTGCTGCTACTGCTACTGCTACTACTACTACTACTACTACTACTACTACTACCAGGTATTAGTTCTACTGCTATCTCTACGTCTACTTCTACCTCTACCACGACGGCCACTACGACTATTTTGCAGCTTCAGCAACTTTTCGTCGTTGTCCCACCAAAGGTGTAGACATACTGGATCTTCCATGTAGGACATGCACGTGGCCCTGAATTTGGAGACGTACATCTTTGCATGTTCGGAGGGCGCAGAGAGATGCCCCAAGCTACAGGCTGCCTTGGCCGGGGTAGTCCTTCCGAGAACGAGCCTGATACCCCTCAATCAAGCCATGTTCCTTGAAATCCGAGCCCATCACTGAGGACAAGAGGTCTATTGCTTGATAGAGGGGTGATCAGGCTCTCTTGGTACCCCAGCCTTTTCGGGTTCGCATCTTGTCGGAATACGTTACGTGCGACGAACAGTTTGAATCTTTGCCATCGTGGCGCCGCAGCGCAGAGCGTCTCGCTCACCCTGCGGCGCCAAAGGCCTGTGAGTTGATCCGTCGAGGCTCCCCGGAGAAGGTGGTGTTTAGGGTTCAGGGTTTTTGGGCTATTTGGAGTTGTACACAAAACCTAAACTCCTGTGCTTATCGATGAAGAACCATCGCAGAACAGGGCTCGAACGGTGTGGTCCTGCCTTGCTTGAGGTTTCGTTCCCTGAGATGTATTTCTAAATTCAGGAAATAGCTGAAAGTATGCAAGTATACTCTCCGGTACTTGCCTTCAAGGGAGCAACAATGAACATTATCCTCAACATTCGCCCAGACGCAACCTCAACCCTACATCCTAAGCCCTACTTGGATGAGGATGTCCATGCGTGTTTATTACAAGTAGGGTTATAAGTCCCCGAATATGGGGTTATAAGTATAGTTACCCTACTCATAATTCTACTTATAACCACCCATGAACCTCCATGCAGACCATCGAGCTCCTCAATCTTTACATCACGCGTTTAACCGAAGTCCTCCGCAACATCATCCGAACACCGAAGCCGTAAACTGAGCCTCGATTAAACCCCGAACCATCACCCAGCCCCTAAATCCTCAACCCCCAAAGGCCCAACATCTAAACGCCCAAAAACTGAGCCATCCTAAACCATCCTGAACCCCAAACCCCAAGCCGCAAGTCAGGAAGGTTGAGTTCAGAGGTTTCCAAATCCCTCAAGTCTATCATTGAATCCTAAGAAGGATCCCACTCTGTGATGGAAGGTTTCGGGTTAAGGGTTGCGGGTTTGAGTCTATGGTTAACCCTCAGCCCTCGGCGCAATCCCTCCAGTCGCTTGGGACCCTAAACCTCCGCAAAATCGTAAACCCTCGAGACAGCAACACCAGAGGGAGACCTCGACGGATGTGATGGTAGGTTCAGGTCCTTGTCTCGGGTTCCCTGTCATAATTCTAGTATAATGGGCCCCCGAAACCCTATTCGAATAGTTAAGGCCGCTATAGTAGGTTCAGGTCCTTGTCTCGGGTTGCTCGCGATTTAGGGTTTAGGGTGTTGTACGCTCGCGATTTTGGGTTTAGGGTTTACGGTAGTCTGAGCCATTAGTATGTAGTCGTTTTCTCTCGGGTTCTCTGAGATCACCCCCCGATAACTACCATGCAAAGCCTCAGTTTCATGATTCGTTCTTCTCAGTTCACCTGGGTGGTTGTCAAAATTAGGGCCCCTTTTTGGGTACCCTAAATATTAGGTGCCGTATTATATTAAGGACCCAAAAAGGGACCCTAACTTTGACAACCATCCAGATGTAGGGCTTCGTGCTTGAAATTCTTACCGCAGCTCTTGCGCTGCAAAGCTGTGGGTTTTGTTGGGCATCATCCCAGGAGGGGGTCTCCGGTTATTCTGACCCACCTTACACCCCGAATCTCTTACACCTTAGAAGCTGCCCCCACCCTGTAATAGTGACTATAAAAGGATTATGTATATTAGGGCCCTATTATATTCCTATTATACCACTATTACAGGGTGGGGGCCCCTTCGAACTTACACCCCAAGTTTCAGACCTATGCATTCGGGCCACTTTCGAACTGTCGGGCTTCCAGATATGGTGGGCATCCGAGACGCGTGAGTATTTTTCGAACGGCGTGCGTGCCCTTGGATGTACAACTCGACCCTGCATTCACCCAGAGACTTACACTTGATATCGACGTAGATACCCTCAGCCGAACAGCTGGTAACCACAACCCTGTCCTATGTCACTTTCGTGAGGTGCATCCTAAACCCTAAACCCTAAAAGCCCTAAACCCTAAAAGCCCTAAACCCTAAACCCTAAACGCTAAAAGCCCTAAATGACGACAGTGGTCCTCACCCTAAACCCAAACCTTTAGCCCTAAGCCCCAAACCCCTGTTTCATCATTTAGGATATGGCTTTGGGGGCTGTCTTGATCCACAGAAATCTGACCGCCTGATAACCGCGAGGAAAACCGGCAGTCGGAAATTAAGGTTCATAGTTTAGGGCTTAGGGTTATTCAGGAGTTTGGTTCTATGAGGCTTAGCTTTTTGGTGCTATGTCTTGAAATTGTCGGGTTCGGGCTTTGGAGGTTTAGTGTTTTCTTCGCCCTTTTGCTGGTAGGACCCTAAGAGAACCTCTCGGAAATCCCTGTGCGGAACATTTCGAGAATCTCCATAGAAGCTCTGTCGAACCCCTCCCTTCCGCAACATCTGAATGCGCCTTGATTTTGGCGGCCAGGGCGTTGGAGTAGATTCGGGACTGTGGGACAAAGCGAGGGCAAGCGGATGTTGTTGTTGCTTCATAAACTGTTGGCATACGGGATCTAGTAGGCTTTAAGCTACCCGCAATACTGACAATGCCCCAACGGTGGTGTCCTGCAACAAAGCATCCGTCGCAGCCTCGCTGCCAGAAGATACCGTAAACCGCGCACTTGAAGTCCTCAACCCGAAACTCCAAACCCCAAGCTCTAAACGCTAACCCCTAAACGCTAAACCCTAAACTCTAAGCCCCTAAACTCTAAACCCTGAACTTTACTCCCGAAGCCTTCTACCTGCAGCCAGAAGGGGGTGCATGGGCATACCTGCGGTCATCCGAGTGTTATCCTAGCAGTCTGCCAGGCATGGAAACCTTACCACGGTTCCGGGCTATTCTTAGATGGTCTGTAGGGTTCCTTTAAAGGGATCCATAGGGGTTCCTTTAAAGGGATCTATAGGGGTTCCTTTAAAGGGATCTATAAGGGGTTCCTTTAAGGGATCAAACTTAGACCATTCTTAGATCCCTGGCTCTTCCAGGGCTCTGGGTTTTGGGCTTATAGGGTTTCGGTTTGGTTTAGGGTTTAGGGTTGTTGTCTCCTGTTGGCACCTGACCTTTCTTGAGAACTTACATAAACGACCCAGCCAGTAAACTCCTTGGGTTCTTATAGTTAAGTAGGACTCGGAAAGTTTAACACGTTTTTCTGTGGCTTATTGGGGGAGTAAGCATTCCAAGCGCGTACTATAGGGGCCTTAATCGTTACCTATAGTATTTTGAGGGGCTCCTTATTATGACTGTAGTATTGTTTATCCCAAAACCCTATTCCAATGATAAAGGCTCGTAAAGTAGAGTTTAGAACCATGAAGGCCGTCATTCGTTAAGGTTCAATGTTTTTTCCTGAGTGGGGACTTAGTTGTTTTTTGTTATTTAGCCACTTAGCTCTGCAGAGAGCCCCGTGTCCCTGAACCGCAGAGGCCTAAACCCTCAACCCAGCACCCTCAACGTCCTAAACGCTAGACCAGCGAATTTTAGAGTCTCCGAGTTCGCTGGGGATTGTGTTACGGGCATGGCTCGTCGGCGGCTCGGCGAAAAGTCTCAGGTTCAGGGTTCAAAAAACAATAGAAATCCGATGAACGCTTCTAAGGACGGTTCAATTTGAAGGCTTGGGGTGTAGGTGAAACACACCATAAAACTCTATAATAACAGTTTAGGTTTCGGACTACAGATGCCTGGCAGAAATCGCACAGCTCTGCGGGCGGAGGAGTCGCATCTTCGTCGGCATAGCTTTGGTGGCCCTGTTCCGACAGTGTCGGTCCCTACTAGAGGAGATGGTACCCAACAGGGACGGTGGACAGGGCAGACGCGCTCTCCAAAGACTTCCGACCGCTCTTCAAAATCCGTAGCCTTGAGTAGCCAAAGTTGGAAGGTTGCAGGTCCCAGACCCTGCATGGCAGTTGATATCGAGACCATGCTACTTATCCAAAGCGGATCCTCAGAAGCTTAAAGAATAATTGAAAACCCTGAACCTTACACCCCAAACCCTAAAGCCCTTTAGCTTGCTATAGGGGCCTTAATTTAATAGTGACCAATACTATTTTGGGAGTTCCTTATTATAACGATAGTAGTATGGGCCCCAAAACTGCCCAAAAACTCCACTCTGATTATTGAGGCCCCTATGTCCCGAAATCCCTTATAGTACCCTTCTAGTAGCCCTTATAGGGATTTTTAAGGCCCCTGTAATAAATTCTATTAGTTCAGGTCGAGGGAAGCTGTGCTTCGGCCGACGTGGCTGAAGACGCTTCGTCTCTACTGTTGATGATATAAATCCTGCATTACTTTAAGGACCCTAAACTATGGGAAGAATGGTATATTCCTTATTATAAATGCAGGATTTATATCATCAACCGTACCAGGTCTGAAGAGGCAGTTTTTCCGCAATCGCGTGCGTAGCTTAGGGTTTCCGGTTTAGGGCTTGGGATTCAGGTGTTATAGGGTTTAGGGCCTAGGGCGTAAGGTGTACACGTCCATCAAAAAATGCCAAGACTAATCTCCGAACGTCTGTAACGAGCCGACTACGCCAAACGCCCTACACCCAAAAGCCTTAAACCCACGCAACCCTCACTGCTTGTACAAAGATACAAGCTTATAGATTTCCAAAACCCTTCTAGGTCCTAGATTTAGCACACCCTATAGAACCTCAGATTTAGAACAAAACCTATATAGAACCCTAGATTTAGAACGTCCTTCTAGAACCCTCAATGAAGCCCCCTAAAGACTCGAGGCGTGCCATCAGGGTTGTTGTAAAGGTTTGAGGTTTTGGGGTGAAGGGTTTAGGGTTCAGGGTTTTAGTCAGGGTTGTATAGCCTTTCATAAGGCTCGAATGGGGCTAGTGGTTTAGTTTGTCTTTGTGTTGTGAGGGTTCTTGGGGTTTGTTGTTAAGGGCTCATGGTGTGGCTGCCCCTAAACCCTGAACGGGTCGAAATTCATTAGTGCTCATAGTCCCTTCTAGTCCTTGCTGTAAATACACTAGAATATACCCCCCCCCCCCACCACTCCTAAATCCTGTTCTGATTATTTCGTCCGCCATTAGGCTTCTCCAAGAAGTTTTTTTCGGGTGTGTATGTATTTCGGGTTTGTACTCCATTACCTTGCAAGATTTTTTCAGGGTTTGTTCAGATTAATTACGGGATGTATACTCTGGTTGCACGACAGGTTGATAAGGTTCATAAACATGTTCAAAAGGTGTCTTCGTTTTTTACAAAGGATAGATCCTGGCAGGGTTTTCAACGCCGAATCCCTGAGTTCTAATCCCTGAACCCGAATCACCAGCCCCCAAACCCTGAGCTCTAAACTCCGAACCCTGAACATATAGTCTCCTTTGGAATTATGTTTTATTTTTGTTCATAGAAAACCCAAGAAAATATTGAACAGATCATTTTTGTTCTGGTTCTAAAGGGGTATAGAAACCCCAATCCTTAAACCCTACCCAATCTCTAAACACTAAGAATTTCATCCCTAACCTCTTTTCAGCCATGGGCCGGACGAACGAGAGACGTCTGAAATGTCTCAAAGCGTTTGAGAGACTGGCGAGCCACTCGGAGGTTCATGGGTAGTTAAAAGTAGGCTTACAAATAGGACAGCTATACTTATGACCCATACTGGGGGACGTATAGCTCCACTTCTAGCTACCCTTGAACCTCTAAGCAGGCAGCAAGTGAACCGAGAACGGCCGAGAGAGTGCTTTAACGCACCTAGGGTTTAGGGTATGGGATTTAGGGATTAAAGATATGGGGGTTTGCGGTTTAGGGATATGGGCGTCCCTTGAAACTGGTGGGTTTAATATCTGGGTGTGCGTGTGTGTGTGTGTGTGTGTGTGTGTGTGTTCTGTGTGTGTGTGTAATTATATGATGAGGATCCTACGATCGAGTCGTTAGGGGTTTGAAAGCCACCCTAAAGGACCCTAATCTAGTACCCTAAATAGTAGGATGCTTACTATGAAGACCCCAAAATAAGGCGCCCCTAATTTTCGGAATCCCTAAACCCTAAACCCTTTATAGAACCCTTATAGATCCCTTTAAGGAGCCTTAATTTTCGGAATCCCTAAACCCTTAACCAAAGCCACCCTCTTGGCCTCCTCTTGCACATGGACAGAAGGTGTGATCGGCTTCCCCCAGGAGTGGGGCGGTGTCGCCCAGAGCTCAACCTATGATGTCACCCTCTAGAAGTTGGAATGGTTTACTCTTTTCGCTTGGTGGGCAGCCTGATTTTGCTTAGGCTGGTTTCATAAGAGGGTTCAGGTTTCAGGAGTTCAACCTCATGTAAGCCCTAAGCCCTCAAGATTTCAGAAGGTTTTATCTGGCGATATGGAGCTATCCTGGGGGAGAGAAGCTTGCAAACCTTGGCGCAGGGGCATGTGAGGCGCCAGGCCTGCATCACATTGAAAGCCTGCGTGGCTATGGTATAGGAGTTACGCGCTAAGCCCTAAAGCCCTAAACCCTGAAACCCTACAACCCCTAAACTTTGCTCCCTAAGGCCTAAAACCCTGAAACCCTGAGCCCTAAACCGTGGATCAATAGGCTCCGGGCAGGATGGTCGCTGAATGTATTGCCCTGAGCCCCGGACCCTCAAGCTTGTCACGTCTAGGTCCTCACTATAGGGGGGTTCCTTACTACGATTATGGTAAAGTTGGCCCCAAAACCGTATTCTAATTATTAAAGCCCTATATTCGATCCTTAACCCGAAACCCTCAGCCCAAGAAGTCTAAGCCCTGAATCTGTGCGTGCCTCTCTAGACCCCCCGTGAAAGTTTCTAACACCGAACAGCGCTCTGTACTACAATAGACGATATTAGGGTTCAGGGTTTAGGGTTCGAGGCCCCTAAACCCTAAAGTTTTTAGAGTACTATATTAGGTGGTAGGGTGGCCTGGCTGCCTGTGCTGAGCAGAAGATCGCGCCCAGCGCACCCGACATGCTTTGTAGCGGCTACGAGAAAAGGGCGATCTAGAGGAGTGTTAAATTTTAAGTACGGCTCTTGTGGGTTCTTAGTTTGTGGTTCAAGGGGTGTTAGTTTTGTAGGCTTCAGGGTTGAATTAGGGTGCAGGGCTTAGGAAAGTGCATGTGCAATTCATGGCCTGGGACAAAGTAGGCTCGCGGGAGGTGGAACAAACCTAGACTTGCCTTACCTACAGCTACAACCCTCAACTCACCGGAACCCCTAAACTCCGGACCATATACCCCACAACCGAAACTCCAAACCGCAACTCCTAAACCGACGCCCAAGAGCTCATTTTGCTCGGCCTGACAGCCAACTCGGTTTAGGGTATAAGAAGTTGAAGAGTTTCAGGGCTTGAGGTTGAGGGTTTCGGTTTTTGTTTTGGTGTTCGAGGGTTTAGAGCAGAGGGAGAGGGGCGCGGGGGTCTGGGGCTTAGAGTATAGGTTTTTTTTGCGTTTAAGATTCCTGAGTTTAGGGTTCAGTGTTTTGGAGCTTGTGAGCTATAGGCTAGTGTTTGGACCTCCCGCCCCCCACCGAGACGTGCAATGGAGGTACCATAGTCCTGGGCGTCCTTCATTTGGGCTTGGCTTGGGGCTGAGGGCTTGTTTTGGGAATACCCTGAACCCTAAACCCCTACACCCGAAACCCTAAACCCCCCTAAATCCTAAACCCTTAAGCCCTACACCCTAAACCCTAATCTGGCTCCGAAAGTTCCGCCCGTGGGCTGTTTGACCGACGTGCTGCGTACAGTACCCCCCCAAACCCATTCCCCAAAGTTGCTAAAGCCAACAGCACTGCCAAGAGCCACAACCTTAGTCACTCGAAGATCTACATGGGCGAGCCCTTGAGATGAATGTAATACCTCCATACAATCCCAAAGGGTCGTGAAGCCTGGATCCTTAAGCCTGCCTCAAGACGGATTCAGGGTTGCCCGGGTCTTAGACCGTGGGCTTGTAGGGCACTCCTTCAGGTCCCCGAGCGGTTTAGGATTTGGGAGTTTGCGAAATTTCGGGGTACCTTATTTTGATGTCCTTATAATCAGGATCCTACTATTTTATTGGGGTCCCCTATTTTCGGAAACTCCCATTTAGGGTTTAGGGCTACCCAGAGAACAGTGAATCCGAGACATTAATTCGAGTCCCAACCTCCGAATCCTAGCCCGAAACTCGGTAAGTCCGAATACGATTAAGTTTCTCATAAAGATGTATGTAAGCGCCTGAAGTTCGTAGCCACAAACCGTAGAAACTATCATAAGCATCAACCAATGAACGTCTTTATTACCTAGCCCTAGGGATCAAAATAGCCCAAAAGCCTTATATAGTATGGTCTTTGGACCCAAAAGCCTTAATATATGAGTCCTTAGATCCCTAGAATAATTAGCATCAAAGGGGAGAAGGAGGGACCCTTAATAAGGACCCCGAGGTATATACCCTTAAGATAGCTATTATATACCCATTATATCGCCCATTATAGGGCAGGGGTCCCCATTAAGGGTCCCTCCTTTTCCCCTTTGATACATGAGTCCTTAGATCGCTAGGGCTATAAACCCCATCCCCAAACCCGAAACCGTGATAGAATCCCAATAGATCCCTTGAAAGGGAGACTTAAAAGACCCGTTATAACTACCCCGGATCTAGAATAATTAGCAGTCCCAAAGAGGAAGGGTGCGGGGGATGGCTTTCCACTCCGGCCCACGCACGCAGGCCGGACTCGGTGATTGAAGGGAGCTTTCGTGTTCAGGAAACTCTGGGGGTGCCTTTAAGGGATCTACAAGGGTTACTACAAGGACGATGAGACGTGGTGTAAGGGTACCATAAAAGGTTTTTTCTTGTTTAGGGTTGAACGTTTTAGGGTTTTAGGGTTTTAGGGTTGAAGGGTTTTATGGTTTTAGGGTTTAAGGCTTATGTGGACCACCAAAGGGTCTGCCTTGTCTAAGTTCTATAGGGTCTTACAGGGTGGGAAGAGGGGTTGACATGGAGGTCTGAATTTTTAACTAGGTAGGCCTTTGGCACATTTTCCTTGCTGCCTCTCTTAAGCTTTTACCTACATTATTTTAGAGAGTTTGAACTTGCCAGCCCAGACAGTATACAGCAATGCTTTTCCGTGATAGTCCATATAGCTACACTCTGAGCCACCATGATATACCTCAACACCTTGCTCTACCGATGAAGGCCTGCCCTTCTACTGGCAACAGTACTTGGAGGTTCATTCATGGGTAGCTATACGTAGGGTTATAAGTAGGGTGACTATACTTATGACCCATATAGGGCACTTTTAAGCCCATTCACAACTACCCATAAACCTGCAATTATTCCTGGGGTTCGAATTCCCGAACAGTTACATATTCTAGGATGCCCAGTAGTACCCTTATTCCCTTTTTGTAGTCCTAGGTTCCTTATAAAGTTACCCAATACCAAAAAGAAAGGCCTTTTTATTCTTAGGCTACTGGGTATCCTACTATTCATCCCTCCCGCCTTTCGAAGACTGAGTTCAGGAATGCTGAGCCTGCAGCCTTGAGGGGTAAACCCCAAACCTTAGGGGTACTTACATTTTTTTAATTTTTGGTTATTATAATCCCTAAGAAACAGCTAAAATTATAATTTTTGCTAGGGCTCTAAGTTCAGTATAGAAACCCTAAGCCGTAACACCGGCAGTAGCAGCCGAGGGATCAAACCCGAACGCTGAACCCCAAGTCCCAAATCCCAAACCCATCTCTGAAACCCTAAACCCTGTACACTAAATCCCGATTCCGAAACCCTAAACCCTGAACACCGAACCCTTCTATCCCGAAGCCTGAAACTGTGCTGGCGAGGCTTTTCCCGATGGTGCCAAGCGATCGAGCCAGGGGCTCCGGAAACGCACGGTTTGGGGTTTAGGGTTTAGGGGTTCTCTTGTTTGGTGTGCTACAGATATTGTTAGAACTACATAGGGCTATAAGGGAATAGTCTCACTAACTAATCCGACCTCTTTCTAGGCTATAGGGTTAAGGACTCTGAGATCAGAAACACCGAACCTCATGCCTGGATATGATTCCGCCTTGGGATGGTTTTCCATGTTTTTCTCAAGAGAGTGCTGCAGGAACAAGGAATAGTTGCGCAGGAAGTACTGCATTCACTGTTAGCTCCTGCCACAGCTTATTCGATGTCTTGCCCACGACTCAAAAGAGCATGTCGAGCCCTAAACTTCTACAGACATGCAGCGAAGCCGAAGTTTGAAATGGCAATGCAGGTCATGATAGTCTGATGATGACGATGACGATGAAAAAGATGATGACGAATGTAACTATGATGACAGTGCTGAAGACGGTGATGAAGATGTTGGTGTTTGTGATGATGATGATCATGATGATGATTGCAGTCGAGTTGACGACGATGATTTTGTTGATGTTGTTGTTGGTGGTCATGATGATGATGTTGGTAATGATACTGCTGTTGATGATGATGTTGTCTTTGACGATGATGGCCATGGCGATGGCAATGAATCCTACCTGCCTTCGTTCCACCTTTTCTGTCTGGTGCTTATAGGGAATGGGGGATTGGATCCTATGTTCGCCCCTTAAGGTTCCCTATGTAGTCCCAATAACCCATTCCCCCATTCCCTACTAAGAACCAGACAGCCTAATTCTCTTCTCTTCGTAGCGTTCAGGGTCCAGAGGACGCACGCCTAGCAATGAATTCAGGGTTGAAGCAGTGTGCACTCGCCCGGAGTAAACCCGAGCGGAGCAGAAATCTGCAGAAGAGGAAGCATGCCAAGATGGAACCAGCATGTACAAAAGCTGTCTCGGCCATGCACATCTCTTCAAAAAGTCAAAACTAGAGCCATCAAGGGACAGCCGCTGCCGGCATTGATGGGGACATGCCATACACAATTTACAATTGCCTGGCACTCGGACTGAAAGCAAGAACGCTACCTAACGCACGCAACCGGGCTCGATTGAGGTTCTACTTGTCACCGTAGAACCTTTCACAACCGGCAACCGAAGAGAAACAGTACTATCTTGAGCATTCCTCCGGGGGCCGGGGGAGGCAAACTACAAGACAAAGCCTTTCAAAGCCCCACAAGGTGGTTTCATTCAAACCACGTCCCACTCGAAACATGCGTGCCATGTACAACGCATTCACACTTGAACCCCGAGCTTATTCCTCCAGGGAACAGGGGAGGCCAACTACAGGGTAGGTCCCTCACAATGGAAAATTAAACATCACTGTGCCCTCTCAGACGTGCCGCTGCATACAGTGACCGCGTATATACACACCAACACGTGTGAGGTCCGAGTCTAACGAAAGCGAAGCGCCCAACAAACCCGTCGACATGCCGCAGAACTCCAGGACCTGGTCTACCGGGCTGCGGGGCCAGATGTCAAGGCGCTCGCCTATCGTTTTTGTCGTATAAGCAACGTTAGTGCCTTCAATCTTGAACTCATAGTGCCGCATGTCACGATCGTACTTACCATCGCCAGGGGTCGATTCCTTCTGGAAGTTGTCATCCGAAAGAGTACAGCCGCCCTCAAACTGCTTGCCAGCAAAGATCGGGTGCTGCTGGTCGGGCGGGATGCCTGCCTTATCTTGGGACTTAGCCTTGACTTTGTCGAACTTGTCACTGGCCTCAACGCCCAAGGTCTTGACAAAGATCTGCATGCCGCCTCGCAAGTGCGGCGCCAGGTGAAGGCGTGCCCTCCATGGGCACTGGGGCTAACGATAGTTCCGCGCTGCTGCGGCGATTCGAGCCCTAGACAGCCTAATTAGTAAGAAACCTAAACTTCTGTAGTATAACCGCCATAGTAACCCTTACAGTTGTTATAGTATCCCTTAAAGGAACCCTTACAGGAACCCGTATCAACCCTGAATCCGGATTAGGCAGCCTCCGCAAGCCCAACGACCTTCGGGCGAAAGGCCCTGGAGTGCTTCTGTACTTGGGCGCCCAAGCCCTAAACCCCGAGACCCAACCCTAAACCCTAAGCCCTAAAACCTAAAGCCAAAGCCATAAACCCTCAACCCAAAACCCAAACCCTAAACCCTAAATTCAACCCTAAACCCTAAACTCAAAGCCCAAGTATTCTGAAACCCTAAACCGGCTGTGTCATCTGCATTCCGGGAGCGGTTGTAGGTCTTACGGACGGAGCTTCGATCTGGAAGCTGGGCCAATGTCCTTAAATTCAGACTATCTTGTTGAGGTTTCCTGGTCCTAGTCTGCTCTAAGGGATATTCCTAAACCGTAGACCCAAAATCCAAACCCAATAAGGCATGATACGGATTCAAGAGGGTTTATAGGGTTTAGGGACCTACAGCCATATTTGGGCCTTTGGGTCATCTGCGGATTTAGGATTTGGGGGGCTCTCTGAGCCGACGACACGGTTTCCTATTCATATTGTGCTATGCCACGCTAAGGGAGCTTCTTTCTAGGTGACAATTTGGGAAACTTTTTAATTTCCCTTATGGTTCCTATAGAGGTACCAATTCATAAATACTTTTCAGAGCCCCAAAAAATACAACCCAGAGTATGATATTCCATGTTACGTGAGCTTCTCTCTACCTATAGTCTCCGTTGTGGTTCCTTTTTTTGGTTAACCCAAACCTCTATTATAGGATCCTAACCATAAAACTGGTTAACCAAAAAAGGAACTACAATGGAGACTGTGGTAATTGTAAGCTTTCAGGAAGACCTCCCCTGTGCCAGTGACCAGCTGACAGGCACCAGAGGCAGATCCATAGTCCATCAACATTTGGGCGTTTCCGCTAGTTAGGGGGTGCCTCATTTTGGGTCCTTTAAAGGGCTGCTGTCAGGATGCTATAAGGGTTCCTTTAAAGGGCTCTATAAGGGGTCTTGGGGTTTCCGATAATTAGGGGTGCCTCATTTTGGGTCCTTTAAAGGGCTACTGTAAGGATACTATAAGGGTTCCTTTAAAGGGCTCTATAAGGGGTCTTAGGGTTTCCGATAATTAGGGGTGCCTTATTTTGGGGTCCTTATCAGGATCCCCTACTATTTAGGGTACTATATTAGGGTCCCATGTTTTCGGAAACTCCTATATGGGCGAGCAGAAACAAGAGACTCTAGCTTACTAGCGTCGGTACCCTGAGTATCTCCGGAGGGTGGAGCCAGTATATATATATTCATTGTGGCCTTTTCGGTAGCTCTCTCTATCCGGATCTTGAGCATCTCAGTATGGATTGCAAACCAGCCATGGCTCCCGCCGACGGTGCTGCGCCCGATGCACCTGTAGCTGGCGGCGTTACCCGCCGCTTCCCGGAACTGCCCAAGGAGCATCGCCAGGGCACAGAGCCTCCAAAACCCCTTAATTAAGGACTATACCTTAAATTATAATAGGATCCCTAATATGATTTTAAGGTATATTGCTTAATTGAGGGGTTTTGAAGCATCGCCAGGGATGTAGCCCTCAAGTGCCCCATGGGGTTTTTGTGTCGTAATTAGACTTAGAGGCCCAAGAAACGAGGGCTTAAACTGTTTAAGGGTTTAGGGTTTAGGGTTTTAGATGTTGTTTGCACACCTGCTGCCAGATGCGTGTTTGCGGATATGGCTTTGTGACGTCACCTGCGTCTGGACTTGCACAGCTGCGTGGCTGCTGCACAATTGCATCCGAAGGGTGCGTTTTCATCGGACTTTCTCATGCAGCCATGGTCTCACAAACTGCCCCCCGAAACTCCGGAACGGTAGGTTGTGATTGCGTGCCACGGCCTCAGCCCGCCTCCAACAAAATAGTTCAGGTTCTCCCTAGTCCCTAAGCCCTGAAGGACCATCCGCTCTGGAGCATAGAGCTGACCAGGGAGCAGCTCCGACGGCCAAGTAAACCCGATAAAATCAACCCGCATTCGCAGGAGAAAGTAGAGCTTGGGATTTTTATGCTAGTAACTACCGAACAGGAGCCCCCTTAAGGGATCTATGATCCTTACAATTGTCTGGGACCCTGACCGACTCCTGCTAGAACCCATGCTGACTTGCTGATGTAAGTCCTCAACAAGGGAGGCTTCTTGAAGGGTTCAGGTAGACCCTAAGTCTGAAATTGAACAGCAACTACTGTACTACCGTGAAGTCCAGAAAGTTGGAACATGGTGATGTCGTGCGGCATTGTCTTTACTTCATCTTAAGGGCATAAGACAAGTATGTTCCAACTTTGTGGCTTCTGCTGTCGGGTCTACTGGAGAGGGTAGAATCGATCAGGACAGGGGGAATAGGATCAGACCTTTGCGGTTTTGGGCTTCGAGTGCAAGGTTCTACGTAGGCTGAGGATGATTTGCCCCTGTGGATCTTCAGGTCACTTCGGCAAGAGATTCTGCAATGACGGGATGCCCCAACCTAGGCCGGACCTGAAAATTCTGAACAATGCCTTATATCACTCCATAGAAACCTTCGCAGGAACCCTCAACCACATAACAGACTTTGAGTTTCGATCCAGTAGTAGAGTAGGAAACTTTTAGCCTTTTTGGGGTAGTATAGTCCCTACATAATACCTATATACCCACAAAGGTTAACCTTTAGTTCCCCGTGATACCCGACAGGGAGGCCGATCCTGAGTCACGCGAGAGCTTCAAAGCGAAGCAATCCACTTTTCCTGTTGCATCTGGCAGTTTGAATACTGGGGTTTCAATGCTTACGTAGGCCTTGTTATGTTTGCCCTTTTTATGGGCTTCACGACGATGTTCTTTAACTACGATCTTTTCAAAGGCTTTAAGGGGCCAACCTGGTTAACAGGACTTACTCAGTATTCAGTTGTCGTCCCCAACTGCCACAAAAGATGCCTGAAGCCCTGTTCTCATCTCATCGGCCCCTGTATTAACCTAAACCCTCATAAGAACCCCTGTAGGAGCTTCACCCTTACAGGAGCCCTTTTAAGGGAACCCTTCATGAACGCGAAGAAGCTTGAGATTTGAAGCCCAGGGTGCAGCTTTCAACTTAGGTAGGGTAGGGTAGGGTAGGGCAGGGTGGGGTAGGGTAGGGTAGGGTGGGGTAGGGTAGGGTAGGGTGGGGTAGGGTAGGGTAGGGTAGGGTAGGGCAGGGTGGGGTAGGGTGCAACTCGAGTTCGTAAGGCCCTTCCAGGCCAACCCCAAACCCTGAAGTCTCTACCTTAGAAGCTGCGCCCACCCTGTAGTAGTGACTATAAGGATTATATATATATATCTATATATATATATATATCTATATATATATATCTATATATATATATATATATATATATATATATATATATATATATATATATATATTAGGGCCCTATTATATGCCCAATATACCACTAATACAGGGTGGCGGCCCCTTCTAACCTCTACCCCAAACCTCAAAGCCTTAACCCTCATCAACTTTAAAAAAAAAACCCTCAACCCTATCCGCTAAACCCCGGAAACTGCAAGTCCGAAGCCCCAACTAAGCCTTAGTTCCGATCTGCTAGATGTGGGCGGTTCTTACCGTGCCCTAAACCCTAAACCCTATAAACCTTGAACCCTAAACCCTAAACCGTAACCGTAGGGCCGTGGTGGTGGGGGGGGGTTGACTAATTCGCATCACTCGTCCTCTGGGCTCCTTCTTGGAATAAACCTTAGCCCCCCAAAACCTGCCTTTTCAGAGCCTACATGAAGAGATCAAAATCAGAAGCCCCAAACATAGGGTTCGGGTAAGCTCCTGCCCCCTCCCCCCCGGCCCAAGCACTTCCGATTGTTTGCAGAATGCTCCAGGTTTCTTGTGGATTTGGGGCTTGGGGGTCGACACAGGGAAATTTAGGGTTTAGGGCTTGCCTTGTCGTCGCGTAGGTCTGGTTTTTGGACGTCAGCCGGATTGTCCCAGAATCTTGTTCAGCCAGACGTGCGGCCATCCAAGGAATGGGAAGCATTGGCTTAACAACCCCTTCGCATCTGATGCTTGCCTACTTGTCGGTGGTCGCTACTTCTTCCTTCACAGGCCGCTTGTATCTGACCACAGCACGTATCTGCAACACCTTCTCGATTCACGGATGTGGCACGAACACATTTTTGGGCTTCTTTGGACTCAGTTTAGGGTTTGGGGTTTAGGGTTAAGGGTCAGGAGCCGTGTTGACTCCATGATTTCATGGTTGATTTATTTGCAGGCCCGAAGTTGCTTGGCGTAGCAGTACACCTGGAATCTGAATCTCGAAGCCACTAAGTTCGTAGAACCAATTGACTTGTGTTGAGAGAGCTATGTAGGTTACATCACACATGTTCCAACTTTTGGTTTGAGGGAGGCATGCATACTCAGGATGCGGATTCCCCAAGTGAGGCTCGCGATTTTACACTGCAGCTTACCGGCGAAGTGGTGGAGCCAGATGCCTTGGCAGCTCTACTTCATTGGATGTACACTGGCGATTCGAGCTCTCTCCACAGTGACATAGTTTTTAGCCTCATCCGGGTTGCACAGTTTCTGGGCATGCAGGAGGAGTTCTGGCAAGTACTCTATACAGCCATCACAGGCATGTGGGTGGCATCGGGATCAGCGATGTGGCTGGACACTTTTGCCAAGCATGTCAATCGCATTTCCCTGCTACACACGCTGGAGATTTTGCGGAGATGCGACAAAACTGCTGTGAAAGTACCGCCGGATATTCAGCTCAGCCTGCTGCTGCAAGCTGCAGATGCCCAGATCAGTTCTGATCTGAAAAGCGATTGCCAGCAACTGGCGAAGAAAATCCGTCAGCTTGTTCCGCTTTGCGCAGAGCAAGGCCTGGTCACAGCAGCCGAGAAGCACAGCAGCTTTGATGTTTTGGTTTCGTCGAGAGAGCTTATGGGCGAGCTGAAGAGACGGAAAGAGCTGAAACGGAAAGCATATCACAGGCAGTGTTCGGTATGTAACCTCGTATTTGCAAACGAAGAGGAGGCTGCAGGAGCCAAGTGTTACAAAACCGTCGTGAAGCATTCCTCTGACACCTTCGTCTCGAAGGCAGGAAATGCCTGCTGCCGGAGGTGCAGCCAGCCATTGCACCTTTCTAGTTTCAGGTGCACCGAGCGTGTCGAGATGTCGGCCCACACACTCTCGTCATGGCTTGAGAGATGATATGAAAAAATGGAAAACTTACCTTTGGTTAGTAGGGAATGGAGGGAATGGAGGAATGGGGTACAATTATAACTACTATTACTACCATTCTTCCATTCCCTACTTACCAAAGGTAAGACTACCCCTATAGATCCCATTATAAGGAGCACCCATAGATCCCTTTAAGGAGCCCTATAGATCCCTTTAAGGAGCCATTCCTTACTAACCAAAGGTAAGAAAAAGGGCTTGGGCCTGGAAGCCCCAACCTGCAGAAGGTCTTCCAGCTGAGATTGTGCTCGTAGCCGGGGCGGCTGTTAGAATACTGTTCACATGGAGCGCGAGACTCGAAAATGTCAGGATTCCCTGCCAAGATACCCAGAACCAGGGAGAGGCTTGCTTGGAGGTTCATGGGTAGTTATACGTAGGGTAACTATACTTACAACCCATATTCGGGGACTTATAACCCCTTTTATAACTACCCATGAACCTCCAAGCGTTCCCACTCCGACCCTCGTGAGAACCTGAGTTTAGCTACACTAGGACCCAGAGTAGGCCCTTATTCCCTTTTTTGAGGGTTCAGGTTCCCTTATAAGCCCCTTTAAACCAAAAAGGGCACCCTTTTATTCCTAGGTTACACCCCTAAACCCTAAACCCCAAACCCTAAACCCCTGAGTTTAGCTGCAGGGTTTTTGGAGCTTCTTCGCAGGATTGGAGGAGGCCCCAGCCTTAAATCTTGCAGCGTCTTGGGGGGATCCCCTTAATGGGGATTCCTTTAGGGGCTCCTTGAAGGGTCCCTTTAAGGGATCTGTAGGGTTTTCGGGTTTAAGGGTTTAGGGTTTAGGGTAGATCCCTCAATGGGGGTTCCTATAAAGTGCCCTTAGTACCTATAAGGCCCCAAATTTGGGGATCTACTTTCCAGATCCTCCCGGGGGTCTGGGTTTGCAGCGTCTTGATGATTTTTGCTGGCCTGAAGCTGGGGGTTTTGAAGGGTGGTTGGAGTCTGTCTAAGGGTTGGGCATGGTTTGCGGAGGCTTGTTTTTTCAAGGGGTTCAGGAACCCTCTTCCAAGGGTTTCAGAAGCCTGAGGCTTGATATCACAAGTTGACCTTTACTAATTGCTAGTGCACTACCCCTAAACCCTAAACTACTGTGCACGGGAGGGGCGCCTTGTTCCTTCGCTCTTGGAGTCTAGGGCTGTAACTCACCCTAGCTTCTAAACTCCTAAACCCTAAGTCTAAGGGTGCAATTGCAGTAAAAGAACCCTAAGCCCGACACACTGAACCCCAAGCGCCCCGAACAATATCGCGAGCTTGGGGCGGTTTACCGACCTTCAGGGAAGCGGCCCAAGGGAGAAAACCCTTTCCGAACCGCCCCCCAACCTTGGAGAACCCTCAACTTAGATCCTTTCCTAACCTGCTTGGTGCAGACGGAAAAGGGTGCTTAACAGCAGCCCTTAACCCTCATCTTCACACCACCATTATCAAGCTCTTATCCTGAAGTTCCAGTCCTGGTGGTCGGCCGTGTTTGGGAGAGGACAAACGCTAACAGCTTACAAAACCGCGAAACCCTGAACCCCCCAAGCCCCTAAGCCCTAAACCCCTAAACCCGTAAACCCCTAAACCCCAAACCCTATTCCCCAAACCCTCAACCCTAAATCCCTAAACCCTAAACCCATAGCCCAAGTCACATCTTAAACACATAAGCCCTAAATCCTAAACCTTAACCCCTAAACCCTAAACCCTAAAAAGGGCCGCTAAAAAAAAACTAAACCCTAAATCCCTAAACTGAGCAGTTTGGGGAGCCAGGGGGTCAAAACCGATCGCGACCCGGACTGGCGACTCCCAAAACGCGCAGGGCCCTTAGAGTGTAGGGTTGAACGGGTGGGAGGGTGTACCGGTTTAGGGTTTAAGGTGTAAGGGCTTAGGGTTTATTTGATATTTCAGGAGCCGGGTTATCGGAAAATTGGAGGTGTTGCAGTTTCGTGTTGCTTTACAAGACATTGTAGGCTGTAGAAGGTGGGGGTCTCTAGTAGCAAGTATGGATTTAAACGTCGGTAGTCGAAATAGTCAACAACCCTAAGGGTCCGAGTACTTAATCATCATATCCTCTCCAAAATGTTAAGCGACTCCACTACTATCCTAAACCCAAGTACCTTATTGTTGGGTCCTTTTGGACCCTTAGGGCAATGCTACTTACTGATTCCCTGATCTTTTCAGCCTAGTATCCTATTATAGTATACCATAACAGTACCGTATTTTACTATACCATAATAGTATACCCTATTATGATATACCATAATACTATCCTGTTAAGACTGCCAGGGTGTTGCCGCCTCCGGGGTTGCGGCGAGTGGGTCGGGTCAAGCGGCATCCTTTACAGGGGCCCCCGCCCTGTAACAGTGGTATAATAGGAATGTACTAGGGCCCTAATATAATCCCTATAGTCACTATTACAGGGTGGGGGCAGCTTCTAAGGCATCCTGAACAGGCAGAGCTTCGCAGAGGCAGAGGAAGCTCTGTGTGCATACGTACATACATCCATGCATACATACATCCATTCATACATACATGTGACATGGCATGACAGGACAGGACAGGACATGACATTGCTTGCATATCTATATCTATATATATATATATATGTACATAGATCTCGATCCAGAGAGAGAGGAGAGAGAGAGAGAGAGAGAGAGAGAGAGAGAGAGAGAGAGAGAGAGAGAGAGAGAGAGAGAGAGAGAGAGAGAGAGAGAGAGAGAGAGAGAGAGAGAGAGAGAGAGAGAGAGAGAGAGAGAGAGAGAGAGACAGAGAGAGAGAGAGAGAGAGAGAGAGAGAGAGAGAGCGAGAGAGAGAGCGAGAGGTGCTCAAGATGATTGGAGGAGCCTTTCCCCACAGACCCCGAGAGGCATGATCATATCGGGTAGGGCATCAGGGATGCCGGGGGGGCGGGGGGGTGGGGGGGTTGTCCTTCGACGCGAAGCTTATGGACGCTGGCTCTGCCATGAAGCGTTTACTTAGGGGCTTAGAAATATCTTTTAAGTTTTGGTTATTATAATCCCTAAGAAACAGCTAAAATTATAATTTTTGCTAGGGTTCTAAGTTCAGTACAGTTTAGGGTTTAGGGTCTATTAGCTCGTGGACACAACAAAAGCTTGGATTAATTGTGCAGATATGGCGCTATGCTTCCCTACATAGTACTAGCACGACCCGAAGCATCACAAATCTAATGTAGGGGCTGGGCTGTTGCTACAAGTCACTAGTTATCCGAAACCGTTATACAAAAGTTTCAAGTCCTGCCGACTCGGGGCCTAGCTACAATACCCCCATAGTCCCTGCAGAACTGACCCTCTTTCCGAAGTCCATCGACCAAAAGCTGGAAAGCTGTTCGCCTCGAGATACAACACCTGCCCCTAAACCCTAAACCCTAAACCCTAAACCCCAAACCCTAAACCCTAGCACCTTGCCACAATCCACCTCAAGAATCCCCAACATGTGTTTGACCAATTGACATCCTTACTGCCTTAGTACCATGAAGCCCGAAAGCCACAAGCACTTCAACCCCTGAACCCATGAAACTCTTCTGTTTGAGGTCCTGAGGTTAGGGTTTAGTGAGTTTAGTGGTTAGGGTTGTATGGTGAAGGGCATGTGTGTGTGAAGGGGTTTAAGTAATTAAGGTTTAGGGGTTTAGGGTTGAACGCTTCAAAGCTTCGATTTTGGGGTTATGCTGAAGCCTGTTGGTTTTGGGGGGTGCGGAGAGAGTTGGCTAAGGCGCGAAAGAGGAGCGAGAGGCCCTGGTGCTGTTTTTGCTTGCAGGGCATCAAGCTGAAATCCAAAAAAATGCTCTACGAAGTGCAAGCACCTGACGTTGTCTTAGTCTACACCGTGAAGTTAGCTCTCTCCGTTGCTGCTGCTGGTGCTGTTGTTTCCTTCCCTTGTTGTTCTTCGTGTTGTTATTCGTGGAGGGCTTTCACTAATTCAATTTGGAAAGACCCAAGCTCCAAAAGCCTAAACCCCAAACCCTGGAGTCCTAGAGTCCTAAAGCCCCGTACCCGAAAGCCGCAGAGCCCCAACCCCGTTGGGGACTGTCTCGGGAGCCCAGAATTCAGATCTTGATTTGAGGTTCAAGACTTTGGAGGGTAAATGGTCAGAACTTGGGGTTTAGTGTTTACGGTAATGCAGTATTCACGGTTTTGTGGTACATGGTGTTCAGGCTACAGATTCAGTTTGGGAGATATTCACTGTTGAGGGTTAAGATTCCAAAAGGTTAGTTCATTGCTCAGGGTTTGGTGCTTAGGGCTTGTTCGAGGTTCAAAGGACTCACATTTTAAGGCTTTTGAGACTAAAGACCTTATTATATTTAATAAGGCTTTTGGGCCATTTTGAGCCTTAGCCTTAGGGCCAGGCTTTGGGGCCCCCAAGGCATCGATGTTTTAGGTTGTAAGGCCTGGGATGTCCAAGTTCAAGAACGGCAGGGTTTCAGGTGCTGAGGGCCGTACAGAGTCTAGTATCTGGGACCTTAAAAACCCCTACAAGTTGAGTATCTGGGCCCTCCAAGTTCGTTTTGAAGACCTAGAGATTTCCTGCTTGGGTATGCGAATCCTCTAAGTTAGTCTTGTGGGTTTGGGTGTTTAGGGTTTTTTTGCTCAGCTCAAAGTTGAGGGTTTAGAGCAGCAGCATCCCGAATCCCAATTGCTTCATGGATACTTACAAGTTGGGCTATCGTAGGTCCGGTACTGATCGCGATACTTAGTAACAGCCCAGGGAAACCCACACCGTATCAACAGCTATAGATACCCACGGACACGGCAGCAATGACAGCGACAACAGACCCTAAAACCCCGATGATGGACCTCGACTCGGTCCCTGGTCCGCTCCCCCGGCCAAAGTTCAAAGCCATGCGCGACTCCACCGACCGCCTTCGATTCGTCCCGGCTTCTTCGGTGGACCCCCGCCTCACTAGCTCTTTGCGATCATAAAGAACCAAGACAGGGACCGCCTCATCATGGACTCGCGGTGCTCGAACCTACTGGAGTCAGCCACGGGGCGGTGGATCCGGACCATGGCGGCCTCTTCCTCGCTCCTCTCTGCTTTAGGGGATCCTTAGGGTTCCCTTAAAGGGGTCTATAAGGGTTACTGTACGGGATCTATAAGGGGACTATAATCATAATCTCCATTACCTTGGGGAACCTGACGAGGAGCTCGTGATGGCGGGGGAGGACTTGAAGGAGTACTGTTATTTCTTCAAAAATTCCGTCGGCCCGCCCCGAAACGTGATTACAGGGAAGTTCCTCCGTGAGGTTGCGGCAGGGTTTAGGGTTTAGGGTTTAGGGTTTAGGGTTTAGGGGTCCTATGCTGGTGACAGCAGCCGTATTGACACAGAGGCTCGGAGGCAGAACAAAAGGGCTCAGGAGCAATAGCAGTAGCACTAGCAGGAAGACTAGACTTGCAACTCAACCCCTAAACCCAAAATCCCAGACCCAAAACCCCAAACCCTACATCCTAAGCCCCAAACCCTGAACCCCAAACCCTAAACCCTAAACCCCAAGCCCTAAACTCTAAACCCTAAACCCCATACCCTCAACACCAAACCGTGTCTATGTCTTGCGCAGGCTCATCCGCCTGGATCCACTCTTCTCCAGGCCCTCCAGGGCCTGGTTGTCTAGGGGTGTTATAGGGTTTTCTTAAATACTTAGGGGTACTTAGAAATAATTTTTTAATTTTTGGTTATTATAATCCCGAAGAAACAGCTAAAATTATAATTTTTGCTAGGGCTCTAAGTTCAGTATAGTTTTCTTAAGATAGGGATGGCCCTAAACCCTAAACCTTATACTAGGGTTTGGCAGTATATGATCGTACCATAGGTTGTTTATGCCGCAGTTAAGACAGAGATGGTACTAGCCATAGCTAGACTCAGCTAGACTAGGGTTCAGCGGTATGTGATAGCACACACATATATATATATATATATATACATATATATATATATATATATGCATAGGAACTTTGAGGATTTTGTGTGCTTTGCCGCCGTCAAGGTAAGTCAAGGCTTAGCTTGGGTACAGGGTTTTCGGAATGCGGTTTAGGGTTTAGGGTTTAGGGTTTAGGGTTTAGGGTTTCGGTTCAGTCGAGATCGACCGTTCGAGTCTCGGACCACATCATCAAGCCCACAGAGGGTGCGATTCAGTTTATTTCTTAGTAGCTGGGTAGGCCATCTTCAACTTTTTCGAGTTCGTATAATCCCACCATAATTTAAAAAATAACTTAACTAGGGTACTCCGCCCCTTAGTCTATTGGGCTTAGGTCCAGGCTTTAGGCCCGGTCCAGGGATGCTCAGGGCTTATGCCTTTTCACGCCTTCAGAAAGTGCTCCGTATCTGTGTGCACACTAGCGGCTTAGGGTTTAGGGTTCAGGGATTAGGGTGCACGCAAATATGTAGATGTGTACCTGAGCATCGAAACAATGCATACACACATTACTAAACCCTAAACCCTACCTTAACCCCACGTAACCTACCTTTTTAAGGACATATAAAGAAATCATATTAGGGAACCCTAAAAAAGGTAGGTTCCTTAGGGTCCAGGTAAACCCTAAAGACCTTACTAAACCCTAAACCCTACACCCTAAAGACCTTACGTACTTGTGTCAGCCCAGGGTCCCACCGACGCCGAACCCCGAACTGTCGATCGCCGTACCCAGAGAGCCCAATACTTGAAGGCTCATGGGACTTAGTAAGTAAGGTTATAAGTAGGTTATTAGGATAAGCCCACCTAGGGGACTTATAACCCCCATTATGACCTACTTACTAAGTCCCATGATCCTCTAAGTACCCCCTTAATTAAGGAATATACCTTAAATCATAGTAGGATCCCTTAATTAAGGAATACCTAGGGCCTAGGGTTCCTTTAAGGGATCTATAGGGTTTAGGGTTTAGAGGGCTCCAAAATCCCTTAATTAAGGAATATGCCTTAAATCATTAGGGGCTTCATATTATGACTTAAGCTGTATATTCCTTAATTAAGGGGTATTGGGCTCTCTGGGTAGACCATAAGACCCTAAACCCCCTAGACCCCTAAACCCTACACACGAATCCCTAAACCAATAAAACCCCCTAAACCCTAAATGCTACGAAGCCGCTTACCGCCGGCACAGGGGAAGCGAGCTGCTTCCATCAAGTTTGCCCAGGCCGAGGATTTCGTGTAGGATTTGAAGGTTTCGTTTCGTGATTTGGGGTTGATTTTTTTGAGATGGGGGTCGATGTGTTTTTTTGGTTTTTGTTGAAGGGTTTGGGCATGTCTTACTTAGGTTACCCCACAAGCCCTAAACCAGTCTACCCTGGAAGCCCTAAGCCCAAACACACTGACGCGGGCCTTCTTGCCCTGAGGCTGCCATCAAGGCCCCAAACCATGGACTCCCACACATCTTCTATCGAACTGGCAGCCAGCCATAAGACAATGCAAAGTGCATGTCACAAGCGTGCAAGTGCAAGAGAGTGCAAGAATGCAATGGAAATAAGGTGTAAACATGCTTTGAGGGCTCCCAACAGAAACACCAAAACCTTTAATGCGCCTTTTCAAGTCTATCAACGCCTGTAAACAAACTCACCAAGCCCAAGAGTTCCAAACCCAATCATTTTACCCTAAGCCCCCGTGCACCCCCAAAAGCCTAAACCCACCATGCCGTACAGAGTCGAGTCCCATCTAGAAAGCTGTGCTGAACCCTCATAGTTACAAGCCTTTCAGAAGCCGTGTAGATAGCCTTGCAGGAACCCTGTGGCCCTATAGCCTACAGAACCCGCACAGATCCTCACCAGATGCTTGCGAATGAGAGAGCCCGTATGGAACCCATGCAGAAATTAACCCTGCATTCCAAACCATATGGGAGTTTCCGAAAATAGGGGTACCATGTTTTGTAGTCCTTAGAATAAGGATCCTACTATTTAGGGTGCCATATAAGGGCCCCCTATTTTCGGAAACTCCCATATATTACCTATATAGTTCCCGAACACTAGAACACACTGTGCACGCTCGCTTTTTGAAGAGACCCAGGGCCTCTTACGGAGCCCTATCCATCCCTGAACCCTATCCATCCTGGTAGAGCCATCGACCTTAAACCCGTGTAGAAGCCTAAACGTTAAATCTTTGTAGACCGCTAAACCCTAAGCCCTAAACCTTCTGAGTTGACGCTCCTCTTCGCCGCCTCACTGATGTCGACAAACGAGATGCGGTTCATGACAGCGTTGTGGTGCGTTGGTTGACGACTCCGTCTGAGCCTCTTAATGATCGACTGCTCGACGGTGAAGAACTGCATGACGAAGGAGACCGTGGACAACTTTCAACGGGAACTTGAGCATCAGGGAGGTCATCATGGCGGCGATGGGGACCCTGACAGAATCCTGATACATAGAATCAAAGATTCCCCTTGTAGAACCGTTGTAGAACTTAAGGAACCCTTACAGAATCCTGATGCAATCTTTGTAGAACCCTTAAAGTACCTCTCTGGTACCCTTAATCGAACCCCAAAAAGCCCTTGATCGTGCCAGGGACGGTCACCTCTTGTCGTCACGACGGCGCAGGACCTTCCCCGCGGGCCTCGCTTTGAGGGCTTTCGGAAAAGGTTGTTTCTTGGAGAAAAAGAGAACGCCGAAAGGAACGGGACATTTACCAAGCCCTCCAAGAAGCAACATATAGCCTAAACCCTAAACCCTAAACCCTAAACCCTAAACCCCAGGCTTTGAAGCCCAAGCCGAAGCCCCCGCACTTTCCAGGACACGCCGCCCTTGGCCCGAAGTCATGCAGAGGCTCGATGAGGGTTTGTTCAGGGGTTTAGGGTTTAGGGTTTAGGGTTTAGGGTTTAGGGTTCGGAGTTCAGGGTAAAGGGCTTAGGGCTTCTAGATGCTAGGTCCGCCAAGTACTCCGGCGAAGGGGCTTTTGCAAGGCTTCACAAGGATTTTGCAGGGTGTACAGCAGCTTTTGTAGGGGTTTAGAAGGGTTTGATCAGGTACCGGGTATCGGGGTGAGATTTTGCGGCCAGGGCATCTGTGTGTAGGCGATCATCCGAAAGCGAAGTCCCCCTTTTTGTCGAGTTAGGGTTTTGGGTTTAGGGAAACTCCATGCCCTCCTTCCTGAGTACAGGGAACTCCAGAAAGTTGGAATATGGTTTCAGGGTAGGATACCCTATAATTTACCATAAAGGGTTTAGGATAATCATATTCCAACTTTCTGGCTTCTACTGTATGGGATTCTTGCTGGGAGGCTCAGGGTTATATCACCGGACCATTCAGGCGGAGAAAAAGCTTCTCCTGTGACCAGGAATTTTGGGGGTTCGTTGAAAGCTAAAAAAGTTTGGGTGTAGATGTACTCCTGAACCCTAAACAAGCGTGCTTCGGAGAAGTCCGTTGCCATAGATTTAAAAACCCTAAACCCCCTAATCCGCAAAACCTTAAGTTTTAAACACCTAAACCCCAAACCCCCAAACCCTCAAGCCTAAACTTAACATCGCAGCTGCCTCCTCCGATCGTCTTGGAATGAATGCAGACAGGCTTAGGGTTTAGGAGTTCAGGGTTTAGGGTTCAACGATTAGGCTTTGGGTTTAAGGTTTGTTAGGGTGTAGGGTTTACACGTTTCAAAGGTTCAGAATACCCTGGAAGGCGTCTAGAGTCCGAAGGTATCGGCGTGATCGAGGATTTTTGGTTTAGGGCAAAGAACCGGACCAAGGAACCACTTGACATTCAACACGAGTTTTCTTGCTGCAGGTCTCTCCACAGCGCTACCCCATGTGGTCGTGCCTGGCGGACGAGCATGAGGAGGCATTGGCATTGGCATGGGTGTTGGGGTTTTCGCAAAAGAGTTCTGCAATAGAGTAGGCTTTCAGGCTTCGAGAAGTACAGCGAGCAGCTTTCGGATGTTTGGCATTCGTGTGGTGTAGGGTTGAGAAGGATTTGGGATTGTCAGTCGCGTCTGTCGCCGAACGAAGGCTAAGCCCTCATCCTCTGTATGATCGAAGTACCCAACAAATCCTACCCAAATCATTCAGAAGTCCTGTTGTTAGACTCATGATAACCCTGCACTCTCAAGCTTCAACTCCGACCCCTGTACCCCCAGACTCAAAACCGCAAATCCTAAAGCCATACCACCTAGCCCCTAAAACATGGTTCCCTGACCTCCCGCTGCCCACAGCTGTAAACCCCAAAAGCTCGACAATCCAACCTAATTCTTGTAGCCTAAAAGCCTCCAAGTCAAAGCCCGCCCTAACGTTAAAGCCAAAAGAACAAGAACCCAATCAATCTGGGTCTTAAACTTTCCAAACCCTTTACCCAAAATTCAAGACTTTGAATCAACCCCACTCTCCACCCTTAACCCTAAAATTCAAGCTACCTCGTGCAGGTCGTTTGCTTAGAGGATGAGGGCTATCCGGGCCAGCTGTCTTCGGGCAGGGACCCAAGCGAGCGCTGAACGCTTAGCGTTGAGGGCTTGGGGGTTTAGGGGTTTTTGTCTAGGGTTACGGGTCTTTAGACTATGGAAGTTTGCTTTCAGGTTTGTCGGGCATAGGGTTTAGGGTTTAAGGCATTCGGTTTAGGGTTTAGGGGTTTAGGGTTTAGGGTTTTTGAGTTTAGGGGGTTAGGGTCGAGGGTTTAGAGTATATTATGGGGTTTAGGTTTGAAGGCTTCCGGGCTTGGGGTCCAGGCTGTGCCGTAAAGACGTATGCAGACTCACAGTGGACCCCCGGGAGGATCCAAAAAGTAGATCCCTTAATGTGAGTTCCCCAAAAAGTACCCTTAGTAGTAGAGGGCCCCAAGTTGGGGGATCTACTTTCTAGATCCTCCCCGGGGGTCTGGGAAGTCGGGGGCTGCGACAGACAAAACGGAAACCAACACGTCATGAAGAAGGTTTAAGGCAGAATCGATCGATTGGGGGGCTTCCCTGCTCCACTTGGGAGGCTGTGAAGGCCCGTAAACTTGACGTTTTCATTTGCTGTCGCCAAAGAAGCAAAGAAGGTGACCAAGGTGGTCCCGGTTCATACAGCCACGGTCTCTCTCTCTCTCTCTCTCTCTCTCTCTCTTTCTTTCTCTCTCTCTCTCTCTCTCTCTCTCTCTCTCTCTCTCACACACACCTGTGCCCCGGGAATTCCATATCTGATCTAAACATGGGCCCGTTGATCCTGCTGCGCCAGCCCTGAATCATTGAAGCTCCATGATTCATGATGCTGCCGCAGGTAGCTCCCAGTCTCATTCCTTTACAGAGGCCGGTGTTACAGGGATTCACATGTCCAGCTTGAGCTGCGAACAAAATGACAGACCGAGGTTGCAGGATTAAGTTACTTGTATGATGAAGGTTTCTGACTTCGATCATGCATCTTCTTCCTGGCCCTCGTCCACGTGATAATCGTCGCATTCATACTGCCTTAAACTAAACCTTGAACCTTCATTCCAGTCCCGTATAGCACCCGGGTCTTGAGGGACACCCCTCAAGAGCTTACAGTTCTGGCATGAGGGATTGTTAGGGTATATTGGTTGCAAGATTGCTCAACCCGAAGCACTGCAGGCCACACAATCATGAGGCCGAAGCGATAAACTTAACTCGAGGCTTTGTGCGAAGCTGACGGTGGAATCGTCTCCTTACAGCTCTGCCGTGGTTCTGTAGTTCAGTCCAGTTTCCTCAAAACTCTTTGTGGTCTTGGGTTTTTTGGCGTTTAGGGGCTTGTGGTTTCAGTATCCTTTTCGATACGGTTTGGCCTTGGTCTTACGGTCAGTCCAAGGGTAAAAGGAAGGACCCTGAATAAGGACCCTAGGTATATACCCTTAACTTAATATAGCTACTATATACCCATTATATAGCCCATTATAGGGTAGGGGTCCTCAGGGATAGGACCTGGACGCCGTGGTGTTGACCCGAAGCTTGCCCTGAAGACTGAACCCTAAACCCCAAATCCTAAACCCCTAAGCCCTCTACCCTAAACCCCTAAACCCCTAAACCCTCTACCCTAAACCCCTAAACCCCTAAACCCTCTACCCTAAACCCTCTACCCTAAACCCCTAAACCCCTAAACCCTCTACCCTAAACCCCTAAACCCTCTACCCTAAACCCCTAAACCCCTAAACCCCTAAACCCAGAACTCTACACCCTGAAACTTCAACCCTAATCCTGCAGATCCTACTCTTCAAAGACCTTACTGAGAGGAGCTATATCTCCAAGGCTGCCCTTGATCCGAACTCTCAAAGGGGAGAAGGAGGGACCCTTAATGGGGACCCCTACCCTATAATGGGCAATATAATGGGTATATAATAACTCTATGAAGGGTATATACCTAGGGGTCCTTTTTAAGGGTCCCTCCTTTTACCCTTGGAGAACTCCTCACCCCCAAACCCTAAACCCAAAACCTAAGCCGTAAACCCGACACCCCCTAACTCCTAAGCATGAAGCCTCAACCTCCAGCCGTGGGTTTAGGGCTTAGGATTTAGGGGTTTAGGGTTTAGGGTTAGGGTTTAGGGGTTTAGGGTTTAGGGTTAGGGTTTAGGGGTTTAGGGTTTAGGGTTTAGGCGTCCCAGAGGTCTAACCCCAATGCCCTGCACCACGGGATGTAGATGCTGCCAGGCGGCCGCCAGAGATCCCTCAAGGGAGGACTTTGGGCAGGGAGAGCGGTGTTGAACCCTAGCATTGATTAAGATTCCGCTTTGGGGGTTTTGCTTTGTTTTTTTTTTTTTGGGGGGGGGGGCTTGTGGAGGTCCTACGGCTTTGGGGCATGCTCTAGGGTTTTGCCCACGGGCTGTGAAAACTCAAATTCCGAGCCCCAAACCTCGGACTGATCAGGAGCAACCCCAAACTCTAAACCCCCAAACCCTAAACCCCAAACCTTAAACCCCTAAACCCCTCAACCCTAAAGCCTAAGCCGTCTACGACGCTCCGAATGGTGAGTCGAGTACTAAGCTCCAAACCTAACTCGGAGTGGTGGGACCCTTTGGCCTTAAAGGTTCAGGCTTTTAGGGCTTACTGGTAGGGCTGTTTAGGCTTAGGGGTAGGGGTAGGGCCGGGGTTTAGGCTTTAGGGGTTGGGTTTGGGGCTTACGTTTGAAGTTAGGGTTTAGGGTACCCAAGACTCTGCTTTTGGGTTTAAGTTTAGGGACCCGAGAATCGCAATCAAATTCCTACTTCTTGACCAAGCGACTCCCAGCAACGAAGCCGAAAAGGCGCAAGAAACCTAAACCCCGAGAAGGCTCTATAAGCAATACAGGGGCCTAAATTATTACCAGTACTATTTTTGTGGTTCCTTATTACAAAGTGTAGTATAATGGGCCCCAAAACCCTATTCGGCCCTAATTATTCTAATTATTTATTCAGGCCCCTACATTACTATATACTCCCTGACCCTCTCCATCACCCTAAACCTTAAACCCGTAGCATGAAGCCCACCCATTAGAAGACTATCCAAAACCCTGAAACACATAAAAACCCTAAACCCCCAAACCCCCAAACCCGTAAACCTCTAAACCCCTAAACCCCTAAACCCTAAACCCTAACCCTAAAACCTAAACCCTAAACCCTAAACCCTCAACTCCAAACACTGATCTTGGGGAAGATCTAGGAGTTAATGCAGCTCGTTATGGCGCAGCAGCGCATCACGGCGGCAAGAAGATATGTTTCGTGCTCTAGTTCTCAAGGTTGGGTCCATTTTCAGGTATCCAGAATAGTACGGCACCAAAAAGGGACCCGAATTTTGAGAGCTCCCAGAGAGCCCAATGCCCCTTACTTAAAGAATATACCTAGAATTCATTATATAGGGGCTTCATATTATGATTTAAGCTATATTTCCTAGTTTATGGGATTCTGGGCTACCCATATGCTGGGTTCGTGGGTTGAGAGGGTTGTCTAAAACGCAGAGGGGTTTAGGTGCAGGTTTTGAGCGGAGAAAAGCTTAACAAAAAATAAAGCAACCCAAAGAGACCTAAAGACTTGCATTTTAAGGTTAAGGGTTTAGGGTTAAGGGTTTAGGGCTTTCGGTTTAGGCTTTGGGTTAAGGGTTTAGGGTTTAACCGAACAGCACTCAGTCGGGCAAAAGACGGGGCATTTCGACAAACGAGCTCTTTTGAACGCGTGCTGTCAGTTGTAGGATTCAACCCCTATATGGATCCAAAGGACCTAAGGACCTAATGGCTTTGTCAGGGTTTGGGTTTAACTGCAATTCAGAACCTGAACCCTAAACTCTAAAACGCATCCATCAATGTCCGAAAGTCCAAAGGCCCAGCCCTAAACCCGAAAATCTCAAGCCTCAGTACCTTTGTCTAACCCCGCGAAGGCCATCAAAACAACCCCAAAATTGAGACCCTAATCCTAAATTTATGATGTTTGTGGTTGAGGGCTTACTGCTGGGGGCAATACTGACTTGAACAGATTTTGGCGTAGTATCTGTTTGTACGGTTTTTGCTTGTTGTTCGGACCTCAATACTCAGCGTTCAAGAGCTTAAGGTCTCAAGCCTAACCCTAAACCCTAAACCCTAAACCGCTAAAACCACCAACATAATGTAAAATCATGGCCCTCCACCTACGAAGGGCCATTATTCTACATACCTTTGGGGCCTAGGTAAACCCTGAGCCAGCTACGTCAGGTGAAATCCATGACCTGCAGGACACCTTTCAGGGTTTAGGGTTTAGGGTTTAGGGCTTAGGGTTTCGGCGATTGCGCGGGGCTTCTCATTTAGCAAGGATTTCCCAGCATGGGAGACTCCCCCAAGCCCTTGAAGTGAGCATGCCTCACCTGAGAAGGGGAACCACACTATGATTTGAGGCTTATTCCTTAGCTCAGGTATTCTGGAGCCACGGGGAAGTACTCTGAACGTTTTCGGGACAGTAATATCCGAATGTATGATCCTGGTGTGGCCGGCCCACCCACCCCCCATGGTGCGGTGTGGTTCAGTGTTTGGGTATGCTGGGGTCGTGTGGTATACGGTATAAGCATAGTCAGCTTCCTCTCATGATCATCATCATGATGGTGATCATCATACTCAGCATCTTCAGCTTCCTTCGAGTGCTCGGGACGTCTTGCGCACGATCCTGGCGAACCCTTATCGCCTCACTGCTCTTGTTTCAGTGCGTCAGGGTTTTCGCGACAGTTGCGACGTTGGGCGTTTGACACATGGGTCAAGTGTCACAGGACCTTGGTGGTATTTTCTTGCTCTGAACGACTTCAGGGGGGATACCGCGGAAGTGGTTGGCGAACCGGGAACCCGGATCACATACTCCCGAGAGGTTGCCGAGCCCCCAGCAGGGTGAATTGTGCTTTTGGCAGCTTTAGGATTCAAGGCTCTTCGGTTTTAGGGGCTTTTGGGCGTTGCTTGAGGTTGCATGGTTTCAGTGTTTTGGCTTTGAGGTTTCAAGGGCTCCTGTTTTGGGCCCTAAACCCTAAACCCTAAAAACTAAACCCTAAACCCTAAACCGTGCCTGTTTTGGGGTTGTTGCGTGATGGGCTTCGGCAGTATTTGTGTATCAGGTGCTGTCGGATCTTTTGGGCGAAAAGCTTTGACTTGGGGTTCTTGGAGGTTCATGGGTAGTTTTATTAGTGTTATAAGTAGGGTAACTATACTTGTAAGTAGGGTAACTATACTTAGAATCCATATTAGGGGACTTATAACTCCACTAACTACCCATGAACCTCCAAGTTTTGTACTAGAGCCATTAGACATTGTCGTCTTGAGAGAAACATGATCAAACTGCGACTAGGCCAGACTGGCAAGAACTCCAGCTTTGCTTTTTTACGACGCATGCTTGCTGCGATTTCTGATTGGTGTCGACATATTCTTCGCTCTTTGAGGCATGTGTAATTGGTTCAGAGCGAGTGTTTTGGTGGTTGCATAGCTTTCTGTCGCATCATCCGTAGTGCGGCAGTGTCCTGCACTTGCAGGTATTGCAGCCTTTCTGCACGATGATGTTTTCAGCTAGCAAAAATCATGCGACTCAATTGTCCGGTTTGGATGGTTTGCGACCCAGCGCAAGCTTTAAATCTAAGGTTGTTCCTACAGTTTTGTTCTGCTTACATGGCTTAGATCCTCGGTTGTGTAGGGCTCTGTAGAAGCTCTGAACGACTTACGTTGAGGTTCCCTTGCAGAGTTTCTTCTGATTCTTGGAAAAAAGCTTGGAGCAATGCAGTCATGTATTTGTATCAGCAAGCGAGGAAAGCCCGATTTGGGCAACACCAACATGAAATCCCGACCGGAAACGGATGAGCAACCATCGATTTGGCGCAGACTTGAGGTTAGAGCGAGAATGCGGATGTTTCGCGGGATGTTGTTGCCACTTGCAGCTGTCAAGCAAAACCTGGCAGTATGGTCACTGCAAGCGGGTCTTGCAAGGGTTTCTCGGTTTCTCATGCTGAAACTGTTCGCACCAAGTACGGGTGCACGCCTGTTTGTTGGAATTGTTGCAAAAACTTCCAGCATGTCTTTTGTCTGTGCATGCAGGTATCCATCAGTTTGCATTCAAGTAACAATGCAGAGATATGTGGCCGAGGGTTTCGGTATTCTGCAGGACATGTTGGTGCAGCCAGAGACCCCTGCAGTTTGGACCCTTCTCCCCGTGAAGCTTCGGCACAGCAAGCATTTTGCTGGTAGGAGAGGCTGCGACGGCCGCTCCCGGATAGGCGGCGTCCGGGATTGAAAGTTTTGCGATTTGCGGGTTTTAACAGGGTCGGGTGAGGTCAGGGCTTTCAGAGCGGGGCAAGGGACACGTTTGTCATAGAGCAGCCAGGCGTATGACTACATAGACGTATACACAGCCATGATTCTGCTTTTGATCCCCACTCCTCAAACCGCCGAGAAGGTTTGCAAGACAGGTTCCCGCCTAAAAGCGGCGAAACTCAAAGTCATGTTGACCTCTTGGCGCTTCAAGACGATCATGCACAGAAGCAGCACGTCCCGAAGCCCCCGTGGAGAACAAAGCAGCTCTTCCCCCAGGCAAATCCAGAACTAGCAGGGTGTGATTTTATCGGTTTCAAGGTCAAGTTCACCCTGAACCCTAAACGCTAAACCCCTAAACCCTAAACCCTAAACGCTAATTACGGGTTAGTTTAGTGGCCAGGGTTCCGGATTACCGGTCTAAGGCTTTGGAAGTTCCGGGTCCATGAATCCAGCAGCCCCAGCAGTCCCTACGGTTGATGATATAAATCCTGCATTACCCATAAGAAGGAATATACCATGATTCCCATAGTTTAGGGTCTTTAAGGTAATGCAGGATTTATATCATCAACCGTATGTAATGCAGATGTCGGAATAGTTATCCGAATAGTTCCCGTATAGTTTACCGTAGAACATATCTGAACGGCTTTATTCTACATATTCAGGCCCTTTTCTTAAACCCTTATTAGAACTCTCATCAAGCTCGTGAAAAGGGACCCTTGAAAAGGGAAAACCTTACAGCAAACCGCATAAAGTTGGAAACCGGATAAAGGTCAAATAGTGCTGGGATGCCCTATACATTACTCTTAAGAATTGAGGCTATGTGGTTTCCAACTTTTGGGCTTCTACTCTATTCAGCTTCCGCAGGCCAAGTGTTCCCGAGCTAGAAGCTGCGCAAAAGAACGCCGATGAAACTCTACATCCCGACATCTTCATTCTGGGTTTAGGGTTTAGGGGTTTAGGGTTTAGGAGTTTAGGGTTTCGGTGCCCTATAAAACCTAAAGCGTAAAGCTGAAACCAGCTTTAAGAAACCATCTGAAATCCGCATCTTGTCATAGTAACGGCTCGGAGGCATCAGCAGCAGTGGTCTCAACATCCGAGGCGCTCGCCTGCCATCCCGACCACTGGTACAGGGTTCCGGGTCGAACCCTGAAAATCGAATCCAACGCTGTTGCTTGCTTAGGGTGTTAGGGGTTCCTTGGGTTTTCTTTTCATTTTAGCACTTTGACTTGGAGGGTTCTCTATTGTGTTTACTTATCCATAGGCTCCAATGTAGTTCCTTTTAGGGATTACCTTCTAGGATCCTGAATATGAATCCCCCACAAGGAAGTACTGTGGAGATGGGCAACTGTTCGGAGGGATTGAGAAGTCAGTGACGGTTCGACCTGAAACTCTAATGTAGGAACCTGATGAAGAAACCCTGGGCCTATATCTCCTAAAAAATAGGATTCATATAAGGAACCCTAATGAAGGCCCAAGGTTTCTTAATGATTCCTACATTACCCCCCAAACGGGAAAAGCAGCGCTTTATCCCTCCTGTAAACCTTACGCCGGCGCCCTTGCGGCTTAGGGTTCAGGGTAGACGGATAAAACCCTATAAGCCCTAAACCCTAAAACCCTATAAACCCCGAACCCCAAACCCCAAAACCCTAAACCCTATAAACCCAAAACCTTTAATCCCTAAAACCCTTAATTAAGCCGGTTCAAGAGTGTACGGGACGTCAGGCTTCAATTTGGTTACACCCCGACTGCTGCGCTCCTAAGTCAGACAACATTGCGGCTGTGACGAGGACATTGCCAAACTAATGTAGGGGCTTAAATGAGTACCTATACTATTTTAGGTGTTCCCTATTATAACTACATATAGTATAATGGGCCCCGAAACCCTATTCTAATTATCAAAGGGCCCTGCATTATGCCCCTGAACTCTAAACCCTATGTCCGTCTAAGTCGTAAGTGCGAAGAACTACGGTTGATGATATAAATCCTGCATTACCTCAAGGACCCTAGACTATGGGGATTATGGTATATTCCTTACTGTGGGTAATGCAGGATTTATATCATCAACAGGAAGCACTAATTACGAGCCTCAATCTGTAGTTACCTGGAGCCTTATCAGGTATCCTGGCTCAGCAGGTCTTAGAGTCTTCGGGTTTAGGCAGATTTGCAGGGCTCGACTGAGGGGGGTGTAAGGGTTCAGGGTTTTGACGGCTTAGGTTTCGAGTTCAGCTGGGTTGTTGGTGGGTGTTGGGGCGAGGGTGTATTGTTTTTCGTTCAAAATTTGATGGTAAACAGGGCCTAACACTGCAGTAACACCCAAAACCCTAAGTCATGAGCCTGCCGCCCTGAACTCTGAACTAAACTCTGAGCCTAAGCTTGCCCAATCCTAGGCCACTGAACCACTCCATCCCTAACTTAGCCGAGCAACTTCAAGCCACACACCCAAAGCGAAACTTCACGCATACATTCCGTCACCCGAACCTTAATATCGGAGGCCTCAACAGGTGGGATGAAGGTAGGTAGGATCAAGGGTCCCTTATATAAGGACTCTTATGTGGGAATATCCCACCTACCTTCATCCCACCTTTTGAGGCCTCCGTTTCTAGAGACCGAATCCCAATGGCTGCAAATCTAAACCGGCAAGCCTCTACAGAAAACCCCTTAAAGTTGGAAACCGGGTTAAGGCCAAATAGTGCTGGGATTCCGTATACATGACTCTTAAGGATTGAGGCTATTGGGTTTCCAACTCTTGGGCTTCTACTATAAACCTATACCCTACTTAGAGGTTCATGGGTAGTTATAAGTGGGGTTTGATTCCCCTAATATGGGTCAGAAGTATGGTTATCCCACTTTTAACTACCCATGAACCTCCATGTACCTTAACCTACCAAACCCTACCTTTTTTGTAGGTGCCTTCTATGAAGCCTGATATGGAGTTTGTGCGGGGACCCTACAAATAAGTAGGGTTCGGTAGGTTAAGGTATAGTACCTTCTTGCACTTGACCAGGCAGCGCTTTGACTTGTCAGGCCTGAGCAGTGTTGGTGGCTTTACGTTTAGGAACTGGGTCAACCTATAAACTGTGGGTATAGCTGTGTAGTAAGGATAGCATACTTAACTAGGCTCTTCAACAAGAGCGCAGCTCAAATTCATTCCGAACCACGTGCCCTGGTATGTTCACGCATTGGGCCTTTAGGTTTACACTTAGGATTATAAGGGTTCCTGTAAGGGTCCCTTTAAAGGGATCTGCAGGGATTCTATAAGGGTGTAGGGTTTAGGGCCGACTTGGAGGTTCATGGGTAGTTACAAGTAGGGTCATAAGTTAGGGTTTAGGGTTTAGGGTTTAGGGTTTAGGGTTTAGCCTGAGCAGTTCATGGTTTAGGGCTCAGGTTCGTTGGTAGGATTCAGGGCTGCACGTGTGCCTTCCAGACCTTGAAACCTGACCTCCGGGAGTACTTCGAAGCTGCCCCCCACCCTGTAATAGTGACTATAAGGATTATCTTATGGCCCTATTAGATTCCTATTATACCACTATTACAGGGTAGGGGCCCCTTCTAAGACTACACTTCAGCTTCCCTGAACCCTTGATCTCTCAACCCTTGAGCTTCTCTAGGTGGCAATCTGGGAAACTTGTTAATTTCCCTTATGGTTCCTATAGAGGTACCCATTAATAAATACTTTTCAGAGCCCCAAAACTACAACCTAGTTTTGAACCTTTGTACAACCATTGTCAAACGCGGTAAAACCCTACAGCAGCCCCTATGATTATACAACTGTCTAGAGTCTAGAACCCTTAGCCCTGCCCCGGGTTGCCCTGAGCCACACGGACAAGCTCCAGCTTCTCCTCCTCTTCGTACTGGATGCAGCCTAAGGCAAAAATTGAATGTCTTTAGATTCGGAGCATCTAAAGCAAGCACGACACCTTTGGGAAAGTCCTCCATGACCTTACTGCACCCGTGTCTTGGACTTGAACGTAGAGGTGGGAATGCCAGCTGGTCCTAAAGCAGCTTTTGCCTTCCGTTGCGGCATCACATTCGACGAAGGCCGCCACATAAGAACGCGAGCTGACGCTGTCGGGAATAATTCCACGCAGAGACTCCAATATCCCTTGATAAGGAATATATACCTTAAATCATATTAGGGATCCTACTATAACTTAAGGTATATATTCCTTATTTAAGGGATCTTGGAGTCTCTGGGCACTTTAAAGATTCCATGGCCTAGATTCATCATGGCAGGACTTCCAACGCTCCAAGTCGAGGCCTCCAAAACAAAAAAACCACAGGGCATTGGACCGTTGGGAAGGAAGCGACAGAGAAATGGACAGACATAGAGAGAACGGCTCATGAGATTGCCATTGCGGGACTTGCCAAGATCCGGGGGCATGTGTGTAGGGGTCCGTTGCCGACACTTTGTGACTCTGCTTCACTGCTGCTCGGGCACCCTCAACCCAGAGAGCCCCATACCCCTTAACTAAGGAATATAGCTTAAATCACAATATGAAACCCTTAATAATTTACGGTATATTCCGTAATTAAGGGGTATTGGGCTCTCTCTGGGTTTAGGTTTAAGGTGTAGGTACGATGTAGAACCACTAAAGCCTAAACTCACTGCCACAGCCCAAACCCTAAACCCTAAACCCTTATACCCTTAAACCCCTAAACCCCTAAACCCTAACACCAAAAATCCTAAACCGCCCTTTCGTGCAAGGCCCGAACCTCCTACAGCGGCCGGTGCAGTCTGGCCCTCTTTGCTTTGGGGTTTTAGGGCTCAGGGTTTAGGTTTTAGGGTTTGGGGTTTAGGGTTTAGGGGTTTAGGGTTTAGGGTTTCGGGTATAGGGTTTCGGCTCAGGGATCTGGCGTGTTATTTTCGTCAGGCTCCTGGAGGCTTAGCGGGTTTGAGGGTTCTGCAAGGGGTTGGAATTTTGAGTTTAGTGAGATTAGTGAATACCTGCACCAGGGTTTAGGTTTTAAGGGGTTCAGGGCTTAGCATGCATTCCAACGCTCTGGCCTCAGTGTTCGGGCTCTCATATCACATGGCAGTGCACAGCAGGAGAAGCTTCCTGGGCTGTCCAACCAAGCAATCAGTCAATCAATCAATCAAGCAATCAATCAAGGGTTTAGGGTTTAGGGGTTTAGGGTTTAGGGTTATCAAGCAAGCAAGCAATCAAACAATCAATGAATCGATCAATCAATCAAGCAATCAATCAATGACACGATCACTCGGTCCAGTTGTTGAGAACTCGCACTGGGCAGTCGGACCAGGTTTTCGGTGAACGTACAGGGTGCGAGCGGCAGATCTGCACATCGACAACGGTTTAGGGTTTTGGGGTTAAAGAGGGATTTAAGAGGTTTAGCGGTCCAGGGTTTATAGGGCTTCAGTCTCATCCATCGGGGAGAGACACAAACCACGCCAGATACACGGACAGGACAGATGATGGCCCTTCTAGTAGCTCTTGTAGTAACCCTTATCACAGTCCCTAAATTAAGAGTCTCCGGCTCAAGCCGCCGACCCCGTGGGCGACAGACCAGAAGCCGAATGCACTTGTACAGGCAAAGTCGTTTGGTGTCCGCGAGGCCCGAAGGTTTAGTTCTAGAAGGAGACGCCAAGATAAGCAGGGGCAGCACGAGTTCAACCTGGTTTCCCCGCATGCTACCTCTGTCGAAGGCCGCTGAGCCTTAAACCCTAAAGGAACAAGAAAGACACATTCTTGGCGACGAGCTCACAAAACGGGCGCCAGTTTTTGTGCGCCAGTTTTGAGCCGCTACTCGCAGTCACCGTGGTCCTAAACCCTCAAGCCGACAAGCTTCACTGGTGCGCTTCTAAGATTGTGAGACTAAACGGGAACCTTCAAGTTGACAAGCTTCCCTGGTGCGCTTCTAAGATTGTGAGACAAAACGGGGGGAAGAGGCGGAAGCACGCGAGGCTGCGCGACGATCACGCGAAGTAGGAACAAGGAGCACTTTGGAGCGGAGATGCCAAGGTGGAAGAGGCGGGTGGGGGGGGAAAGGGGGCGGATGGGGGAGGGGGGGAGGGGGGGAGGCGGGCGGGGGGGGGGAGGGGGGCAGGGAGGGAGTGGGGAGGGGAGGGGGGGGGAGGGAGGGTTGGAGGCAGGAAAAAGGAGAAAAAAATTGGTGGTCACCTACAGTGAACTGATTTGATTTCAAGGGCTGTGGTGTGATGCTTTTGGGGGCTTGGGTGCTGCTTGCAAACAGCCATGGGGAACCCCCCCCCCCCCCCAAATTGCGCGGTTTGCGGGGTTTCGGTGTGGGAAGGGAAAAAGGGAGGTTAACACCTCCCAGCCCATCGAAACCCATCCAACACGCCGCCAGGGTCGGCGGATCCTAAACCCCTAAACCCTAAACCCCTAAACCCTAAACCCTAAAGCAGTAACAGGAACTCTGGAAAGGAACCCTACTCCAACTATGGAGGCCCCCTGGTGCACAGAAACGCCGCGGACAGACATGGCCTGCATCTACTGCACCGCGCAACCCTAACCCTAAATCCTAAACCTTCAAACCTCAACCCTCAAACCTAAACCCTAAACCGCTAAACCCCTCAACCCTCAGCCTTCAACCCTAAACCATCAACCCCTAAACCCTAAACTCCTACACCCTAAACCCCTACACCCTAAACCCTAAACCCCTAAACTCCTAAACCCTAAACTCCTACACCCTAAACCCCTACACCCTAAACTCCTACACCCTAAACCCCTAAACCCGAAACTCCTAAACCCTAAACTCCTACACTCCTAAAAACCGAAAGCTGCTACCCAAGGCCGACGAAGGTGCCAACTCCTAAGCCGCCGGCCGCGCTCTGAGCTTGGTTTCGGACGTTTGGGGTTTTGGGGTTTAAGGGTTTAGGATTTAGGGGTTGAGGGTTTGAGAGTTTAGGGTTTAAGGGTTTAGGGTTTGATAGTTTAGGGTTTAGGGGTTTAGGGTTCAGAGTTGAGTCGCGCAGTTTCTCCTTGTGACATTGGTTTTGTTGATGCAGCGCGTTGTGTACCGTGAAGATGTACATGAGGACGGCTGCAACAAAGCTTGTAATCGACAGCTTCCGACGTTTTCCGGCTGTAAGCGTTCAATCTATGTTTGAAGTACAGCCTTAAACTAGGCAGTAAAACCCCTAGATGCCACTCAGTTAAACCCTGAACCCCAATATAGAATTTAGAATGACTGCCAATATTATTGCGTAGCGTTCCTTATTGCGTAAGTACCGAATGTCTCCAAAATCCGTTTCTACTTTCTAGGGCCCTTTACGATGTATACTGTAGCCCTCATATTACAGTGACCCATGTAGAGCACCCTTACAAGGAACCTTACACACTAAACCCTAAAACCCTAAACCCCGAAACCCGAAATCCCAAACCATAAAACCCCAAAGCCCTAAATCCTAAACCCTAGTCTAACTAAATCAGAAAGGCCCCGATATTCCTGGGAGGCCATGATAGTGGCGCCCCCCAGGGCGCCTATGTCGCCGTCCTGCGACGTTGAGGCTGAAAAGTTAGGGTTTTAGGGTTTAGGGTTTAAATAGTAATAGGGTTGTACGGTTTAGGTCGTTTAGGGTTTTAGGGTTTAGGGTTAGCCTTATTTGGGTTATATAATAGGTTTGAGGTTTCAGGTTCGGAAGCCGAGGTCCACCCGGATCTCTATCTAACTGCCCGGCCGTAGACTCCAACGGATATGCCCGCAGTCTGCCGGACTCCATTGGCATTGTCAAAAATGCTTAGAAAGATTCCTAACCAGCTGAACTGCGCTGTTGAGTTTACGGCCTCTTTAGGTTTCAAGCCCTTCGCTCGTTCCACACCCCTCCGCATAACCTTAATAGGACCTCATTATCATCAGTAACCATGACCATGAATCCTATTATTGTCGGTAACCATGAATTTTCAGGCGCCTGGTTCTGCAAATTTGGGTACCTTTCGGGTCCTGGCTGTAAGAGTGTTGTAATCGTTAGCGAGTCTTCTTGTAATTGAGAAATATACCTCTGCTATAACCTTGAAGTTCAGAGTTTCTTCGAGTGTGCTGTAGATTCCTGGCTTTCCTGTGACGGAGCCCTAACAGGAATAATGGCCGGAAACTTCAAAGGAACCCCAAACCCCCAAACACTATCACTTCCTACAACAGTACAGTATGCTACTAGCTAAACCTAAAACCCGAATGGAAAATCCGAAAAGAACCCCAAAGCAGCCTTTGCAACAACTCCGCAGACCCAAGGGTTGAGCCCACACACACCCTGAACCACACCATCCTAAATCCTGAACCCTAAACCCGAAGCCCTTTCTTATAACCCTCATAGGAACCCCACCGGGGCCCCTACAAGAAGTCCTTAGAGGTATATATGAGAGTTTCCTAAAATAGGGGACCCTGATATAATACCTTGAATAGTAGGATCTGTATTTTAGGGGCCCCTCAATAAGGTACCCCTTAATTTTCGGAAACTCCTATATAAGGAACCAAAGTGTGACGAGGAGACAGATGAGCCCTGCACCGTCGGCGCACTCCTGCAGGGCCAAGGCTCTCCATGCTCCTCCCATTAGGGTTTAGGGATTTAGGGATTTAGGGGTTTAGGGTTTGGGGTTTTGTGCATTTGGGGTGGGTGTTTAGGGATTTAGGGGTTTAGGGTTTGGGGTTTTGGGCATTTGGGTTAGGGGTTTATTGATTTAGGGTTTAGGGTTTGGGGTTTTGGGGAGTCTCTATGCATGTTGCATTCAAAGGGTATGCCACGGAGCTTGGAAGCAATTACGAGGGTCTCACTAGGTTTTTGATGATGCCTCTTTACGAAGGGCTTACTGGGGGCTTCAAAAAGGGTGTGGGTTTAGGGCTTACTTGAAGGCTCATGGGACTTAGTAAGTAAGGTTATAAGTAGGTTATAATTAGGATAACCCCACTTAGGGGACTTATAACCCCAATTATAACCTACTTACTAAGTCCCATGATCCTCTAAGTAGACCCTAAACCCTAAACCCCATAGATCCCTTTAAGGAACCCTATGGATCCCTTTAAGGAGCCCTTTAAAGGAACCCTTACTAAGTCCCATGATCCTCTAAGTAGGGTTTGGGTTTAGGGAGTTTAGGGATTAGGATTCAGGCTGTGGCTCGAGCAACCAGGTTCTACAGAGAGGGTTGCCAGGTTGCTGCGGGGTTTCAGGGTTTCCTAACCGTTGCTATTGGAGGAGCTAGGGAGAAGGGATGATGATAATCCCTATTAGATAAGGAGCTAAAGAGCCATGGAACCCCCCAAAACCACTGGTAAGTTTAAAGGGTTACAGTCTATGCCAACTGGACTACTTAAGAAGATGCACGGGGTTCGTAGAGCCCTGTAGATTCTATGTTAGGGTTTAGGGTTTGGGGTTTAGGGTGTAGGGTTTAGGGTTTAGGGTTTAGGGTTTAGAACAAGAACCTACAAGAAAGTAGGTTATGGTAGTTTGACGTAGCAGGGCAGGCAAGGTATTCGTTCCTGCAGGTAATAAGCCCTAGACCCACCTGCTCATTGTCCTGGAACCCCCAAATCCCAAGCCTTGTTGGTTTAGGGTTCAACGGTCTAAGGGTTTAGGATTTCAGGTTTAAATTTCCATCCCATGACCCTTGTTCTTGAAAGTTCACAGGTTGCCCGGTAGTGAGATTTAGGGTTGAAGAGTTTCCCAAATGCATCACTAGCTTCCCCAGTAAGTAGTGCTTAAAAAGGAATTCACTTTTCTAGAGTGCTGCTTGGGGAGCTTGCGCTTGGGCTTCCTATATAGGTCCGAGTAATCAGTGATAGCATCCCTTACCTTAACCTCACATAACCTACCTTTTTAAGGACTTATATAAAGAAATCATAATAGGGAACCCTAAAAAAGGTAGGTTCCTTAGGGTCCAGGTAAAGTCCCTGCATATTCAATGTGTCGTACACCCCAGAGCGCTCTTCTACCTATTCAGACCCCTACTGTTGATGGACAAAATCCTGCATTACCCATTATAAGGAATATACCATAGTTCCCATAGTTTAGAGTCCTTCGGGTCATGCAGGATTTTGTCCATCAGCAGTATATCCCGTTTAGGGTCTAGGCTTCAAGCTTAAGGGGTTTAGGTTGGCGTTTCACCCAAAGGCTCCTTGTATCTTTATAGTAGATACTTAAGCCCCAAAGTAGTCCGTATATAGGTACTTTAAGGCCTAAGATATATATATACTATGTGGCTATAAGGACTACTTTGGGGCTTAAGTATCTACTATGATGGTACATGGAGCCTTAGGGTCAGGGGATCTTGAGCAAAACGCGAGGTGAAGCATCGGCGCTGGCCACCCTCAAGGCCTGCGCGGAGCTCGCCCGCGCGGCTGCAGCCCGACTGAGTTGGGTTTCGTGGGTTTAGGGGGTTTAGGGGGTTTAGGGGGTTTAGGGGGTTTAGGGAGTTTAGGGGGTTTAGGTCTAGGTGGTTTAGGTGGTTTAGGGGGTCTTGGGGGTTTAGGGGGTTTAGGGGGTTTAGGGGGTTTAGGGGGTTTCGGGGGTTTAGGGGGGTTTAGGGAGTTTAGGGAGTTTAGGGAGTTTAGGGTTTAAGTTCGGTTTAGGGTGGAGGGTTTCGGGGTGCGGGGGGTGAGCTGTTTATGAAGACGGTAAAGTGCATGTATTTTGGTTCTGTTGGGGCTGTAGCCCTACCTATGAAGCTGTGCGTTCTTGGTCAACAGCCGCCCTCCTAAACGTTCCGTGGCCCACTCGGTTCAATCGATGAGGCGGACAGTGCCGTTGCGGATGTGGAGAGCGCACCGTGCGCGCAGCCGTGTGCTTTCCACGGGGGCAGGCAGGGAATACCGAAACCCGAAAGCTAGGGATCCCAAAAGCACATGAGCACAAGCATTTTATAGGGATATCCCCACCTTATTGGGCTTCATTCTAAGGGGGGTTTATATGGGATATCCTCTCCTTCTTCTTCCTTATGTGATTATTTGGGGCCCTATACAGTAGAAGCCCAAAAGTTGGAAACCCCAGAGCCTGCATCCTTACGAGTATTGTATAGGGAATCCCAGCACTATTTGGCCTTAATCCAGTTTCCAACTTTATGGGGTTTACTGTGCTCTTTTATTGGGGTACCCAAAAGGGACCCTAATTTTGACAACCACCTATGTGCTTCTTGGGGCCCTGTAAAGTTGTGCAGAAAGTGTGTCTGCCGACCTCTGGGGGATCTCTACGCGCATGGTTTGTGAGCATGCGGACACAGCTCCGTGATGACGAGTTCCCAGAGAGCCCAGTACCCCTTGACTAAGGAATATACCTTAAACCGTTAGGGGCGTTATATTACAATTTAAGATATAACCCTTAATTAAGGAATATACCTCAAATCGCTTGGGGCTTCATATTATAATTCAAGATATAACCCTTAATTAAGGAATATACCTCAAATCGCTAGGGGCTTCATATTAGGATTTAAGCTATATTCCTTAATTAAGGGGTATGGGGCTCTCTGGGTTGAGGGTGCCCGAGCGGTAGTGCAGCAGAGTCACAAAGTGACGGCAATGGACCCCTGCACACATGCCCCTGGATCTTGGCAAGTCTCGCAGTGGCAATCTCATGAGCCTTTCTCTCTATTTTTGTCCATTTCTCCATCGCTCGCCCTCACTCGAAGCAGTCCCAGCGCCTTTTACGATCCGCGTGGCTCGAAAGAGCCCCCACTCCAAAATCTAAGTCTAAATGAAAAGGCAAGAACCGATCTTGAGCCCTGCACCAGGATCAGAAAGAACCCCCAAGCCTAAACCCTAAACCCTCAACCCAAAGCCGCACCGTCCCTCCTGGCAGGCAAGCGCCCCATCCTCCGAACCCGTCCTCGGCCTCAGAAGGGTTGCAGAGTTCCGGGGCTTTTGAACGGGTTTGGGGTTTAGGGTTTAGGGTTAGGGTAACCCTAAACCCTAAACCCTAAACCCCTGCAGAATTCTGAAAGTTTGAGGTTTAGGGCTTAGAAGGCTTACAAAAGCTACCCTTGAGCGAGGCCCTGGATCCTTCAACCACTTACCCCTGGAGATGTCAGTTTTTTGTTTTGCGAGTTGCTTAAGATAAATCTGAATCATTAGCAATAGTCGTCCCTACGAGTCGCAATTCAAAGCTCTCGTAGAGAAACGTGCGAATCGACTTCGTCAGGCTTTCAGAGTGGGGTCTACCTAGAGGCTCCATAGTAGTTCCTTTTTGGGGATCCTATATGGCAATCCCAAACAGGAACTACTATATGGAGCGTATGGGTAGCGTTTGGGAATTACGGTTTAGTTTTCAGGGTCTCGAATTCGGGTCTCCCTTGCGACCTTGCTCGGCACAGCCGTAGGCCATAGACTATGTGACTTTCGGCTCGCCAGTTGCCTGGATGTTCAACGGCATGTCGTTTCATCATGCTGACCATGTGATTTTCATGACCCCCCTAGTCTGCCTCGACCAGTCCGAGTGGTCGCCAAGATGTGAACTCAAACCATTGTTGAGATTGAGTACAACACCCGTTTTGCCAGATTGGTGGCTGGAAAGCTTGTGGCGTGTGCTCCAACACATAAGGCGCTGTTCACATCACGAGTCATCATGTGCGTCCCACGTAACACAGCACAAAAGCTGATAGACTTGCCGAAAGCTGCCCTGCAGAGACCCATCATGCATGTAAGCCCTGAACCCTAGGCCAGCGCAAGCCCGTCAATGAAATCGACAGATCACAGCTTTTCAGTCTCGTCACGATTCGGGGCTTCAAGGAATGCCTAGTGTTTGTGGTAATTCAGTCAGTAATGAATTAATTAATAAGCCACCCCTTCCGGTAGCAAGGAGTACTGTGCTGTAGGGATCGTTGTCTTTCCAGAAATGGGGGTGGGTTGTTCACCAGGCGTGTACACTCGAAGCTTTGCCCAAATGCCGCTGTCCTGGACCCTCAGCTCCAGGCCTAGAACAGCAGTCTTCAAGCTCGAAGTTGAATTTAATGTTGAGGGTCCCAGTTCCTAAAGGTTTACCTTGGGGTACTTAGAAATGTTTGCTAATTTTGGGTCACTATAATCCTTAAGAAGCAGCCAAAAAGTTGATTTTTGCTAGGGTCGGTCATCTTGCTCCGATTCTCAGGCCGCCGCCCTTCACCCACCCTGGAGGGCCTCATGTCCTGCCCACCATCTTGTCCATGGGCGAGGAAGAGGAGGCGGGATGACCCAACTATGAAGCCTTCTCAAACTCCTGTGGAGCGGTGATCGAACTAGCTTTTCTCTCTTGAAGTGTTTGGGGGCTTTGCAGAAATTGCAGGTGCCAAGTGCCATGCCTTGGGATTTGGTGCGACCATGGTGATGGCCAGCGCTGCTGCTCCTGCTCCTGCTCCTGCTCCTGCCGCCTGCTACGGCGGCTGCTGCTGCTGCTGCTGCGACTACTACTACAACTACTGCTACCACCAGTGCTACTGCTACTGCTACCGCTACTGCTACAACTACTGCTACCACTACTGCTGCTGCTGCTACTCCTACAGGCATGCCTCATTGAAGCTGACCCAGAGAGCCCAATACCCCTTGGTTCAGGAATAGACCTTAAACCATTATAATTTAAGATATAACCCTTAATTAAGGAATATACCTTCAATATCCTTCAATCATTAGGGGCTTCATATTATGATTTAAGCTATATTCCTCAATTAAGGGGTATTGGTGCTCTGTGGGGAGTGGTCAGGAGCAAGCGCAGATGCAGCTTCTGGAGTTCGCAGAGCCCATCTTGGAGGCCTTTTTTAGTTCCTTAGGGTTTAGGGTTTCGGGTTTAGAGGTTTTGGGGTAGGGTTTTAGGGTTTAGGGGTTCAGAGTTTTAGAGGGTTTAGGGTTCAGGGGTTTGGGGGTCTAGGGTTTAGGGTTTAGGCCTAGTCTGTAGCAGGGAGAGGGGCCAGACATGGTAAGAGATCCTCTCACAGCTCCCTTCTCATCGATGTGCTAAACAGCGCCTCAAAGCCCTGCTTCTGATTACCAAGCCCCCCCCCACCCATCCCGGTGTGGGGTTGGTGCTTTCCAGTAGATGCCAAGGATTCTCGACTGGAGGCGTGCGGATATTGCCAAGCAGGGTCGGAAGTATTCTGCGTACAACTTGGTACTGGGCAATTACCTAACACCCCATTGTCCAAAATCCCACTTGAAGCTGCTTCTGGTGGATCTCGACATGATCGAGGCTGTTTTCTGGCAGGGGCTAGGGTTCAGGGTTTGGCAGCACAAGATTGCCTTCGAAAATCTCGACAGGCCGGTGGCCTCTACAAGAAAAATTTAACTAAGGGCAGATTAATGTCTTCAACAGCCGTGCAAAGCACTCAACTTCGGCTGAAAATCATCTGCTGAAGGTGTAGGAGTAGGTTTGGGATAGGTTTGGGGTCTGGGATTTCAGATTTAGGCTTGGTGTCGCGATCTTGGGGTTGGGGTTAGGGTTCATAGCAAGGTCGAGCACTGGTGCTGATGGCTACCATCAGCCTCATGGTTACCCAAGAAATCAGGAGCCAAAGAAGCACCAAACATAAACTTTCGGGTGGGGGGGAGTCCCTATCTTGTCTTAATTAAATCAAAGGCGAAAGGAGGGACCCTTAATGGGGACCCCTACCCTATAATGGTCTATATACTGGGTATATAATAGCTATGTTAAAGGTCTATACCTAGGGGTCCTTATTAAGGCTCCCTCCTTTCACCCTTGGATGAAAGAGGGGCTTATGGGCTATCCCAACCTATTGTTTTTGGTCGGGAGCCCTGTAACACCACAAGGCCACACGGCTATATTCAAACTCCAGACCCAAATCCTAGGCCCTATACCACCCTACACCCAACGTAAACCCTAAACGTTAAACCCTGCAGCCTAAGAAGAGTTTTGCACGAAAGAACACCCTAAGTTCCCCTAAACCCGAAACTCTAAACCCTAAAGGGGTTTAGGGCTTAAGGCCTAAACCCAAACCCTAAACCCTAAACACAGAGCTTCCCACGCCAGGGCTTGGTGCCCAACGGATCCTGCGACCAGTCTTGGCAGGGTTTCAGGCCCGGCTGCGGGTGGGGGCTCGGGGGACTTCGTAAACGGGTAGTTGTCAAAATTAAGGTCCCTGTTTGGGGTACCCTAAACAACAGGTGCCGTACTATAATAGGGACCCAAAAAGGGACCATACTTTTGACAACCACCCAAATAGTCAGAGTAGAGTTCCTTTACAGGGGTCTATAATATAGGGGCCTTAGTAATTAGAATAAGGTTCCTTTAAAGGGTTCCTATAAGGGCGACTATAAGGGTACTATAAGGGTTTTCGGGTTTTGGGGGAATAGAGTTCCCTTAATGGGGTCTATACGGGCTACTATAAGGGATACTATAAGGATTTAGTAGAGGGGCCTAAATACGTATATAACTTTTTTTTTGTTGGGGGGGGGGGGGGGTGGTCCTTGTTGCCAATACAGTGCACTGGGCCCCCAGACCCTCTTCCAATTGTTAAGGCCGCTACATTTGGAAATTTTCATAGAGTTGCAGGTATCATAACTCCAATTAGGATCCCGCCTAGGCAAATTTTTACTAGACATTTTACTTGCTTACTAGGTCCTTACTAGACCCTCCAAGTGTTTGCTTGAGCTTACATGGAATTTAGGCCTTCAGTGTCCAGCCTTTAGGCTTTAGTGTTTAGGGGTTCGAGTTTATGCGCTACCGTGTATGAAGCGGGGATCATTAAGGGTTTAGGGGGGTTTCAGGGATTGGGGCTGGGATTTAGAGCTCAGGGTTAAGGGATAAAGGGTTTGAGGATTTAGGATTCCTTATTGTAGCCATGATAGTTGTAGTAGTATAGTCTTCCCGAAAGCCCGGTCACAAAGAACTATTAGGGGAGTTCTAAGCCCACTCAAAACTACCCATGAACCTCCAGTTAGGGTCCAGTCAAGCCCCACTTGTAGCCAAGAGCTCCACGTGGAGGGGGCTCGCGGCCCCGGAAGGCTGTGACCTGAAGCCCCAAGAAACCGACATCTTGAGACTTTCTTATTTGGTTTTCCTTAATATATATATATATATACACACATACACATAATATGTATACATATATATATATATATAATGTGTATATGTACTCATGTAAAAGTTCTTAATTAAAGAGCTATATAGGTTATTTGGAGCTTAGGTCGGCCCCAAAAGCTCAAAGAACAGACTTAAGAAAAGTCGCAGAGGCCCCAGACCCCAAGAGCTTTAGGATTGTTGTTTAGGGGATGAGGCTCAAGGGGGGGACTTTAGACAACTTCTATTGGGTACGCGGACCTTTTCCTCAACTTCAACCGGGCTGAATTAAGCCCTAAACAAAGAAACTCGAATCCAACAAATGTAAACCCAAGACTCCTGATCCCTAAAACCTTGAAACAACTGATCCCCGGAAGCTTCTTGCCCAAAACGCCAGCCGCTGACAGGGCACCGCCGCAAAGTGCCGACGATAGCCTCTCAGATGCAAGAACTCTTTAGCTGCTAGCTTAGTACTGTAGCTGAGTGGACACACTTTACACTTCTTGGGATAATACTACCAACCATAAAACTGAAAGTGTACACATTTTGGGCTTATGAACTCAGCAACTAAGTTAGGGCTTAGGGGAACGAGTTTAGAGTTCGCGGTTTAGGGTTTAGAAGCTTCGGGGTTTTGGTCTTGTCGTCTACAGTTTAGGGTGTAGACGTTTGTGAACTGACTTAGAATTATGGGCTAAGATCTTCGGGGTTAGAATTTCGAGTTTGGGGTTTAGGGTTTCAGCCCAGGAATCCGACTGTGGTTCGCAGGCAGCTGGCTTACCCTGCTTGTTTCTGCACTTCTGCCATCAACACACAGCACTCACAACGGTTCAGGGTTCAGGGTTTAGTGGATATGAACCTATTTCGTGACCGTCCATCATGAGGAGATGCGATTCTTGTACGATTGTCGGGTCGAGGTGAGAAGCTCAACGCTGATATATCGCCACTTATAACTACCATAAGATACCCCAACTAATCCCCAAAGCCTCAAGCCTAAACCCTAAACCCTATAAACCCTAAACCCTAAACCCTATAGAACCCTTAAAGGAACCCTAAGCCCTTGGAAGAGGCGGTGAGAAAACCCAAACTCCGACTCCCGAAGCCTCTCTCCTGCTTGGAGATTCCCAGGGCTTACTTAGGGTTCCTTTAGGGGTTCTTTAGGGTTTAGGGATTAGTTGGGGGATATTTTTACGGTAGTTATAAGTGGGGTTATAAGTAGGGTCGTTTGGAGTTCTGGGGGCTTAGGACATCCTACACCTCAATCCCCAGATCCCAATCCTGAAAGTGTGCAGTTTGGACTGCTGGGATTGCAAGCTGTTTGACCTAGGCTCGGACAGCGGCAGTCGCAGCGGAAGCGTCGCTGCCCTGGAATTTAATCCTCGCAGGGGGGTTTTCAGGGTTTGGGGTTTAGGGTTCAAGATAGAATACCTGGACCTATATCGAATAAGAGCATTGTTATAGAAGTTTGGCCGTTTTGTTGGTTTAGGTAGGGTGTTCCTAGGGATTTATGTCAGGCCTGAGGGATGTCGATGTATGTTATGCCATAAGGGAGTTTCCGAAAATTAGGCCCTTAAAATAAGGATCCTACTATTTAGGGTACTATATTGGGGTGCCCTATTTTCGGAAACTCCTATATGTCAGCGGCACTGAGGAGAGACAGTATGCCATCACTCACTTTAATTGTTCAAACTCGACCCCGACATTTGCCATTAGGTCTGGGGCGGGTGCTTCAGGTCTATGGCTTAGTAAAGCTTCCTGATGGTTCCTTATCGTACGTATACAGCTATGACCTAAATAAGAACCTCCCTCAACAAAACATGTTAGGCGGAGGGAGGGGCTTGGGTTTGGTTTTGCGGTTACGGGTTTAGGCGGGTTGAAAGCAGGGTTTGGTTTAGTGTAAGGCTCAGCCCAAAACCCTAAAACCCAACAAAACCTAGGTTGTGCTTTGGGATCTTCTTAAGTTTCCCATACTATTTTGTAGAGAACCATATATAATAGTAACTAGTTTTCAGAGGGCTTAAAGGACAACCCGGAAACCCAAAGCCCTCAAATTTTCGGGCTTTAAAGATGGTGGAGCTTGTAGCTTGAAGGCTTCGTTGTTCGCTGTAAGGCTTGCACTAAGCCCCGAAACAGCAAGATTTTGCCGAAGGGCCCTTGAAAAAGGGATAACCCGTAAAGGGGGCGCATTTGAACCTTAACACCAAACGGTGAAACCCTAAACCCTTAATTCTGGACCCTTAACCCACAACCTTCCCCCTGTATAACCGTCATCGACCTGTTCTGACTCTGTTAGAGACCCTTTCTCGAGCGGTTATAGAGTCTTTATTATTGACCCTTTATATGGGGTTTCCGAAAATAGGGGACCCTAATATAGTACCCTAGATAGGAGGATCCTTATTCTAAGGACGCCTAAAATAATGTGCCCTAATTTTCGCAAAGTCCCATATAGACTCCTTACTTGGAGAAACATGGGTAGTTCTAAGTGGAGTTATAAGTCCCCTCATATGGGTCATAAGTATAGTTACCTTACTTAGAACCCTACTTATAACTCCCCATGAAGATCCAAGTAGACCCTAAAGCCTATACCCTTTTTGAGTCCCTATGGATCCCTTTGAAGGGAGCCATAAAGGACCCCTTATAACTCCGCATGAACCTCCAAGTAAGAGACTCTCAGGGAATCTCGGGTGCGTGCGCTAAGGCCGCGGCCGCGGAGGAAGAGTTCGAGCCCCCAGGCGAGTCGTCGGGCAATTTTTTGGGGTTTAGGAGTTAGGGGTTAAGGGTGGTTTAGGGTTTAAGGTTCATGCTTTAGGGTTTGGAGGTTTAGGGTTAAGGGTGGGGGGTTTAGGGTTAAGGGTTTAGGGGTTAAGGGTGTAGGGTTTAGGGTTTAGGGGGTTAGGGTTTAGGGTTGAGGGGTTTAGGGTTCATGGTTTACGGCCCACAGTTGACGTGGGTCTGGGGAAAATGATCGCAAAGTAGGGCTTCAGGGGTGAAGTGTTTTGGGGCGCTCGTGTCCGGTGTAGATCATGAGGCAGGGTTTTGCTCTCTGTTTTTTGCGGCTCCTTGTTGCATGGTTCCCAATTAAATAAAAATGAAGCCAGCATGTGGGACCTAAGTATAGCATTTGAACCGCTTAGGTTTTGCGGTTTGGGGTTGTGGAGGCTTACACGGGGTTTGGATGTCTCACAGGTATAGCTGCTGCAGGTGGATTTGTTTTCTGGTCACAGATGTGGGCTTTCAACCAAAGTTCCTTCACAGAGTCCCACGTAATGCCGCCCCTTTCAGTATTGGACTACGACCAGACAAAGATAACCGCCTGCTGGTAGTATTCAGAAGCTCAAGGATGTGCGCGATGTGAGTAATAGTCAGAGACCCTGTAAGTCACCGCTCTATCTGGCTCTCTGCTGTAGAGACGACTGCCGAAAGATCTTCCTATGTCCACAAGTTAGAGAGAGTGCCAAGCCCCCAAACTCTCATGCACCGCTTTCCGCTGTTATTCAAGTCCACGATAAGGCGTGGGTTTGGCACCAGGTAGAGTTCCGAACTCTGTATCATCAACGGACTTGCCGTCACATGGGAGTTTCCGAAAATAGGGGACCCTAATATATGACCTTAAATAGTAGGATCCTTATGATTAGGACCCCAAAATCCGGTAATCCCCCCTGTGAAGTTTTCGGGAGCAAGTAGACTTTTGGGTGAGGGATGGTGGGCACTGGCTCAGGGTTGTTTACACTTTGAGGGTCTTGGTTTTGGAACATTGTCCCCTAGGCCTTATAAAGCCCTAAAACCCTAGACCCAAAACCAAAATTTTATAAGGCCTAAAACCCCAGACCCAAAACCAAAGAAAAACCCAAACCTGAACTCAAAACCCTAAACCCTGTGCGGTGCCCTTATGACCCTTCGAGTACCCCTCATAATTCCCTTAGTCCAAGGGTAAAGGAGGGACCCTTAATAAGGACCCCTAGGTGTATACCCTTAATATAGCTATTATATACCCATTATATAGCCCATTATAGGGTAGGGGTCCCCATTAAGGGTCCCTCCTTTTCCCCTTTGATAGACCCTAAACCCTAAACCCTAAAACCCGAAAACTCGACCACCCTTCCTAAGGCCCTTGCCTCATAATTCTCTTTAGTGGAACCCGATCTCTGAGAGTCTCGAGCAGGCAGCGCCACTGTGCCGGCCAATGCCACCGGCCGCTTCATCTGCACGGCCGAGTTTAGGGTTTAGGGTGTAGTAAGGGTAATTGGAATAGGGTTCTTTTGGGGGTTGGGGTTTAGGGTTTAGGTTTTAGGGTTTAGGGTAAATGATTAAATAGGCTTCCTTTTTAGGGTGGGGTTACTATAAGGGATTGTCGGGGGGTGTAGTTTAGGGGCCTGAGTGATTAGACTCAGGTGTTGAGGCAGTATAGCAGACACATAGCAAGGAACCCTCAGGGCGGCGTAATCTTGAGGCCGTAATAAGTAGACTCGATTTGGGCTGGCATTTGGGCACACATGAAAATATAAAAACCCTGGGGAACAGCTTTCGAAGTACTACGGCCATCTACGGCCCCTGTGCTAGGATGCTTGTGGACATGGGCAGGGTGATCTCCGATGTTTTGCCACCCCTTCCCCAAGAAGAACAGCTTAGGATTTAGGGTTAGGGTTTAGGGTCTGGAATTTAGGGCTAGGGATTAGGGTAAGGAACAAGCTAGCCCCTAGTTCAACTAGACATGTTTAGGGTTTCGGGGTTTGGGGTCGGGTGGGAGGGTCGAGGATTAGGGTGAGGGATATGGTTTAAGGGCTTAGGGCCATAGGCGTTCAGGGTTTCATGTTTTTCGAGTGTTCCTTCTGACACCGGGAAGGCAGGGTGTTAACATGTCTCCCACCCTTAGGGCCTTAGGGTGTAGGGTTCAGGGAGCAAGCGGCTGATTTCATTTTTGTTGGGGGTTGCGGGGCCCAAGGCACCGTGGCGGTAGGCAAAAGCATTCTACCGTGACTCGAAGCCCGGAAGACTATGCATCACTCACCGGAACAGTGTCGACTGCCGTACTTTTGAAGCTTTGGTCCAGGGTTCATTGTTCAACGCTCTTGTGGCAGTACGCCTCACCGTTGACCACTACCTCCCAAGCACGAATTCTGCGCCCTATCCCCAACATGCAACTCCACTCCCGGCAAGTTAGAAGTTGAACCAGAGCCCTCGAAAATCATCAGCCAAGGGACACGACAGCACGGTTGTAAGTAAAAGTGATCGTTCCAATCGACAAATGAATGTTCCGGGCTTTGGTGATGCGGTCATCGGTTTTTGAGTGACATGACGGGCATGCAGGAGAAAACATCGCACGGCGGTTTACCCACGTTTTCATTGAGAGGATGTTTGCAATTTTTCTCGGGTAACCTACTCAGCTAACAGAGTGCTTCTGGGCTTTCTCTAGATTTAACGGCGTCGGCTTCTGATCATACATCATCAGTCTGAACCTGGTTCTTATGTTGTCAGTTTTCGATCCGCATTGACTGGTTATATAGGGTTTAGGGTTTAGGGCTAAAACCTCTTATGCAGGGCGGCATAGAAAAGCCTGAAGCCTGAACCTTTAAACCTGCAACTGCACCCGAAACCCCCAACTTGGAACCAAGAACCTCTAAAACTAAAGCCAACAACCTGAAGGCATTAGTCATTGCAGGATGCCCACCCTGACCTCAACCCTAAACCGACCCTGAACTAACCCGGAACCCCTACGCCCCACCCACCCCCAACCCCAATAGAACAAGCAAGCAACAACTACACAAGACAATATTTCGGGGCGCAGCCCTACAAAACCATACTTGCACAAAACCCGAACCCCAACCTAAACCCGAACACCCAAAACATCCTAAAAACTAAACCCTGAACCACAAAAAACACTAAAACAAAAATCAAAAATCTTCAAACACCCTAAACCTTAAAGCCTAACCACCCCTAAACCTTGAAGCCTAAACACCCTTCCCCTTTTCAAAAAAAAAGACAGCACGGGCCAGCCGAGGCCTGGCTCCAACGCAGCGCAGCGACGAGAGGCCGAGGTGATCAGCGCTCTCTTTGGGTTTTTTTGGGGCTTTTTAATAATGGTATAGGATTGAGGGTTTAGAGGTTTAGGATATAGGGTTTAGGGTTTCGGGTATATTTTTTTGATTTTTCGGTGCTTTATATGGGATTTAGGGTTTAGGGTTTCGGGTATAGGTTTTTGATCTTTTGGGGCTTTTGTGGGCTTTAGGGTTTAAGGTTTAGTGTTTAGGGCCTTATCATGGTATAGCGTTTGGGGCTTTATCGTGGTATAGGTTTTTGATTTTTTGGGGGCTTTATAATGGTTTTAGGGTTTGGGGTTTAGGAGTAACTCTTTATAATGGTATGGGGTTTAGGGCCTAGGGTTCAGGGTTAACAATCCTATCATGTAGGTTCTGGGAATTAAAACGGTGCGGTCATGGGCTTAGTCTAACACGTAAATAATCGTATTATGCAGCTTCTGGGTATTCTAGGGGTATGCATTCATGTGGGAGTTTCCGAAAATAGGGGACCCTAATATAGCACCTTAAATAATAGGATCCTTATTATAAGGACCCCAAATAAGGTACCCCTGCTTTTGGGAAACTCTCATGTGTTTAGTATGGCAACCCAAGGGCTCCGAATACCTGAATAGTAGGTTACTAGCCATATGGGTGGTAGTCAAAATTACGGCCCTTTTTTGGGTACCCTACATATTAATAGGAACCCAAAGAGGGACACTAGTTTTGACAACCACCCATATAGTATTTAACCCAGCAACCCATTATTTATGTATGTGGAGGTCTAGGGATAAGTAATGGTCGCATTATGCAGGTTCTGGGCAGTAGGTATATAGATGTAGATACAGGTTGTTGTTTATATATGCATATGTATGTAAGAGACCAGCTGATGGACTGGACCACCGCAGCTTTGGGCTCAATCCACGTGGAGCTTCTCGTGCAGCCCTCTACGGGGCGACTTCCGCCCCTGATAAACAGGTAAAAGTCAAGGGTCCTTGGAAAAAGCATGTCGCGGACAAAGGGTTCGGACTGGTGGATGGGCTGGTCGCAAACCGGTCACAAATGGGGGAGGGGCTGGTCCGATTGGCCACAAAGCAGTGACCAACGGGTAACAAAGAAGGAGACGGAGGAGGAGGATGGCTCCTTGTTGAAAGGAGGTTCCGACTGGTGGAGGGGTTGGTCCAATTTGCCAGCAAACAGTTACAAACAGGCAATTAAAGAGGAGGCGGAGGAGGAGGAGGAGGATGTGCACGAGGACGGCACCTTGTACGGCACCTTGTCAAAAGGGGAGTCCGACTGGTGGAGGGGCTGGTCCGATTGGCCAGAAGAGGAGACGGCGGAGGATGCGCCGGTGGACGGCTCCTTGTCCAAAGGGGAGTCCGACTGGTGGAGGGGTTGGTCCGACTGGCCAGAAAGCAGTGACCAAGCGGTAACACAAGAATCGCAGGAGGAGGATGCACAGGAGCACGTCTCCAGGTCGAAAGGTGTGAAAAGGAAGAAACAACGTAACAACAAGGGCAGGCCAGCAGGGTCGGGGACGGTTTCCAATGCCAGGCGGCTGAGGTTCCAACAAAGAGGAGCCGACCGTGAAGAAAAAATAGTTATTGAACGCAGCGCAGACCCCTTGCTGAAAGGGGGTTGCCAGTTCGATGCCGTCCTCCAGATTTTGAGGGAGCCCACTAGCTGAGGAAAATACCCTAAGTCTTGCCAAGCCCTCTTACGTATATGTATATCTGTATCCGAATGCTTGTGTATATCTGTACATATGTAATTATATACATATATATATACACAAACATGTATGCGCAGTACTGCATAGGCAAAGAATATCGGGCTCCCTGGCCTTTGTTACTCACAAGCTTGGAAAACTTTTCGCAAGGCCTCTGGAAAGACTTTCCCGTGCTGCCCGGAAAAAGAGCGTTCCTTCCGATCCAAAGCAGTCATGCAAAGCTGTGGAAGTCAGGTTCAGGTTGTCTCACGTTTTTATGGAATATGTGCATCGGTAAAATGAAAAATAACTTTGTGGAATATATGCATATGGTGCAAGCTACATGTACGAGCGCTCTAAGCCCAAGGACCCTGTAGAAGCCTGACAGATTCCGATGCCAGGGAAGCACCGGTGGCCGCTTCTCCCCCGAGAGCACCTTCTGTTCCCCCGCCGAGACGAGCGGCAGAGGCATATCTTTTGTTGAAGGTTCGAGTTGCAAGGGTTCGTGCAGGCTTTTGTAGTTGCACCCTTGTTATTCACATGTCCCGAACTATTCCTGAGCGCAAGTAAACACTCAGGATTGTTATTATCACCACCTTCACACTACAATTCTGCCGTTGGCCGCTGAGTTCTACTTCCAGTCGTGGACTGTACTTCTGTGCCCGACATAGACCAAAGACCCCTTTCCAAGCATACAGGCCCCTACATAAAGTCGACGCTGCTAGTACATGTGTGCATGCGCATGTCGTTGCAGTTTCTGTGCATATCATGTGTACCGCGGTTGCGCGATTAGTGGTTGTATGAGCGAGTGAGGTGGGTGAGTGAGTGAGCGATTACATGAGTGGGCGAGTGACTGACTGACTCACTGAATGAATGAATCCACGGATCAGTGAAGCACCGAGCAGCATTCAACTGAATGAACGGATGCATGGATGGATGCAGATAACAGCTGGAGTGTATAGCTGCTGCAAAAGTGTATGAGGGAATGAACCCATAAATGAAATGAGTATGTAAATCGACACATGCAGATACATGATACATGCAGAGAGGGGTAGACAGATTAGATGAAGAAAAGGCAAGCGAATACACAAATAAACCAAGTTTTATAAGACATAAGCAGGTAGATTAGGGAAGAAACGAACAAACAAGCAAGTAACTGTACATATATGTATATACATACACGTACGCACACATACCATAATCACATGCGTGCATTCGTGCATGCATACATGCATTCATACATACTTTCATACATACATGTATGTACGCAATATTCACACGTACACATCTGCCACCTTAAGATCTTCCTTGTGCGGCTTGGGCCGTAGCATTGCCGACTTGGCTTACTATAGGGGCCTAAATAATTACCAATACTATTTTGGGGGTTCCTTGTTATAAGTACACTATGAATGGCTCCGAAACCCTATGTTAATCAGTAAGGCCCCTATATTAAGTGTGATCAGCCTTTTTTTGCATTGTTCTTTGTGTAATAGCGACTCCCGGCTTCTAACACTATCCTATTCCTGCCATAGGGGCCTTAATAAATAGAGTAGGGGTTTGGGGCCCCTTATACTTTAACTGTAATAAGGAACCCACAAACCACTGTAAGTAATGATGTATACCCCTATATAATTGACCTAAACGCTCACTCTCCAACCGTAAACCCTACACCTGAAGCCTTCAGCTCAAGTCTGAAACCCCTCAAACGCAATATTGGGAGTTGCAGGCATCCAGGGGTGGTTGCCAGCGAGCGCGGTCGCTGGAAGCCGGCCGCGAGGCAGGAACGGGAAAGCGACGATTTTGGGTCTAGGGGTTAGCATTCTTTCTTGTGACTTAGGGTCTGAAAGGTGTTTCGACTTCCAGCTTCCATTTCTGTTCCTTTGTCTATTGTAGTTTATCTGGCTTTCTTCTGGGGATCTCGTATATAGTCGCCTGTGGTCAGGAGGCAAGGCTGTGTGGCAGTTCGAGGCTTGAGGCTTGGACGGCCCTGGCACCTGCCGCAGAGCCTGCTGCAAAGTCGTACTTAGAGGATCATGGGACTTAGTAACGAGGGTTATAAATAAGGTATATAACTATACTTATATCCCCAATTAAGGTACTTATAACCATACATACTAAGTCCCATGATCCTCCAAGTAGATATACGAAGCCTCAATCGAAGGCCGAGAGCTTGAGACCGACATGGGAGTTTCCGACAAGTAGGGGTACCTTAGTTTGGGGTCCTTATAATAAGGATCCTACTATTTAGGGTACCATATTAGGGTCCCCTATTCTCGGAAACTTCCAAATCATGAATATGGAACCGTTAGCAGCAATAAGACCTTTATGGAACTGGAACTCTTGCAAGACCCTCGCATAGAGCCCTTGCAAGACATAATGTTTCGGGAGCCGACCCAAGAATCTGCACTTCTCTTCCCTAGACAGTCCAAAAACCCAACCCCTGGACCCTCGGCTTTTCGTTTTTTGGGGGATGCTGGGCAGTTATAAGGGGTCCTTTAAGGGTCCCGTTAAAGGGATCTATAGGGATTCTATAAGGGTATAGGGTTTAGGGTTTACTTGGAGGTTCATGAGTCTGCAGTTTCAGTGGGGTGTTATCCGCATTAGGGGACTTGTATCCCTACTTATACCCACCCATGAACCTCCAAGTAGGCCCAAAACCCTATACCCTTATAGAGTCCCTATAGATCCCTTTGAAGGGACCCTTAAAGGACTCCTTATAACGACCCATGAACCTCCAAGGAGCGTAGGGAACCCAGGGTCTAGGTCTGTCCGAAGGTCCCGGCTGCATCGCCCGGCTTTGGCGCGCAGGAGGTGGGCCTGGATCAAACCCTCAGGGTTTAGGGTTTAGGGTTCAGGGTCTGAAGGTAACAGGGTTTAGGGTTCAGGGTCTAAAGGTAACAGGGTTTAGGGTTTAGGGTTCAGGGTTCAGGGTGTAAAGGTAACAGGGTTTAGGGTTTAGGGTTCAGGGTCTAAAGGTAACAGGGCTTAGGGAACAGTCGGGTACTTGGTTTTAGCATAGTAATGCTGTAGGCTTGTGCTTGAGAGTCTTGCGAGAGTATGTGTTTAGTCGGCACCTAGGGGCTACAGCCATTATAGCAACTTTATCCCGGCAATCTAAGCGCCTTACTTTTCAAACGACCCTAACTCTTAGACCCTAAAACCTGGCGGACTACAACCAGACATCCTAAACTAGCCTACTTGGAGGTTCATAGTTAGCTATAAGTACTTCTAACTGCCCAAGAACCTCCAAGTAAGCCTAAACCCTAAACCCTAAACCCCTTTAAATCATCAAAAACAGACCCCCAAATGTGAGACCCGATACTGGGGGTCGCAGAAACGGGCAATAGTCTCCCGTGTTGTCATCATGATGTTGTCGTACGACATACCAGAATGTGCTTTCATGCGTCTTAACCTACTATACTATACTGTGATGTAGTAGAACACACTTCAGATCATTAGTACTATAGTTCCATATAAAACTGCAGTGTACCATAGTTTGCTTTAGTTGCACTAGAACCCCATCCTAACTCCTATCTCTCAAAACTGAAGCCTCAACCCCTCATTCTGTAAGCCATTCTGGGAGGTCGACTAACAATAAATGTACATTAGGGACAAGCAGCATAAGCATTCTATGGGGATATCCCTACCTTATTGGGCTTCTTTTTAGCGGCTTTATAGGGGATATCCCTAACCTTACTATTTTTGCTTATGTGCTCTTTTGGGGCCCGAGTACAAGCCTTCAAACCTGAAACCGAAAACCCCAAACCCTGAACCTAAAACCCGAAACACTGAAACCCAGAACCCCGAACCTAAACCCTGAACCCCTCAACCCGGAATCCTAAACCCCAAACCCCATAAACTGTAAACTCTAAACCCCTAAACCCTAAACCCTGCCCTAAGCCCGGGAGCTGTTTTCCAGGTCTTCGGAAGCTGCACACTTGGGGCTATAAGCAAGTTGACGTATGGTTGCTAAGGGTTTAGGGTTTAGGGTTCAGGGGTTAGGATCTAGGGCCTTTAAGTGATCCAGGTTACTAAGTACCATGATCATCGAGGGTTGAGACTGCCAGGTTTTTGTGGATTTCTTATCGAGTCTTAGTCAGATGAGCTAAGGCTTTTATGTAGGGTTTGGGGGTTTGGAGGGTTGAGGAGGTTTGAGGGCTGTTGCCATTTTTTCCTCAACTGCTTACAGCTCCTGATCCAGGAGTTGGTGCAGGCTTAGGCGTTAGGGCGTAAGGCCTGTAGTATCTTGGCTTGAACAAAAAGAGGCCTTCTCAAGGATCCTGATTGCAGTAAAGTCTCAGTTGAAGGTTCAGCCCTTAACCCGAAGGGGTGAATCCTGGCTTTGCCCTGTACCCCTAACCCTAAACTCCAAAACCCAGGCGGGGATCCGGGATTGTTTAGGGTTTAGGGGTTTAGTGTTCGGGTTTAGGGGTTTAGGGGTTCAGGGGTTTAGGGTTTTAGGGGTTTAGGGGTTTAGGGGTTTAGGGTTTAGGGTTTAGGGTTAGGTGTTTAGGGTTTAGGAGTGTTTAGTGCCGTCGGACTCCTTTCCAACGACGTACCTTGCAAGGCGGTCGCTGCACCACGGCAAGGGCCTCAGGAAGGGGTGGTCGAGTTTTAGGGATTTTAGGGTTTGGGTTTGCGGTTTTCGGGTTTAAACCCTACATCCCTAAACCCTCCTATGGATCCCAGGAGTTTCCATAACATAGTACTCTAGATAGTAGGATCCTTATTATCAGGACCCCCCAAAATAAGCTACCAAGGTTTGGGGTTTAGGGGGGCTCACTTACAAGAGCATGTTGCAGGAAGTTCTGCTTCTCCTTGACCCTGCTTCTTGTGTGCATTCGTGACTATTCAGCAAATGTTTTTGTCGTGATACCTTCCAAGCAGCGACATGCCATGACCCTTTAGACTCAAACTTGCTGAAACTCCTACCAAGCCGTATCACCCTGTAGTGAACCCCAGAAGGTTCAAACATGGATTCAGAATGACTATATTGCCGGGATCCGCTATACTTTACTATTACCGCAGGGGCATGAGGAGAATGATGTTCCAACTTTCTGGCTTCAAACCCTAAGCCCTAAGCCCTAAACTGCTGTTCATGAGGGTCCTCAGATCTGCAGAGATGGAACACCAAAGGCCATCGCGGGCTGCCACAGGGCCAGCAGTTGCCTGCGATATGCGGCAATGTCACACTGTGGCTGCATTTGTGCCCGCCCGAATTTCCAGTCCAGCGAAGACAACGGGAAGAGAGGTGTGATGCCCTCAGCTGGCTCGTGTGACGGCTTCCATGCGGGTGCAGATAGCAGGTATCGGTATCATGTTTAGCGTCGACGGCAGGAAAAGGATACAAAAGACGATCCGCACAACGACAGACCTGCCGCAAAGGCTACGTGGATGTTGCCAGCATTTGCCTGCGATATGCGGCAATGTCACACAGTCCCTGCATTTGTGCCCTCCCGAATCTGTAAGAGCAACTGTCGTGTAGTAGTAGTCTTTAAAATCGAAACTCCAAAACCCTAAACCGCAACAACCCAACCCCTCAATCCAAACCCTGAAACCCCAACAGCCCTTAACCTTGACGCATTGCCCAAATTCGTATATGATAGGATTTTCACATTTATTCTCAGGTTCGGTGAGATAAGCGTGAAGTATCTTGACATAAAATCCAAAACATGTGCGCTGTTTTAGATAGCAGTCCGTAACATAGAAGCGTGAATACATGTGTTTAGACTCTATTCCTTGGGGCGTCTGCGTACAACGGTTGAGCAATGAAATATAAGACAATGTCATATCATAAAAATACACTATATTATCAATTTATCCCAAGACCCTATTCTGATTAAAGCCACCCCCCCTTCCCCACCCCCAAAAAAAAAGTGCATTCCGAACCTGGCCATAACTCTCGGGGCCGCCACCTGATTTCCTGACCCAGACCCCTGGGCCCTGCACGATATAGAAAGTTCAAGAATGCAGCACCCCTGATTTTGGACCCTATACCCTTTACTACGAAAGGGCACTTTATACGAATTTCCTTTGAGGGATTTACCTTTTGGATCCTCTCCCAGGAGACTAGGTAATCTGGGGGTCTGCATAGGCTAGATTATCATAGTCTTGCAGTTTTGATTCATGAGTTGGGTAGTTCTCCAAATTAGGGGTCCCTTTTCGTACTCTACTGGGGACCGAAAAAGGGCCCTCATCCTAAACCCTTAACCCTAAACCCTAAGCCCTGAACCCTAAGCCGAAAAGCCAAAGCCGTTCAGTACGTGAGCCCTTTCCTTTCAGGCCAATGTCCAAAGTCCCTACCATCAACGTGCCGCCGATGGTGACCATGGTTCCCAGCTTGGCTTTCCTCAAGATTTAGGGTTCAAGGTTTGGGATTTAGGGTTTGGGGTTTAGGGTTCAGGGTTGAAGGTTTGGGCTTCATGTGCCGGGGCTTACGGCTTTTCCCGCCTCATCCCTTAACTTGCTTTTTGAAACAGCGACCGTGACTAGCATCGTCGTCGTGGTCATCCTCTTCGGCTACAGTCTAAGGATCAGCATCGCCAGCATCGCAAACGCCATCGTCATCTTCGTCATAAGCAAATCGCCAAAGTAATCACCAACATGGAGCACCATCATAACTACTGTAGGCACGCCGCCATCTTCCATCTCACTCACCATGATCACCAGCAACCACCTCAGTTGAGCCGGAAGTGATCTTTGTCGTGGTGGTCACCTTTGCAGCAGTACTAATATTCGTAGTAGTAGAGCAGTCATCGTCGTTGTGGTCCTATTTGTCGTGTTGTCGGGGCGGTCGGGGTTTCAGTCTCGCTGTCGGAACCTTCGTTTAATGGTGTGGCAGCATCGATAATGATGATGTTGTTGATGTTGTTTTTGCTGTTGTTGATGAAGATGATGATGATGATGATGACTATGACGGTTACGGTGATGGTTATTATGATGACGATGGCGTTGATGTTACTGATGAAGATGAAGAAGATGATAATGAGTGTCAGGTGGACGGTGGCCGTCACGAGAATGACAATGATGCCGGTTGTGTCAAAAGTGCCATTGACTGTTTTTGCTGCTGAACGCTTTCACACCCTGGTGGCTGTGTCGTACTCCGGTGTATCTTCGTGAGCATTTGGCTTGCAACCTCAGAGAGGAGATCTTGGCAACGCAACCCGAGTTTAGCTTTCAAGGCACCTTCCGGGCAATGGCAGGAGAGGCCGCAACGATGCTGGTCACTTTGTCATAGTTGGGTAGCATTTTACATGTTTTGGTTACTAAATCCTAATAAGGGATAAAAAATGTACATTCTTAATATTACCCTAAGGGTCCATGTACCTAAAACAGTATATACATTGGCCTTACACTTTCCCCTATATAGGTACATTGGGGCCAAAGTATATACTATTTGGGTACATGGACTCTTAGGGTTCTCCCAACCATGAACTAGGTCACCCTCTCCCACTTACCCACGACGTCCTTCGACTCTCTCGGGGTGGAGAAGCGGCCCGATAGCCTCGACACCTCTTCCGGCGACAGTGAAGTTGGAGGTTCATGGGTAGTTATAAGTGGGGGTATAAGTTTAAGGGGTTTAGGGTTCCTTTAAAGGGATCTATAGGGTTTAGGGTTTAGGGTAGTTATAAGTAGGGTTATAAGTAGGGTAACTATACTCATAACCCCTTGAGGGGACTTATAATCTCACAGGATCCTCCACCCAGAGCCCTGAAGCCCATAGCCCTATGCCCGAAATACTCTGAACCAGAAGCCCTCAACCCTATACTAGACCTGAAGGAATCTACGACAGTGAAGGACCTGCAAGCCCCAAAAAGTCCGAAGCGCTACGCCCCAAGCTCTCTGAAGCTCGAACCTCCAAGCCCCGAACTCCAGAGCCCTAAGACGTCAAGCCTAAATGGGAGTTTCCGAAAATGGGGGTACCTTATTGTGGGGTCCTTAGAATAAAGATCCTGATATTCAGGGTGCTATATTAGGGTCCCCTATTTCGGAAACTCCCAAAGTAATTCCTACCGAAGGAATCTACATCCCCGCAGACACTGCTCGGGGCTCCACTCCGCTCGACTGGAAAGCATGGGGCACAGCGCTGAAAAAGGCTCCCCGCCTCATGAAAGCGGGTTGAGGGTATAGGGTTCAGGGCTTTGTGTACCACAAGGCGAAACACTTTTGTCATGATATCGTAGTAATGTAATGAGTCGTAATTAGTTTTCCGGCAGCTTCTAGAGAGTGTTTCTGCGACCTACAAGTGTCAACGGCATGCCAACATACCAACTGTTCTTATAACGCTGGCAAAATCCAATAATATAGGGGCTTCCATAATTACCTATACTATTTATTTTCGGGGTTCCTAATTATGATTTATAGTCAGTTTTTGTATTAAACTGACCAAAAACCCTATTCAAATTATTGAGGCCCCTATATTATGGTTGGGGGGTGTTGAGTGTCGAGAATAGGTCTTACGGGTGATTTTTGGGTTAGGGTTCATGAGTCGGCAATTACTGCTCTGTGCTTCGAGCAGCCATTCGGGAGTGACAAGCACATTTCCAGAAAGCAGAAATCCCAAACAGTAACTACCGTGCAAGCCGTACAAGGCACTATCTATCTAGCTATCAATCTAGCTATGTCTTGCAGGTTTGGGGAGCATCCGACTGGCACTTCGGTGGTCGCGGGAGCTTGGGCATTGTGATCACGACCCCCAAACCGACGCACAGTGGCGCTGAATGCGACTTCGGGGTTTAGGGCCGCTGCCAGACACCTGGAACTCTTTGGGACACCGGTGATGCTGGATGTGTCAAACTTTTATGTTCCAGCGTGGGGGTCCTTACAATAAGGCCGCCATGCAATACACCGTCAAGATGGAATGCCCATGTTTGGGAAAATTCATATGTACAGCTTCCCTACACCCTGAGTCCCTAAACCCTAAACCCTAAAGCCTAGACCCGAAAGCCAAGAGCATGTACTGCTTCGAGCCTGTAAAGCTGCCTCCGAAGCTTTTATTGACCTGCGCGTCTGAATTTGGAACTTCGATTTTGAATGAACTTCGGCCGTGATCGTTGAAACGTGAGCCGGCTTCCCAGAGAGCCCATTACTGTGGAATATAGAAGCCTGAGCATTACTCCTTCAGTTTAGTACAATACTAAGTACATGGCATAATACACAGCCCCCAGAATTCAACTCAAATTGCTTCTAAGGCTCCTATATTAAATAAGCCGGTATTGGGTTCCTGGCTTTTGTGTACGGCTGAATGAAACAGCTTTGTGTACAGACAGACCTTGTATGCTTCACTTGCACGGCTGGAAGGATTCGACCAATCTCTACGCCAAGAATGGCAATGCTGAGAGCAGCCCTGACGGTTTCCAAGATGACTGTCCTCAGCATCGTCCTCGTCGTCATCATCGTCAGTATCAGGATCAGAGAGCATCACCACTCCCACCAGCATCAGCGTCATCATCACTATCATCACCATCATCGTCACCAAGACCAATAATACCTTCAGAGAATAACCATCTGCACCAGCAGCAGGAGCAATGTACCATCCTCATGGCTGGACTAGTCGTAGTTTCCGTCGTAGCAGTGGCAGTGGAAGTGGTGGCAGTCGTCGTCGCAGCCGATGTGGTAGTAGTACGGGTAGTGGTAGTTGTAGGGCGGATCCGGGAAAAATGTTGGAAAAGCATGGCAGGGCCAATAGTTGCGCATGTTAGCATGCTTTAACATGGCATTAGCGTTATGATGATGTTCGGAGCAACAAAAAGATGCGAACGAAAGCCCTATGTCTCTGTGCGGACGTATTTGTTGATTTTCACAGGGAGCTGCAACGGTAGCACGCGCTGGAGGCTTGAGGCCCGATTCTTCACAATGTGTTCTTTAACCCCGCGAGCAGAAAGTCCGTTTGACTGTGCAGCTGCATGGACGTTATCGAGTTTTGGGCATGGATGCACTTGCCAATGGATGGGTTGGTGGCATGGACGTTATCATGGTCTGGACATGGATGCAGTGGCCGATGAATGGGTTGGTAGCATAGACGTTATCGTGGTTGGGGCATGGATGGCAAGCCAAAGTCGGAACGATGCAGGCCTCAGCGACGGTAGCGGCAGGAGTAGCGGTGGCGGTGGCGGTAGCAGTAGCAGCGGTAGTGGCCGTAGCGGCCGCAATAGCCCCAATCAGCCGGCAGTGGGGTCCGTCGTCGCCATCCTCGTCCTCCTCGTCCTCGTCCTCGTGCTTGCGGCTGGTTTTGGTGGTAGTAGCCTCGTCGTCATCAGTTCAGTGCTGCTGCTGCTGCTGCTGCTGATGAAGCTGACAGTCATGAGTGTCAGGCGGATGATGGTCATGTCGACAATGATATGCCGGTGATGATATTAGGTTTTTGCTGATTGCTTTTTCGTCGTGGCTGCTGTCGCACTTCATTGTATCTTCGCGAGCGTTTTGCTTGCATCTTCAGGGAGAAGACCCTGGCAACACAACCCGAGTGTAGCTTTCAAAGCTCCTTCCTAGCAATGGCAGCCTTCTGGGCAATGGTAGGAGAGGCCGCGATGATGCAGCGCTGCCAAGACGACTGCGTGAAGTGCTGCGGTTCATCTCTTGAGATGGAGAAGAGGCTCGATGGCCTCGATACCTCTGCCAGCGACATTGAAGGACCTTCAACCCAGAGCCCTAAACCCCAAAACCCTATGCCCGAAATACTCGGAACCAGGAGCTCTCAACCCTATACTAAACCTGAAGGAATCTACATCGTGACAAACAGCGATCGGGGCTCCATTCTTCTGGACTGGAAAGCATGGGCCACAGCGCTGGAAAAGGCTCCCGGACTACTGGACAATAAGCAATCACACAGACGCACAGTGATGCACATCACGCATTTTCCATGATCGTTATACGGCAAAAACTCAAGAAGCTAGTTCCATGAAGTGTTTCACCGATGCACATGCAAGCATATGCACGCGTGGAGCTCCGAAACCACTATCATGATATCATGCGAACAGCCACAAGCCTGCAACACTTGATGACAATGTAGCCGTATCTCACCTTGAAACACCAATCAGCACATGGCAACAGACCATGCAATCACTGCAAAATTTCGAAATGTTCCAGCCGTCTGTGTGTGTGTGTGTGTGTGTGTGTGTGTGTGTGTATGCGTACTGTCACACATGCATGCATGCTTGCTTGCATGCAGGAACTTGCCTGTTCACGATATGACCTGACATGCCTACCCCTCCTACTCAGCTCCGTTTCATGTTGTACTGCACCATAATCATAAGCCCTGAGGCAGCCTCTTCCATGCCCTTCAGGTTTGGGGAGCATCCGACTGGCACTTCGGTGGTCGCGGGAGCTTGGGCATTGTGATCACGACCCCCAAATCGACGCACAGTGGCGCTGAATGTGACTTCGGGGTTTAAGGTTGTTGCTGTAGGGATTCCTCCCAGACACCTGGAACTCTTTGGGACACCGGTGAGGCAAGACCTGTGTCCTGGATATTTCAGAATTTTGAGTTACAATGTGCCGTCCTTACAAAAGGGGTGCCATGCAGTGCATTGGCGAGAAGTGAAGATGGAATCCTAGTGTTTGGAATACTTTCCATGTACAGCTTCCGTCATGTAAAGGCTCGTCCGAAGCTTTTGTTGACCTACGTGTCTGAATTTGGAACCTCGGCCGTGAGTGAATATCGGCCGTCCAGCATTAAAGCGTGAGCTGACTTCCCCATCGGAAAGCCCACTCAACCATGGACCTCAAGATCAAACAGGGGATTAGGGTTTAGGGTTTGGGGTTTAGGGGATTCCTCAAAATATAAGGGAACGTCTTTGATCCGCGTGCAACGGTCTCCCTGGTTTTTCGTGCACGGCTGAGTAAAACAGCTGTATGTACAGACGACCTGTCAGGCTTCGCTGTCAGCTGTGCAGTTAGAAAGATGGGCCCTGATTTATAGCCCTCCCCCTTTGTGGGATTTAGGATTTAGGGTTTAGGGTTAATGTAACGAGGATCCTAATCGCATGCGCTTAAGGAGGTGTTTATGCTTTAGGCGGTTCGCATGAAGGGAAACTCCGATTCTGCTGTGTCTCACATGTCGGGCCGTGGGAAAGGGGGCCTTCATAGTCAGAATCTGGTCCTGAGCATATTCTGGGATAATGATACTAAGAAACCATGAGGAATAATATAGACAATTTATTTAGAATCAAAGTAATGAAACCACAAGATCTGTTTCTTGCGACGTTCAGGCTTCATAATTCGAATAGCCCTGTCACCCTCCGCCGATGTTAAGTCCCCGACGTCGGTGTGGCGATCTGAAATGGATGCAGGAATGTATGGCCTGCAGCTTCCCGTGAATCTTCTTGTTTCAAGTTTTTGCCTCCATGAATGTAACGTGTTTAAGAGCATTTCACGGGTTTACCCATAGGCTCCAACTAGTTCCTTGTTGGGAGTACCCTATAGGACCCTAGATATGAACCCCAAAAAGGAACTATATACTATGTTTGCAGTGCTTTAGCGCCCAAAAGCCTTTAGCGCCCTGAGAATTCGAGTCTTAAACACCAACCCTAAACCCCAAAGCCTAAACGTCCCCACCCTGAACTTCCAACACTAAGCCCCAAACCCTTCCTCAACTCGCCTGAACCCCGAGCCTTCATGTTAACCGGCTTAAACACCGTTCACGAAAAGCCCTTCAACACCGTAAGCAAAAGCAACTGCATCTACCCCAAGCCGCAGAGGTGCAGCAATCTCAGCCGACCCCAGCACAGAACACACCGACTTCGATGTCGAGGCCGAGACATTCGGTGTGCCGCCTTCCGGATGTTGTATAAGGCGAAGAGCATTGTAAGGTCTCCATACGGGTGCCTTCTGGCTTCTAGAAAGGTTCTATACAGGTTCTTGACGGTACAAATCATACAGCCGATGGGCAATGTGCTCCATTTTCCAGTGCAAGGAATACGTCGTAGTTCCTACAGCTTAGCATACTCAACTGCATGTTTAAACTGATGTTGGAGCTTACGGAAATAGGGGGCACTGTTGCACAAACCCAAAACAACAGTATTCTCCTCATTCTTGGGACCTGAATTTCGACGAAGCAGTTTCAGGGTTCAAAACCCTAAACCCTAAACCTTAAACCCTAAGCAGGTTGGGGGGTGTTTAGCACGCTCTCTGCGGCTCCTGAGCTTTTCTTTGGTCTGTCCTGCAGGGGTCGCTTGTTGAACGTGGTGGGGAGGAGCCACGGTTTTGGATTTAGGGGGCATCTAGGGCTTACTAGGATGCCCGGTAGTACCCTTATCCCCTTTTTGTAGTCCTAGGTTCCTTATAAAAGTTACCCAATACCAAAAACGGAGCCCCTTTGTATTCCTAGCTTACTGGGCATCCTAGTTTGTTTAGGGTTTTAGAGTTTAGGGTTATGGGTTGAGGGTTCAGGGTGGTAGGGTTTAGGTTTCTGAAGCCCAGAGATCAGAAATTTGGCTGCTTTGGGGCTTTCGATGTTCGGGTGTTGGATTGCTCTGGGCTTTCAGGGGGTTAGCAATCCTAGTATCGATTGTTATCAAGGCGCCTACATTAATAAAGCCTTATGTAAAACCTACTGAACCGGACAAAACTCTATCAGAAGAGCTGTTCTGATTTTAAGGCCCGTGTATGCTGAATGCTTACTGCTCGTTGGGGCCTTGAGGCTAAGCATAAACTCTAACCCCCAGGTCCCAACATTCTATATTCCTGTCTCTGCTTGGAGGTTCATGGGGTAGTTATAGGTGGGGTTATAAGCAGGGTAGCTTTACTAAACTTATATCCTGTAACAACTAAACTTATACCCCGTATCTACTCATGAACCTCCAAGTGACCTCTAAGTTCGGAGTCCCTACCCCTACCGAGCCTTTCTTTAAGCCTTCTGGCATAAATCCGTCCTAGCGGTTGATATACATCCTGCATTACTTTAAGGACCCTAAACTATGGGAATTATGGTATATTCTTCATGTTGAGTCATGCAGGATTTATATCATCAACCGTAAGCCCCTAAACCTTCCTGGCAGGTCTCACACGTGCCAAAGCCCCTTGTCACGGTCGAGAGCTTGTGGCATCGGGAGGCCAACCCCGAAAGCATAAAGCCTACTTGGAGGTTCATGGGTAGTTTTTAAGTGGGGTTATAAGTAGGGTAATCATACTTATAACCCGTACAAGTTTAGTATAAGGGGCTTCATAATAACTCCACTCGTAGCTACCCATGAACCTCCAAGTACGTAACTTCGGTGTCGGCATTGTTGGGGTTGTCGGGTGTACTATAGTCTCCTTAGGATTCTTGTATTTTTGTTCATATAAGACCTAAGAGAATACATCAGCACATTATTTATGTTATGGTTCTAAGGGGGTATAGTGTAGGGCAGCAGTGCTGGGCATCTTTGGTTGCGGGTCAGGTCAAGCCCGAGACCCTGAATTTATCAAAGCTGAGCTCTCCCGAGCCCTCAGTCTTTAGGGTTGAGGGATTAGGGCTTGGGGTTTAGGGTTTAGGGTGCCCTCAGTGTGTAGTGTAGATAGGGGCCGGATTAGATAGTAGTCATACCCATGTGTAAAAGTATACTTCCGCCTAGTTTGGATTATTAGGGGGAGTTTTGGATGCCCTGATGTCACACCGAGTCGAACTGTCATGCTGTTGCAGATGGTTGTAAGGCTTTCCGCGCATTGATATGAAGTTTGAGCAAGATCCTAGCATTCTTCAGCTTTTGCACACAGCTCTTAGGGATCTTACGATGTAGGGGTCGGGCAGTAAGCAGCCCTTATAGTCCACAATAGCCCTAAACCCTGATCGTAGCCCTCATGAAGGCACCCTTTGAACGAATCTAGTTCAAACTACTCAGGCGGCTTAGGGAGCTCTGTGTTGCGAAGCTTTGCGCTCAATTAGCTTGGGTTCTGGGAGTTTAGGTTCGGTTTGGGGTTTAGGGTGTTAGGGTTTAGGGTTCGGTATGGGGTTTAGGGTTTGGGGTTTGGGGCTTCGGTTTCGGGGTTTAGGGTTTAGGTTCGATTGGCGCTGAGGCTAAGAGGAGGTAGATCCTCGGGCCCGTAGAGACCACCATGAGTTTTAGACGTTGAGGGCTTGGAGTTCATTGTTGGAGTGTAGGGTACAGTAACTCAGTATGGGGTTTAGGGTTTAGAGTCTGTTCGTTGGGAGTGTAGGGTACAGTATAGGGTTCAGGGTTTAGAGTTTGTTTGGAGTTTATTGTTTGCAGGTTAGGGTACAGCATTTATTTAGGGTTCGGCATTGAACTGAACTCGTGCACAGAATCCCGAAAGGAGCTTGGTAGAAAGCCGGTTATAGACCCCTGGCAGGAACCTTTAGAGGAGCTGTGTCTCGAAACCCCTCAACCCTAAACCCAAAGTCTAAGACGAAGCCTATAGAGGAAACCTTACCTAATCCAGAAGCCCAAGTCTTTGTCATAGTTGGGTAACATTTTACATTTTTTGGGTACTTAAACCCAATAAGGTATAAAAGTGTACATTTTTAATCCTCTCCCAACCATGAACTAGAAGTTTAGCTAAAGCAGCAGCCCTGATCTGCCCCAACTCTAAACCCTCATATGGGAGTTTCCGAAAATTAAGGGTACCTTATTTTGGGGTCCTTATAATAAGGATCCTACTATTTAGGGTACTATACCAAGGTCCCCTATTTTCGGAAACTCCCATATCGCAGCCTTCATGCGTCTTCAACCCTTATCCTCCAAGAGAAGCCCTCCACCGGAAGCCTTAAACCCCCAATTCCCGCAAGAGAAGCCCAGCTTAGCTAGCTGCTAGCTGCCGGGTTTAGGGTTTAGGGTTAAGGGTTTTGTGACGAGAAGCCTTTGCTTCGGGGCTAATGCAAATGACGTCGTTGTACTGCCACAGAACGAGTAGTCCTGCTTCCTTCAAGGATGGGTCGTACTTCTCGTGGACGGCCAAGAAGAAGCAGTCCACATGGCAACCGAAACAAGACCCGAGACCCGAGCCACTTGCGAGGCCACGCCTCTTGCAGGCATTCCTGAGCGGCTACCATGCAGCAAGTTGGTTGTGAGAAGCAAAATGACGAGCACACTCTCTTTCACCGCCACGCCGCCAGCTCCTGTCACCGCAAATAGCGCGCAGCAGTGGTTGGACAAGTTTCTGCAAGACATGGACGAAACTCCGATGCTGGTGACGTGCGACCCTCCCATGACTGAGTTACTGACTTTCAAGGTGCCTTGACTTGCCCCACGTTCAGTTGCAGCGTGTCTGCGGCATTCTGCCTTTAGCTGACCGGCTGCGGATGTGTCCTAGACACTACTTCTAACGTGAGACAGGTCTCGTGGTTGGTCTCGAGCCATGTTGATCCTGCGCGGGGTCGCGAGTGTCTGCACGTGACCAATCGTAACGACTTGTCCCTGTGTTGCTCCACACTCGCCTTCTTCGTATCAACATTGCCTGGCTTGCCAGTAACCTGCAACTGCAACAATCCCAGACCTACGGGAGGATCCAAAAAGTAGATCCCTTAACGGGGGTTCCTATAAAGTACCCTTAGTAGTACAGGGCCCCAAATTAGGGGATCTACTTTCTAGATCCTCCCGGTGGTCTGGGATGTCCTAGAATTGTTTCTTGTGTGCAAACCCTAACCCCTAAACCGCCAGCTGGCCAGCTATTCCCAAGCCCGAAACCCCATAACCCAAAATCCTATTGCCCCACAAAATTTAAGCCCTAAACTCTCAACCCGAAACCTAAAACAAAGCCTAAACCCTAAACCTTAAAGCAAAACCTAACGCCTAAAGCCTTCAGCCCCTCCTTACAGGTGCCGTGGGGGTAGCCCAACACCGAGCCCAAAGTCCAAGTCGGCGAGCTCAGGTGGGTAATATAGGGGCCTGCATAATTAGACAAGGGTCTCTTCCTTTAAACGGCTCTAGATACAAGGTTACTATAAGGGCTATGGTCAGGATTTAGTATAGAGGCCTTAATAATGAGACTAGGGTTCCTCTAAAGGGTTCTAAATGAGGGCTACTATCAGGGCTCTAGAAAGGTACTCCTTCATAGTTAGAATAGGGTTTTGGGGCCCGTTATACTATAAGTTTCAATAAGGAGCCACCAAAATAGTATTGGTAATTATTTCAGCCCCTGTAGTCGGCGACTTCGGATAGGGTTCCCTTAAAGGTTCTATAAGGGTCTTTCGAGGGTTTTTGTTGATGTAGGGCTGGGCTGAAGGGTTCCTTTAAGGGTTTGGGTTTGAGGGTTACTTGAGGGGTTCTTAAAGGGTACTTCAGACTTTAGGGGTCTTGGGCATAGGCGCTTGTGTGACTACTTGGAGGTTCATGGGTAGTTATAAGTGGAGTTATAAGTCCCCTTATGTGGGTTGTCAGTAGAGTTACCCTACTTTATAACCCTGCTTATAACTACCCGTGAACCTCCAAGTAGGATATTGTAAGAGGGATCTACATTGGGTCGGTACGGCCCCCAACCCAGTAATAGTTGAATATTATTCATAATATAGATATGGGAGTTTCCGAAAATAGGGGACCCTAATATAATACCTTAAATAGTAAATAGTAGGATCCTTATTATAAGGACCCCCCCAAAACGTACCCCTATTTTCGGAAACTCCCATATGTTGGGACCTTAGTAGTAGGCCTACTATAGACTCTTACTGTATGGGGGCAGTACCTAAGGTCTATATCGGTCCTTCAGGGTTTCTATGGTTGGGATTCTATCGGGTTTAGGGTTTAGGGTTCAGGGTTTCTATGGTTGGGGTTCTATCGGGTTTAGGGTTTAGGGTTCAGGGCTCAGGGTTTCTATGGTTGAGGTTCTATCGGGTTTAGGGTTTAGAGGCAGGGTTCAGGGTTTCTATGGTTGGGGTTCTATCGGGTTTAGGGTTTAGGGCTCAGGGTTTCTATGCTTTTGAGGTTCTATCGGGTTTAGGGTTTAGGGTTCAGGGTTTCTATGGTTGGGGTTCTATCGGGTTTAGGGTTTAGGGTTCAGGGTTTCTATGGTTGGGGTTCTATCGGGTTTAGGGTTTAGGGGCCTTGATCAATGGAACAGTTGCCTTTGTAGGGGGTCAAAAAGGCTTACCATAGGGCTCACTGTATGGGTTCTCTGATGTTGCGGGGGGTCTTCGAGGTAGGTTTGAGGTTGGGAATTTAGGGTCTAAGTTTCAGGGTTTGGAGCCGGGAGTTAGTTTCTTTTGACTTCACTGGGCTTCCTTGGAAGTTGGATGGGTCCCTAAACCGGTGTCTATCTTAGGAGCTGCCCCACCCTGTAATAGTGGTATAATAGGAATATAATAGGGCTGTATAATCCTTATAGTCACTATTACAGGGTGGGGGCAGCTTCCAATTTCTATCATAGGACCTGACGAGCATTGCAGCCATCCTGGCCATCACGGCAGAGGACGCAAGGAAGCACATGAGTTTAGGGATTTGGGGATTAGGGTTTAGGGACCGTTTAGGGATGCTCCTACGCAAAAAGATTTTCGAGAAGCTCCTGGGGTGGTTACGCGGTGTCCAATATGCAATCGCAGCCTTGCAGGCAGTCACAGCAGACATGCCTGGATGGCGACACGCTTCACACAACGGCGCAAGCCAAGAACCATCGGTGGCAAAGGCACTTGAATTAGCCAAACGGTTGCTGCAGATGCGCTGGCTCATCATCGACGAAGTAAGCATGGTCAGCCTCGAGCTACTTGCACCGCTGGAACGCAAATTGCGCCGCTTAATCAGGCAAGGAGGCCCTTTCAAACGACGCGATGGAGGCACATGCCCATTCGACCGGTTGGTTATCGGCGTTTTATGGCAGTTCCCATACCCCACAGTGCTTGCAATTTCACCGGCATGGAACCGGAGCTGCCGAGCGAGAGGCAGAAGCTTTCAAATCTTAAACCTGAAAATCCCATACCCTTCATCCCCCAAACCCTAAACATCACCCAAACCTTAAACACGAAGCTCCAAGCTGTTGAACCCTCAACCCTGCTTCAAAGCTTGAAGAGTGGAGATTTTGGCTGAAGCCCAGTCTCGGAGAATCGCCCTCGAAAACGACGTGCCCGCAACCCTAACCCCACGACGGACGATGAAGTGAGGGCTTAGGGTTTAGGGATCAGGGTTCACGGACGATGAAGTGATGACGATGACGATGAGGTTCATGATGGGGTAGTGATGAAGCTGGTCTAATTATGGTTCATGATCATCGTGCAGACGATAATTAATGACGATTACCTTGGGGGCGATGATGTGGCTTTTGACAGGTAAACTTGACCAAACAAATTTCATCCTGACCCTTACCTTTGGGTTGACCCCATATTGAAGGTATCAAAACCTACTGTTTCGCAGGGATTGGGGCCACGGGAAATCCGCGAATCCCATCCGAACCCCAGACCCAATGCCCGATGAACCCGTTATAAGTGACACGGGTTCCAAGTTCTAAGTATAGTTACCCTACTTACATAACCCTACTTATAACTACCCATGAACCTCCAAGTATAAGCACCGACCCCTAAACCCTGAACTTCGGTTTAAACCCTAAACCCCAAAGCCTAAAGCAGATCTTTAAAGCCCTATATTATAAGCACCAAACCCCAAATATTAACGGCGACCAGGGCATGTCCGCTCCACCTTTCCTTTTGCTTCGTCGACGCCCAGGGTCCTTTGGTTGCATTCGGAGTGAGTATGCGCGACTTGAACTTGAGAACACATCATAGTTTTAGAACCTTAGCATTCAACACATACATAGCGTATAGCCGTATAGCCCTTCACGCCAAACCCTTAAACCCTACACATATGCTACGACACCAGAGTCGACACTAGACATTGCTTGTACCTAAACCCCAAACCCTCAACGTACAAAAGTTGAACCCTGTACAGTCCAGCATCCGTGCACACCCGATAAGATCCCGATATGCCCTATAAGTCCTACAAACCTTAAACCCTGAAATTTGAAGTCTCAGGATATTTGGAGGTCGGGGGGCTTCGTATGTAGGCAATCAGCAGAGTTGAAAGTGCCTTACAAGGGATCCTGATCGGGGTTATGATACTTATAATAACTCATTAAAACAACTACTTACTCATTGACTTGCCCCTACCCAAACCCGAAACCTCTAAAGCGTCGCACTTCTGATGGATCAGGGTCGGAAGTGTTTGCAACACCTCCTGGAGTTGGCATTGTGCTGTTTGATCACACATTCGCCGCAGATGCTGCTGACGTTTTCGTTCCTCCTGCCGCCGGCACGATCAATCGTCGTGTTCTACGGAAGACTGATCAGTTGGCGTATGTGCAAGCTGATCCAGCAGCTGAGCTTGTATATTCAGCAGAGCCGGCTGGCCCGCGGGGTCCAGTCTTGCTGCGTTTTGTTGATAGCTCTGCGCGCTCACCTGTTTTGGGTAATTATGTCCAATCAGATGTTGAGAAGGACTCCTCCGCCATATTTGAGCCCGTGCAAGCTACATCTAAGTACTTCGTGGCTAAGAGGACACCAAAGAAGCTCGCCGAGGACCGCAGTGCGCTGGAGAAGGATCAGAAGAGGCAACTCGTTCAGAAGCCGTCTGAACATCAAAAGCCTGTGGAGTCTAACCCTGCCACACAGGAAGGCCTCCAGAGGCCACTGCCAGAGAATGCGCTTGCAGTTGAGTCAGCCCTTGACCCCACAAAGGGTGTTGTCTTGGCTGTTCACGCCTTTCTACGGCTTGTCTTCCCGGCCCCTCGCGTAGCGAACTCCCCCAAGAGTAACCCAAACATGACCTTCGCCCTTTGAACCATCCACCCTCACCAGCAAAACCCCTAATCGGAACCTGAGACTGATGGGCGCCCCCCCTTTTCACTTTCCACAAAATCCAAAACCCGGAGGCCATAGTATAGGGGTCGGAATACAGTGATGGTATCGCCTACAGTTTCCTGTGTGGAGTATACTCTAAAAATACCCCCGGAACCCTATCTTAATTTGTCAGGCCCGAAAACCCTATAGATCTGTTTTCAAACTCGAATTATTGAATCCTCGATGTTTGACCCTATTACATCCCTTCAACTCCGCTTGAAACCCGCATAGTGCAACCCTTAGAGGCATTCTATGCATGAGGGCCCCCCATATTAGATGCTGAAGGTTGGCTGGCCCACGCAGAGCCAGGCTTCTCTCCAGCCGGTGAAGACTTCATATCAGGGTTTAGAATTTGTAGGGTTTATAGTCTGGAGGGATTTCCAGTTGGGTTATTATAACCCTGTTTGTTTGTGAACTTGCCATTGCTAGAATGAGTGCTGAGTATTTCTGTTCGCTGTTTTGCTTGGTCTTGTGATTCGTGAGGTTTCCAATCCCGGGGGGTCCATATATACCCAAGACCCTCCTTGTACCCTCAAATAGGGGTATATGGTCCCAAATAAGGGGCTTTTAGGGTCTAATAGAGGGTAGATGGAGGGTCTAGGACTGCCATTTTGGCATTATGTGGTCGTTAGGTCCCAAAATACCATCCTTATCCTGGTTTTGGGCCAATTCCACAGTAGTCATATATGCGGACCCTCTTGGCAAGGATTGTAGTTAAAGACTACCAAACCACTGTTGGGGGATCCTCAGGTTTAAATTCCTTCGGCAATGCCAGACTGTGCCACAGCCACTTCTTCGTGATTGAGGGACAGTGCCTCTTGAGTTTCTGAGGTTTGCCCCCAGGCACCAGTCATGCATCGACACAGCTCTGAGCAGGGCATAAGCATAAGCACTGCAAGCGGGCGGCTGAGGCCATTTACGTACCCCATCTGCCCAAGTTATCCCGATCCCCTGAACCCGAAACCCGCACCCGTAAACTCAGAAACGTTAGATTGAAATCTGCCGACTGCTAATTCATGCCACCGGAAGGTGTACTCCACACCCTTGTACCATACGCAGCAGCAGCCAGACGCTCAAGTGAACAGTGAGCAGAAGTGGCCTAAGGTTCATTGCTGTCGTCATGATTATGATTGGCTTGTGTTTGCTGTTCGGGGGCTTCATTGGTGTTTTGCCGCCTGAACTCTAAGTATTCGATGATAAGGTACTTGGGGTCCGGATTTTCGACATGTGGATGACTAGCATCTTGCGGGTATGTGATTACTAGGAACTTGGCCCCGCTGTCAGAGCTGCCCGTGAAGTAGTTTGGGGTTCACCATCTTGTTTTGACTAAGGTGCTGCTCGAATTTTGTGCCGAGGTGAAACTATAAAAACTGTGAACCCCGAGTATCCAGATTGCTGAGTCTTTGTCATCCTCTCTCATATAGAAATCTCACTAGTATAAGGAGCCTTAACGGCATTTGGTTCCTGCGTGTACGTAAGAATCATGCTGCAATATAATATACCCCCAAATAGGCGCCTGAATATTTATCAGCGGTATTTTGTGGCTTATAACTAAAACTGTCGTCTATCATAAACCCCCTCTCCCCCCCTGCCCCGTGCCCCGACCCCCGCCCCCTCCGCCCCCAAAGCCCTAAACCCTAAACCCGAAGCCCTATTTCAATTACTAGGGCTTCGATCGTATTTCAAAGGACTGCGGAGCTCCAAATGTTGAAGTTCCAAGCCCTACTTCGGGGCTTAATTATCGGGTTCAGGACGTAGGGTTTAGGGTTCAGGGTTTAGGGCTAAATATGAGGTTTAGGGTTTAGGATTTCAGGGTTTAGGGCTAGATACAGGGTGTAGGATTTCAGGGTGTTTAGGGTGTGGGGTATATGATTTGTAACACTCTTCTTCAGGGTTCCTTGTGATATTTGTATCATGATATACTCCAAAGCATATTCTTAAGGCCCCAAGCCCTATGCTCTTGTGCTCTGGTTTCCGCTTTGAGTCGGTCTTCGCTGATATAAAACCGAAAAAGCCTTGAAGGCTAATTAAACCCGCAAGGCTTGAAACAATCATGCATATTCGTTCACGAACTTTCTGCAGAATTGTGGTGCAGAGTACCTCGAACCCCTATTGCAATCTATTATATACTGAGCTTCTGCGGTGCTGTTCCATGAACCGAAAACCGCGAAAGATCCAGAGGCCACGCCCCTTCGCGCTGACACCGCACAAGCCTGCCAGGGTCTTACATCTAGTTAGAGTCTTCGGAGTTTCAGATGACAGGGAATCCTATCTCAGAATACAGAGGTCTTAATAACTAGCAGGGACCGTCTCGTAGCCACTATACCCACATGCTAGAACACACACCCAAATCTTATTCCAGTCGCGGCTGCACTATTGCTCTGGTGCGAGTACTTGGAGGTTCATGGGTAGTTATAAGTGGCGTTATAAGTCCCCAAATACGGGATATAAGTATAGCTACCCTACTTATACCCCTACTTATAACTACCCATGAACCTTCAAGTACTTGCATCTTTTGCATGTGCTCTGAGCCCCGATATCCCCGAAACCTAAGCCATCCACCTTGAACCCAAAACAGGGCGCAAGGGGTCCGAGCCCTAAGCATTTTATGTGCCCCCGGCACTCCATGCCTCAAAGCTAAGACTTTCCTGCATATCTGTATATACATATATACATATATGTATATGTATTTTTTTCAAAAGTGTGTGTATATATATATATATACATACATATATATTTATATGTATTTATGTATGTAAGTATTGCAGTACATCTGTTTTTTCGAACGTTTTAGCGAGACTGTCGGTAAACCTGAGGTGCCCTGAAAGCTAAACCCTAGAGACTGCACAGAAAAACCCTGATAAGCCCTAAACCCTTACCTGGGTCTCCTAGCGGGCCTTGTTTCCAGTGTAGTGGCCTTAGGTCCCTTATAAACCTGCCCAGTACCAAAACGGCAGCCCTGTTTTCTTCCTAGCCCAGTTAGAAACATAATCTAAAGCCTGAAAGCTGTAAGACGTGTTGTCGCAGCTCACCATGTGAAGGACTTCTTCGTCCTTGTAATTGAATCTCTCTCATATTTGGATCTCGAGTTGTGCTGAAGGGTTTAGGGCTGTAGAATTCTGCGGCCAAGGCTGTCGCACAAAGCTTTGTGCGTGGAGCGCCGAGCGGAGGCCCTTTAAGGGCTCCTTTAAGGGTTCCTGTAAGCGTTCCTTTGAAGGGTCTATAAGGGGTTTATAAGGGTTCCTTTGTGGGTTTGGGGTGTCGGGACTTACGGTTCGGGTATGGATGGAGACTGCTGTAACCAAGCCAAGAGCCTGCATTCTAGGACGCTGGACGCAAGTATGCTTCATATAATTCATATACCGTGTTGACGATGGGGATGGGTTCTTAAGGATAAAAGCACCAGTGCTGAGCCGATGGCCCCGAAATGCACTCGAAGCCCCTTCACTCCACATCTGAACCCTAAGGGCTAAACCCTAAACCCAGCCGACTTGGGCGGGCGCACAAAGGAGGCCATCAACCTAACTTAGAAACAAAAACCCTTAACCTTGGACCCTCAAACCGTAAGCCAACCCTAGGCCCCTAGCCCCTAAACCCCAAACCCCTAAACTCCCTCGACCCTGAATCCTACGGCTTAGCCCAGCTTAGCCCCTCCTAAACCCTAAACCCTAAACCCTAAACCCTTCCATGCCACAGCGATGGAAGCCTCAAGCCCTCAAAGCCCCGAACCGTCCGAGCTCTCGACTCCCCCACCCTTCAGAGCCTCTACAACCCCATATAAAAGTTTCCGAAAACTAGGACCCAGAGTAGGCCCTTATTCCCTTTTTAGGGTTCAGGTTCCCTTATAAGCCCCTTTAAACCAAAAAGGGCATCCTTTTTATGCCTGGGTTACTCTTGGGTCTAGAAAATAAGGGACCCGAATATAGTACCCTAAATTGTAGGATCCTTATTATAAGGACCCCAAAATACAGTACCCCTAATTTCGGAAACTCCCATATGTCCCAAGCAAGGGCTGAGGGTTTAGGGTATGCCCGGCTTGCAGAAGCCCTCTAAAGCACATGCATAGATAAACACATGAAGACATGCAAGCAACAACTTGTGCATTCTGGTGTATCGGTGTGTGCATGCACGTATTTGTGTAATTTGATTCACGCTCTCCCCAAAGCAAGAGCACTAGCCTACATCACTACTTTACCCCGAACCCGAATACATTTTGTTGGGTGGCCCAGAGGGGCCATATACAAAAACCATTATGGAATTAGGTCCCCAAAACCATAATAGAGATGGTCTTTCGGTACATAATTCCATAATTGTAGCATACATGGACCCTCTTGGTATTTCTGAGGAGGACTGACAGCAGCCGTGCAGCCACCTCTGTTTCAAGCTCAAGGCCAGACAGGGCTCGACGGGTGGGGTAGGTTGGGGACCCAACAAGGACCCTAAACCCTGAACCCTAAGGGTTTAGGGTTTATAAGGCCTCTCCTAATGTTTGCTTATGTGCCTTTTGGGGCCCTATACAGTAGGGGTTTCAAGACTGTTTGGCTTTATATTCAGGGGGCCTACTTTGGAGGTTCATGCGTAGTTATGGGTCGGGTATTCAGTCCCGAACTGGGTTATGGGAGTTTCCGAAAATAGGGGTACCTTGTTTTGGGGTCCTTATAATAAGGATCCTACTATTTAGGGTGCTATATTAGGGTCCCCTATTTTCGGAAACTCCCTTATGAGTCTTAAGAACAGTTACCCTACTTAGAACCCCCACTTGTAACTACCCATGAACCTGCATGTAGGCCCTAAAAGCTATACCCTTATCGGATCCCTATAGAGCCCTTTAAAGGGACCCCTTTAAGGAACCCTTATAACTACCCATGAACCTCCAAGTAGGCCCTAAAAGCTATACCCTTATAGGATCCCTATAGAGCCCTTTAAAGGTACCCCTTTAAGGAACCCTTATAACTACCCATGAACCTCCAAGTAGGCCCTAAAAGCTATACCCTTATAGGATCCCTATAGAGTCCTTTAAAGGGACCCCTTTAAGAAACCCTTATAACTACCCATGAACCTCCAAGTAGGCCCTAAAAGCTATACCCTTATAGGATCCCTATAGAGCCCTTTAAAGGGACCCCTTTAAGGAACCCTTATAACTACCCATGAACCTCCAAGTAGGCCCTAAAAGCTATACCCTTATAGGATCCCTATAGAGCCCTTTAAAGGGACCCCTTTAAGGAACCCTTATAACTACCCATGAACCTCCAAGTAGGCCCTAAAAGCTATACCCTTATAGGATCCCTATAGAGCCCTTTAAAGGGACCCCTTTAAGGAACCCTTATAACTACCCATGAACCTCCGAGTAGGCCCTAAAAGCTATAACCTCATAGGATCCCTATAGAGCCCTTTAAAGGGACCCCTTTAAGAACCCTTATAACTACCCATGAACCTCCAAGTATCTTCTTCCAGAGAGCGGGGGTTCCGAGTTAGCCCAAAGACGCTTGGCGACTCGTGCGCTCCAGGCCGAGAGCATTAGGGGCCAAAAAAGCACATAAGTGTAAGCATTGATGAGGATATCCCTACCTTACTGGGCTTCATTATAAGGGGGTTTTATGGGATATCCTTATCCTAGGTAGGATGAAGGTAGGTGGGATAATCCCCAAATAAGAGTGTTTACATAAGGGATTCTTCATCCTACCTACCTTCGTCCCACCTTTTGAGGTCTCCAAGCATGTAAATGCCCTTATTTTGCCGAACCGGGAGTTTCCGAAAGTTGGGGGTACTGTATTTTGGGCTCCTTTAAAGGGCTACTATAAGGATCCTATGAGGGTTCCTTTGAAGGGCTCTATAAGGGGTTTTAGGGTTTCCGAAAATTAGGGGTGCCTTATTTTTGAGGTCCTTATAATAAGGATCCTATAATTCCGGGTACTATATTCGGGTCCCTTATTTTCGGAAACTCCCAAATCACTTGCAGGTTTCCGGGCCCATCACTACTGCCTGGGGGTAATGGCTCAGGGTCCATCGTTCTGGGCTTTGACGTTTAATTAGTGTGTTGGTTGCTGATCGGTTGTTGGGTGAAGTTGTGGACATCCCAACCTAAGATCCACCCAAGGAGCTGATAATACACGTGTAACTACTTCTCGCCGTTGACAACAACTTAAAGGGGTTGGGTACTGCCCCCACTCAGTAACAGTTGGATAATATTCACAATACAGATATATATATATATATATATATATATATAAGGCCCTTAATAGCAGCCCTATTATAGACTGTTACTGTATGGAGGCCGTACCCAATAAGGGGCTAATAAAATAAAAATAAAAATAGTAATAATAATAATAATAATACTAATAATAATAATACTAATAATAATACTAATAGAAATATTAATAATAATACTAATAATAATAATAAGGGGGTATATGCTCTCTGGACGAGCCTAAACTCGAAGGCCCCAAAACTCAACACGAATCCAGCTCCGCTGATTTGCAGGGGGTCCTGCGCTGCGGCGTACATCGCCAGGCAAGGAGCGCACTCCCTACCCTAGTGCTCCCTAAACCCGAACAAAAATAGGGGTTTAGGCAGTTTAGGGTTTAGGTTTTAGAATAATATTCTACAAACCACACCCTCTTCCGACATAATGAGACAAACATAAAGCTTTAAAGCACAGAAAGACATTATAGGGCTCTTGAGGAGTAAGGATGGTTCTAGCCTAGCTGCTTGACACGACATAGGGCTTCCAAGTTATGTGCTATACAGATCCAAGCAATGAGGCACAATATGGCCTGGTCGCCTGTGCAACATTCCCATGTGCAGTGCACCCCCGGGCCCTATTCTAGCTGTTAATGCTTCTATACCCATACCCCGTTAAAGCGCAGCACGCCATAGAACTGCCAAAACCCTAAACCCTAAACCCAAAATCCTGCAAATCCCGATAGAGATGAGAGGTCTCGCCCTGAAGTCAGGACAAGAGGTTTGCGGTTTAGCCTTTGGTTTTTGTTAAGGAGCTTATAGCTACACAGGTTTATAGGTATACAGCCCGGGTTGTGTTGTCTTAAAACAGGATTTTGCAAACTCATCTACGAGCTTCAAAGGTTTTTCATGAGGGTTCGCTGTCCTTGTTTAAGTTACCAGACTAGGCTACCAGGGATTATCGCTGATACTTGCTTCGCAGCTTGAGTCAAATTTTGAGCCTGAATCCAGCTTAGGCCAAAATCCTAAAGGCCACGAAAAAGCCGACGGTGGCGAAACCCATAAGGGTGCCCCAGAAACCCGAAACCCTAGCCCCAAAGCCCTATATGAGCCCTTTATACCCGTAAGGCCTTTCGGACCTTTAAAACCCCATAAGCACCAAATCCTAAACCCTGAACTTCGATTTGCAGAAAAAAACTTCCCTAAACCCCAAACCCTAAACCCTGAACCCTAAACCGGTTGGTGGCTTAAGGTTAAAAGCCTCCGCCAGGTACTGCCGAGTCACAGTTGGACATCTGGCCCGATACTTACGTGTGACGCAGGTGCTCCCGCCTGGCCTCGGGCTAGGGTTTCAGTGTCAGGGTTTAGGGTTTAGGGTTTTACCCTGGATTCCGAAATCTATACCCCGAAGCCCAGAACCTTAAAACCCTTATAATCCTTCAATTTCAAACCATGCTCGCGATTTTGGAGGTTGGGGCTTGGATTCCGTTTCATGAGCTTATATAGACTCCGAATCAGAAGCGCAAGACATCGCGAAGCTTTCAGCGCAAGGGTTAAAGTCCCCACCCCAAGCCCTAAATCGGCAATTTCGGGGTCTTCAGGTTTGGGCTTCAAGGTTCCGCATACTTACAGAAGGGCTCTGAAGGTTGTCTTTAAGTCTTACCTTACCTTAACCGGCCGAACCCTACTTTTTTGTAGGTTCTTAATATAAACCCTAATATGGATTTTATAGGAACCCTACAAAAAAAGTAGGTTTTGGTAGGTTAAGGTAGGAGTCTTCATAGAAAAAATATTAGCGCTTTGGAGGAATGTCGTAGGATACCTGGGATAGCGGCATGAGTCACCAGAAACGCAAAAACCTCAGCACAAAACCACCCTAAGATCCTATATAATCTCCATAAGTTCTAGACCCTTAAGACCCTTAATTCTAAACCCTAAGATGTTAAATAATCTCCATAAGTTCTAAACCCCAGCACCCTTAACCTTGCATGCAAGCTTCAAACCTCAAACACTAAACACACAAAGCTGACACTCCATACCCCAGCCCCCCAAAGCCAGAAGCCCTGGACAGAGACGAAGCTTACTGCGCTAAGCTTCAGCTTCGTGTGCAGTTTTCAGAAGGCCTCACTGCAGACTTCCTCAGACAGATTGCTCAAAAGACACCACGAGCAGCGGGATGTTCGCTTTGAGGTTTTGCGCTTTTCAGCTTGGGCTGGAAGTACCAACTCCGTTACTGAGGGAGCATGTGCCCTGATCCTTCCTTGGCAGCGCAGTGGGCTGATATATGTTCACACTACGCAATTATATCGTTTTCAAGCCCTAATCAGAGCAGGAAGACAAGAACACATCTTACTGCAAGAATTGCGAAAACCTCAACCCTAAACCGTGACAGGCCAGCAAGCCTGGACCAGATCTTCAGGTGGCTTTCGAGCTTTCCTGCCGGGTCTAGGCACAGCTCGAAATATCGGCGCAAAGACGCAGGTGCTGCATTGAAGAAGTCAGCGAAGTCGCAGAGCAAAAAGGTATTATACCAACCTATACTACAACTGCTATACTCTCTACTATGCGATATTATGCTATGCTGTGCTATGCCATACAACATTATACTATAACATACCTGGTTATACTTGATTATGTGGCCTTCTGCCTTACTAGACTCCACTGGACTCTACAATACTTTGCTCCACTATGATATACTAACACTATGATGAGCTGTTCTATGACCTATATACCAGATTATACTACACTACGATATACCGTAATATAGTATACTGTACTATGACAAACAGTGAGATGCTATGCTCTACTAAAATGCACTATGACTATGATGAACGATTCTATGGTCGACTGTAATGTATCTTACTATACTATAGATACGCTATGAGATGCGATGTTCTGCAGGGATTGGCCACGAGGCTCTAGGCTCAGAAATGAAGATGCGACTTGGACTATGGGTTTAGCGTTTAGGGATTTAGGGTCTAGGGTTTGGGGTCTAGGGTTTAGGGGTTTACGGGTTTACGGGTTTAGGGTTTAGGGGTTTAGGGTGTAGGGGTTAGGGTTTGGGGTTTAGGGTTTGCCGGGTTTAGGGTATAGGGTGTAGGGGTTTCGGGTATAGGTTTTGGGGTTTAGGGTTCGTTATGTTTCGGGTATAGGGTGTAGGGTTTTCGGTATGTTTATTTGGGGTTTGTGGTTTTGGGATGATTCGGGTGCTACCGAGGCTGATTTAATTGCCCAGGCTATCTTCGGCTGGCGTTCCTTATTCTGCTTTTAGTATAATATACAAGCCCTATTCTACTGTAATTTGTAGTATAGTATGCACCAAGGCCCTATTCTACTGTAACTACCAAGGCACCTCTATTTTATGGTGGCTTCGAGCTCCAAAATGATTCTCTCAGCAAGGCGCAGTAGCTCCGGCTAAGGGTCTGGGGTCTAGGGTTTGAAGCATCAGTTGGCTGAGTTTAGGGGTTTAAAAAACCACGACAAGGCAAAACTTAAAACGACACCACCACCCGGGGATGTTCGTGAGTCTTGCGGCACTCGTAAACTTATTCGGGATTCCTTCGATGAGCCCGTACAGCAACCCATGCATACCATGAAAGGGAAAGGTACCAGGAATCTTCTGTAGAAGCCTGAATCATCAATCACGCCAGTCTTTGTGGTTCCGTAGCCATTCCCAATCTCACACGGCTCGGGAGGATGATTGTGGTTCCCTGATTGCTAACCATCCTTTCCTTAAGGGCCTCAGTATGAATACGACGCCTTCTCTGTTCCTCACTAAGGGAAGAGCTTCATGTATGAAAAACCAAAAACCTGCGCCCCTACAGTCCGGATGTGGGCCTTGTGATACAGGCCTCAAACCCAGACTTTAAGTACCAGCTCATACGGAAGCTTCAATCCTCAAGCCGAGACCATCAATCCCGAAGCCTGATACCACGAGCCTATTTCGAACCTGTGCCCGACCTCAAAAAGCCAGAACATCCAAACTCCGAAGCCCTGTAAACCTTCATCCCAAGACCCCCGACCCAAGACCACCGAAACCTTAAACCTGAAACATTATTACTATTATTACTACTATTATTATTACTATTACTATTATTATTACTATTATTATTATTATAAGAACATCCAGCACCCGAAGCCTGAGCCCTTACAACCCTCAACTTAAGAGCTTTGTCTCACTGAAAGCAAGCCCCCTAAACCACCTGAGACCCTAGACCCTAAACCCTAGACTCCATGAGGCAGGCTGAAGCTGCGAAACCAGAAAGGCCGTTGCACCTTACAAAAAACCTAGACTCTCAACCCTAAACCCTGAAGCCTAAACCCCAAACCCTAAACCCTAAATCCCTAAACCCTAAACCCTAAACCCCTAAACCCTAAAGCCTAAACCCTGAACCCCTAAACCCTAAAGCCTAAACCCTAACCCCTAAAGCCTAAACCCTAAACCCTAAACCCCTAAACCCTAAAGCCTAAACCCTAAAGCCTTAAACCCTAAAGCCTAAACCCTAAAGCCCTAAACCCCAAGTAGATTCCCCACAGCTTTGAAGCCGCCATGGCAAAGCGTCCCCTCAGCTCTGAGGCCCTCCTTCTGAACGCGAGGGTTTAGGGCTTAAGGTTTATGGTTTAGCGCTTAGAACTTAAGATTTAGGGTTTAGGGTTTAGGAATTAAGTTTTATGGTTTAGGGGTTCAGAATTCAAGGTTTAGGTTTTAGGAATTAAGTTTTATGGTTTAGGGTTCAGAATTTAAGGTCTAGGGTTTAGGAATTTAAGGTTTATGGTGTAGCGTTTAGAATTTAAGATTTGTAGTTTTGCATCGCAGCTTGCGTAGGAGTTTGTATGGTCGTGTACAGTCATCATGTTGTGTACTATATACTGTGACTTCCGTGCTCAAGCCCTCTGAGTAAAAGGTTAGCGTTACCGCTCATGGCTTAACGGTTTTGGTGTATTCTATAGGTTATCAGCCGTATTCGCTGACTTTGTCTCCGTGGTATTCTTACACTGGTATTCACATTGGTACATGAGTACTTCGCCCTCTCTGCTCACTACTGAGAAGGGAGAAACAACCGAAGTATCATCGGACGAGATGGACGACGAAACAAGAGATCGACTGCTTGATGAACAACTTACAGCAGCTGGCGCGGGCCCTACGGCACCGAGCTCAGGATCCCAAGCACTTGATAGGATCTTCGGTCCAGTGGGTCCTACCCTATCTCCATTTGTCTCAAATCCAACGGTCGACATCTCAAACGTACAGTATACCTTGTACAATGTTGTGAACCAGGGTGAAACAGCCGAACAACAAAGAATGGCAATAGAGCGAACGGAGGCAGATGCTGAAAGAAGACACGCAAGCATTCTGAACCAACAATCGCATGATAATCTTGTGAGAATGGCTGGCATGGCTGAACAGGCCGAGCGCCTTCATGAGGTGAAGATGGCAGAATGCGAAGCACAGTTTGCGGAATTTGAGTTCAACGCATCCCAAAGGGAAAAGTTTTTGTTGAACGAAGTTGCAACATGCAGGAATGAAATGAACATTCTGGAATCAATTTTCCAACAACGACATCAGTCGGAAATCGCTAAGCTCAGAACTACTCTGATTGCTGAGAGCGAACGCAACAAAGCACAACATCTTGATTTTCTTGGAATGCGATTCAAACAAGTTCTTGAAGAAACCGAAGCGAGTATGGAACGGCGTTTCATTACTGAAATCGCTGAAATGAGTGCACAAAACGACAGACTGCAGGATGAACTGGCTGCCGCAGAACGAGCCCTAAGAATGGAAGCCAATGCGGACGAAGCGGGCAAACAATATGCCACGCCGAAGCCAGGACCTAATCCTGCTGTCCCGTTCTCAAATCCATTTGAGATTCCCGAGAATATGAAGGACATCTTCGGAAGAACGCCGCAAGCTCAGGAACCTCCGCAAGGAACTTCTGTACCACCTGGGTTTGAGAACAGAGAGCCACAAAAGGAAAAGTCTCCTAAAGCTGCCCAAGCGGGTAAGCCGGCGACTGTTGACCCAGAAGGGGTTCCACATGTTGATTTCGGAGCTGAGGCATTGATTAGGGCAGCACGCTTGCTTACCCCTAAGACCGAAGATGAAGAGGGCAAACCAAAGGTGAAAGAAGCCGAAAGTATCAAGCTTCCCGATTACCCTAATCCAGAGACCTACCGATCGTGGCGGATCTCGGTCCGCGAGATTGTGCGGGCTGCGAGCGATCGCCCGGATGAGGCATTTCGCTGGGTGCAGGAAGTATATGATAAAGAGGCTACCCTCAAGTCCTTACATGACACTGGGAAATTCTTAACATTGGACACGAAGTTGTTGGCTGCACTTACCAGAGTCGCTAGAGGAGAGATTTCAAGGCAAGTCCTAAACTTCAAAGAAACAGAGGCCACAGGAGGACGTGCCGTCAGGGGAAGACAAGTATTGTGGATGTTTCATCAACACTTTAAGACTAATGAAGAAGTCGGAAGCCTCTATAGCGTAGAAGACCTTTTAAAAGTGAAGTTGGTTGGGGACGACTTGGCTACCTTCCTTTACAACTTCGAGTCGGTGATTGCTGGAATGAGTCATGTTCCGGATGAAGTTACCTTGAGGGACATTTTGCTGAGGGAAATTCGGAAATCCCACCACATCAAGTACGATCTTCAGCTGTACGACAGGGCAAAGGAAGGAAACCCCGTACACACGTATGAATTCCTCGTCAATGCCATTAGGGAGCATCTAACTAGAGAACGGATGCGTAAGAACCGTGACCGCATCGCTAAGTCGCATGGCGATAGATACGGGGCCCCAGCGTACGGATCTGAACGTCGCCCCTCTTCACGAGGAGGCCGTGGAAGAAGCATGTCCCGAAGTAGCTCAAAATCCAGAACAAGCAGCAAAGGATCGAGCCAACGAACACCGCCTAGATCTCAGAGTCCCAAAACACAACAGGTTTGTTACGACTTCCAGAAAGGAAAATGCACAAGAGGCGACAAGTGTAAGTTTCTCCACAAACCAAAGTCAAGATCCCCAAGTCCTCATCGAACGCCTCAGAAGAAGATCAACGCGATTTGCACCTTTTGGAAGAAAGGCAAGTGCAACAAAGGCAAAGACTGTAGGTTCCTGCATCAAGATAAGCCCAATCCAACTGACGCCGCTCCTACCGAGCAGGCCGCCCCTGCGAAGAACGATGAAAAGCCTAGGAGCCCGACCCCGGATCCTAAAGCAAAGAAGGAAAAGAAACACAGGGGCAGGTCCAAGAGCAAGGAAAAGTCTGGCGGACGCACGGCAGCTTGTTGCATTTCGTATGCGCTGGCAGCTGTGCCCAATGGGCAAGGCGTTAAGGGTGATGCTTCAGGAACGTTCAAGAAATTAAGGTTCAAGGAGAAGCCAAGCATTCGGGAGATTCCATTGGATGGTAAGGGTAAGAAGCATAGGACCAAACCGCGAACTTTCGAAGTTTGTTACTTGGATGCTGAAAGCTGCCCAAAGCCTCCAGTTCAGGACCTAAGCACGGCCATAAGAACAGCGAACGAGCTTGCCAGGATCATGTCCTGTATGCTCAATGGGATTGAAAGCCACTGTGAGTACGAGTGCACAGATGACTGCGAAGAGGGTGAGATCCCAGTTGCAGTGTTGAAGTGCGAGCTGTGTTCTAGCGTGGAAAGAACAGCATGCTCTAGCTTTAATGCGGGATTAGAATTCCTCGCCGATACTGGCAGTGAAGAAGATCTGATCAGTAGGCACGATCACTCTATCTACTACCCAGAGGCTCCCATCGAAAACGCTAGTAGGCCGGTCAACTTGATTACAGCTAATGGTCCAGTTCAGGGAATCAAGTCAACCAACATCCCGATGCCTGAACTGAAGCAAAACATTGAGTGCTATCTACTGGAAAGCACGCCACCGTTGTGTTCTGTTGGGAGAAGATGCATGGACGATGGATATGATTTCCATTGGCCTGCGGGCAAGGTTCCATACTTTATAGCTCCCGATGGTAAAGTCATCAAGTGTAAGATGAAGGGTAGAGTCCCAGTGATCTCAAATGATGACTCGGTAGCGAGCCCAGCAAGCGCTGATAATTCCCAGAAATCTGCTGGAACTCAGGTGTTTAACGCCGGTACAGTCAAGGTTGAACTGGCGGCACCTGCGGAGGACGAATCTTCGGGTTTCCAGTAGAAAGCCGTCCGAGAGGACCGGCCGGGGATGAAAGAGTCGTCCACAGCGACTCCGAGATAGAAGAAGCAATCAATGCTGCACCGCCAATTGCAATCAAGCCTAAAGATTTAGCCAAGCCAGGTTGGATCACTAGCAGTGAAATTGCCGCATCAAAGATCATTATTGGTCATCGGCCAAAGGCTCTGCGAGTACCTGCACCTCGTCATCCAAGGTTCGTGCTAAGGACCACTTGGATCTACAAGGACTCTGCTTGGAGCAAGATTGAGGATTCTGTTGACATCAGAAGTCTAAGGGTTAAAAATCAAAAGATTGATGGATCGCCAATTCTGTCGATTACTGCTTTCAAAAGACCCGAGGACGACCCCTTAATCGAGCCCGATAGTGACAAGGAAGAAGATGAGGGAAAGGAAATCTCGCAAGAAGCCCGGCTTCGCGCCGAGGCCGAAAGCATCCATCATCAATTCTGCCATCGTCCTAAGAACCCATTCTGCAAAGTGTGCCAAAAGGCGAAGATGCTATCTCCCCAAGCTCGAAGAAAGGGGGGTCTTCGACCATACACAGTGAAAAGTATGGGGATCATGTTACCATTGATCATCTCGTGACAAGAGATCTGAGGGACTTTGGATTTCAGGATGAGAGGGTGGCGCTTGTTATCAAAGATGTGTTTTCGCAATTTAGGTATGTGTATCCTAGCGCAACAAAATCAACGGAACAAGTGCATGAGGACCTTCTGCACTTTTTCGGTACGCAAGACGAAGTTGGGGTTATTTACTCTGACAACGCGCCGGAGTTGGGAGCAGCTGTGAAGGAACTCCGATGTAGGCACAACACCTCTAGAGAGTACGTGGATGAAACTAAGGCCGTCATCGAACGGGAAATCCGCACCGTACTAGAGGGTACGCGCTCGAACTTGGAGCAAGCCGGTCTTCCAGAACGGTTTTGGCCTTTAGCAGCTCAGCACCACTCCATTGCGCTCAATCTCACAAAACGAGTGGATACTGGTGAAATCCCATGGGAGGCACGCTTTGGGGAGTCCTTTGCGGGATTGATTGTTCCTTTCGGAGCTAAGGTCTTGTATTGGCATAACCCTAAACAGAATGTTCCGGAGACTTCCAAGTTTTCGTCAACTGGGGTTGAAGGGATCTTCCTGGGATACCATATCCAACCAGGGTTTGTTTGGAAGAAGGAGTATTTGATTGCACCCGTGAAAGACGCACAGTTTGCCATTGAGGACGGAAACCTCAAGGTCATCAGGGCTAAGCGCGTTGAGTTGATTGAGGGGAGTTTTGAGTTCCCACTTCAATCGGGAAGGATCAAGGATCGCGAGGCACACGAGGTTCCACTGTTGGATGATCAGAACATTCATGCTTCAGATGAAGAAAAGGAACGGGGACTTCGTGAGGCAGGCGAACTTCTTGATGAAATCGGCTTATCCGAACCCGAACCCGATGACGATCAAAGCCCACCGAAAGGTGAGGCCGCGCCTAGGCCCAGTGAGCCATCGTCTAGTTCCAAAGGTGATCTGTTTGATCCCACGAAATATCCTGATGGTAGACCGGTTCCTGCTGGTTACAATTGGGATGGGGTTAGACTTGTGAGGAACAAGAAAGGCTCCAAAAGACCTCCTGATGTCCCGTCCGAATTCTGGCACATGTATTCCGCACAACAACGAAAAGAGGAAATCGAACGATGGGAGAAGAAGGTTGCGCGGGAGGAAGCTAGATTAAAAGAAGAACGAGAGAAAGAAGCTCCCGCTATGCCTGTTCTCCTTGGACATCGAGAACCTCATCGACCGAGGACGCCTGAGGATGGGAAGAGGTTGCACGGTTTATTTCTGGATAAGCTAGAGGAAACTTGCGAGGATCTTTTCGCTGTGGTTGCCAAGCTTATCAATCAGAATGATGTTGCCAGAAACCCTGAGGCTCAGGCTGCTATGGACAAAGAATGGAAGAAACTTCTTGATAAAGGGTGTTGGCTTGAGAAACAAGTTCGTGAGTACGACGACGTCTTGTCTGAAACCAAGGCAAAAGGCGAAAAGGCTCACTTCGGGAACGTGTTCGAGATTTGCAGCCTTAAGGGTTCCGAGTTGCAGGATGGCAATCCGCTTAAGTACTACAAGGGACGCTCTGTGTTCCAGGGGAACCAGGTTCGAGATGAAAATGCGGATCACGCGATCTTCGCCGAACTGGGTTCTAGCCCTGCAAGTATGGAAGCGGGTAAAATCATCGATGTGTTCGGAAGCCAACCAGGCTATGCAAAACAGCAAGCTGATGCTCGACAAGCGTATACTCAAGCTTTGTTCAAAGGGATTGCGACTTGGGTTCGACTTCCCAAGAATCGTCGACCGCCCGAGTGGCGCAACTTTCGCGACCCAGTTTGTCCTCTCAGACTCGCTTTGTATGGACATCCTGACAGCGGCGGCATCTGGGAACGACACTGCACTGCTCAGTTGAAGAGCATAGGGTGGATCCCGGTTCTTCCAGATATATGGCAAAGTATCTTTTACCATCCGGAATTAGATCTCCTCCTCGTCGTCTACGTCGACGATTTCAAAATGGCAGGACCAAAGGACAATCTTGCTAAGGGATGGGAGGGGATTGGGAAGGTTTTGGATATGGATCCTTCGGAACCTTTTGGGAGATACTTTGGTTGCAATCATCGAGAGCAGAACGGTGTTATGCTTGACCGCAGCGCACATCCTTTTGCTTATGTCTTCGATAAGAAAATTGCAGCACCAGCAGCCGGAGGAAACTCCAGGCCGAGTAGAACAGAAGATTATTGGGAGGTTGATCCGGATGCTGCGCTTGCAATCAGACATCACAGGTACCCCAGAAAGCGTTTGTACGTACCAAGTGAAGACGACATGAGACAGTTTCCCACTCTGGGAACTGAACGCATAACAGAGTTTGAGAATGGAGATCAGATACAGGATGATTCCAATCAGGGGGGCCCTGCTAGGCGAAACGAGTGGTGGACGGGCAAAACAATCTTCTCTATCATGCCAACGACGGCAGACGACTTTAAGCTCGCTGCTGCCGCCCGAAAGGGCAGGCCGATGAGAAGCAAATCAGACGCTAAGCGCGAAGCTAAGCAGTCTAGATTTAAGAGCACTGATACGATCATCAAGGAACCCGTCCCCGCTATGACTAAGCCTGTCAACGTTGTGACGTATGACATGAAGGACTTCCTGGTCTCCTGTGTCGACAAGTACTGTGAATTAGCTAAAGTTTCACGTGATTCCCTGAAGTTTGCAGCTACGCCGTTTCATGAGAACAGAGTAGCCAAACCTGTGGAAGGCAACGAACCCCAGGGGAGGTTACAACCGATTGCCAGTCGGGTCCTCATGAAGGTGTTGTTTGCAGCAAGAATGGCAAGGTGGGACTTACTTCGGTGTACCCAGTCGCTTGCTTCTAGGGTCACGAAGTGGTCAAGAGACTGCGATGTCGGTTTACATCGGCTGATCTGCTACATTAATTCGAGCTTGGACATCACGATGCAGGGTTTTATTGGCGATAAGATTTCGGACTGTAAGTTGTGGCTCTTCTGTGACGCCGATTGGGCAGGAGAATTTGATTCCAAATCCACATCAGGATGCGCACTGTTCTTGGTTGGGCCCAACACTTACTACCCGTTGAACGCTTTTTCAAAGAAACAGACCAGCATCACGACGTCTAGCACCGAAAGTGAAGTAGTTTCAGCGAACCACGGCATCAGAGCACAAGGCCTGCCTAGCTTAAGCTTGTGGTGTTACCTTTGGGGAGAGGTTACCGCTAATGCAGCCGGTCGAAAGACCAGGCCGCCGGCGGAATCACCTAAAGTCACGGAAACAATCGTTGCAAGGATTGACCCGGAGCTTGATGCAATCAGGTATGGTGAACTCAGTCATGAAGGACGCTCTGTTGCGGATATAAATGGCTTGGACGTTCATCTTTCTGAAAAGTTTCAGGTTCAGTTCTTAGAAGATAACCAAGCTACAATCACCATCATTGCGAAAGGTGACAGTGAAAAGCTTCGTCACACCGATAGGACGCAACGACTTTCGTTTGCATGGATGAAGCAACAGTTCGAAAAGGGCCATTTCAACATGATCAATGTTGATACCAAAGAACAGGTCGCAGACATCTTCACAAAACCGTTTGCTGAACGTGGTAAGTGGGAACACGCGCTTAGGCTCATCAATCATGTACCTGATGCGCAGAATGCGAAGCCGGCTGAAAAGCCAGGCCGCTCTCCTACACCACACGAGGTTCAAGGCAAACGTGCTAAAGCAGCTGCTGCCATTCAGGAGGTTGAGATGGTTGCTTCAGAACTTTCCCGCCTGAAGGAGTACGGCTGTGATGCTTTGGAAAGGTTGTGTGAAGAGATTGCATCAAATCATACAGCTAAGAAATCCAAGCGACCTCGCATTGCATCAAAGAAACAAGGCTATTATCAAGTGTACGGAACTTGGACACACGGTGGAATGCAAGGTGTTACCAGAAGCACCACTAGGTATCCCGCAGTTGCCAGGTACTTGAATGAGTTCGTGAAAGCTCATTCTCCCGACTCAGGTTTCACATGGACCTCAGTGGTGATTAGCAAGGACAACATGGCAAAAGTTCATGCTGATTCCCATAACTTAAAGGGTTCTAAGAACCTGATGGTTAGCTTTGGTGACCACAAAGGAGGTGGATTGTGGGTTGAAGATCAGACTGTTTCGGATACTAAGGCGCAGTTCCAGAAAGACGCTCAAGGACGTTTCATCAAAGGGGATGTGCATGACACCCATAAGCCACTATCGTGTCATTTGGGGTTTTCATTTCCGATTGGGTGTTTCACCCTCCGAGTCCTGCCGTGGAAAGAAAGCAAAAAAAACACAAAAAACACCAATTATGTCATGCTTTGAAGCTGAGTTTTGTGGAGCCAACACACATGTTTTCATGCTTTGGGCACACACATACACCGAAATATTTGTGCATATTTTAAATGTTTTGCATGTTTTCCTCTGGTGTGCTCAACTGTCGTTTTGCCAAATCAAACTTGTTGTCAGCAAATCACATGGCAAACCGTTTTTTAACACCACACATCACACTCATGGAACAGTTTTGCAGCAGCTATGAACACGACCCTAAACTCTTAAACCCTAAGCCGACTCCCTAAATCCCAAGTCTTAAACTCTTTGGTTGCTAGGGCTTAGATGGTTTTGGGTGCAGGGATATTAGTCTTCGGGGTCATTCAGGGTGCCTCGGTGGGGGTTGAACAAGCCCCCTCTTGGCTTAGTGGGGTGATAGGGTTATTCAGGGTGCCTTGGTGGGGGTTGAACAAGCCCCCTCTTGGCTTAGGCAAGTAGTGGGTTTTTTAGGCAGGTGCTGGAGTTTTTCAGGGTGCCTTGGTGGGGGTTGAACAAGCCCCCTCTTGGCTTAGGCAGGTAGTGGGGTTTTTTGCAGGTGTTGAGTTGTTCAGGGTGCCTTGGTGGGGGTTGAACAAGCCCCCTCTTGGCTTAGGCAGGTAGTGGGGCTTTATGCAGGTCTTGAGTTGTTCAGGGTGCCTTGGTGGGGGTCGGCTCGGGTTTTGGGGTTGGGGTTTAGAGTGCTTGCCCAGAAGCCCGAAGCAAGACCCTAAATGCCAAAATTCTTTAACCCTGAACCCTAAACCCAAACCCCCGAAGCCCTACTCCCCTGAGCTCTGAACATGATGCCTCATCCTGAATTGTAAGGCTAAACTCATCCATAGCAATAGTTGCCAAGCCCCCAATTTGCACATGCCATCAACCTTCACCTCAGCCCTGGTAACCCTGAACCCCTGAACCTTATGCTCGAAACCCCGAACCACATAAACCCTGAACCTGAGGCCCTGAACCCCTTGACCTTAAACCCTATAGCGCCTCTAACCCTGTCGTTGCAGGCCTTTAAGAGCCCTAACCTTTACACCCTAAACCCCCAAACCCTACACCTGCGGTGGCACAACACTGCTTGCGCCCGACGACGAGGCATGGCATTCGCTTGCAACCGGTTGGGTTCTGTATTTTTCTCACACAACCATGAATTGAGATGATTCTTAGTTGCAGGTTTCTGCTGCAAAAAAACAGGTTGCAACCAGTTGCGTTCTGTAACTTGTGGCAAAACCCATCAATTCAGATGACTTGAATACAGGTTTCTGTGGCAAAATACAGATTGCAACCAGTTGCGTTCTGTAACTTGTGGCAAAAACATCAATTCAGATGACTGGAATTTTGAATACAGGTTTCTGTGGCAAAATACAGATTGCAACCAGTTGCGTTCTGTAACTTGTGGCAAAAACATCAATTCATATGACTTGAATACAGGTTTCTGTGGCAAAAAACAGATTGCAACCAGTTGCGTTCTGTAACTTGTGGCAAAAACATCAATTCAGATGACTTGAATACAGGTTTCTGTGGCAAAAACAGATTGCAACCAGTTGCGTTCTGTAACTTGTGGCAAAACCATCAATTCAGATGACTGGAATACAGGTTTCTGTGGCAAAATACAGATTGCAACCAGTTGCGTTCTGTAACTTGTGGCAAAAACATCAATTCAGATGACTGGAATACAGGTTTCTGCTGTGGCAAAATACAGATTGCAACCAGTTGCGTTCTGTAACTTGTGGCAAAAACATCAATTCAGATGACTGGAATACAGGTTTGTGTGGCAAAAAACAGATTGCAACCAGTTGCGTTCTGTAACTTGTGGCAAAACCATCAATTCAGATGACTTGAATACAGGTTTCTGTGGCAAAATACAGATTGCAACCAGTTGCGTTCTGTAACTTGTTGGAAAACCATCAATTCAGATGACTTGAATACAGGTTTCTGTGGCAAAACACAGATTGCAACCAGTTGCGTTCTGTAACTTGTGGCAAAACCATCAATTCAGATGACTTCAATACAGGTTTCTGTGGCAAAACACAGATTGCAACCAGTTGCGTTCTGTAACTTGTGGCAAAACCATCATTTCAGATGACTTCAATACAGGCTTGTGTAGCTAAACACAGATTGCAACCAGTTGCGTTCTGTAACTTGTGGCAAAAACATCAATTCAGATGACTGGAATACAAGGTCTGTGGCAAAATACAGATTGCAACCAGTTGCGTTCTGTAACTTGTGGCAAAACCCATCAATTCAGATGACTGGAATACAGGTTTCTGTGGCAAAATACAGATTGCAACCAGTTGCGTTCTGTAACTTGTGGCAAAACCATCAATTCAGATGACTGGAATTTTGAATACAGGTTTCTGTGGCAAAATACAGATTGCAACCAGTTGCGTTCTGTAACTTGTGGCAAAAACATCAATTCATATGACTTGAATACAGGTTTCTGTGGCAAAAACCAGATTGCAACCAGTTGCGTTCTGTAACTTGTGGCAAAAACATCAATTCAGATGACTTGAATACAGGTTTCTGTGGCAAAAACCAGATTGCAACCAGTTGCGTTCTGTAACTTGTGGCAAAACCATCAATTCAGATGACTTGAATACAGGTTTCTGTGGCAAAATACAGATTGCAACCAGTTGCGTTCTGTAACTTGTGGCAAAAACATCAATTCAGATGACTGGAATACAGGTTTCTGCTGTGGCAAAATACAGATTGCAACCAGTTGCGTTCTGTAACTTGTGGCAAAAACATCAATTCAGATGACTGGAATACAGGTTTGTGTGGCAAAAAACAGATTGCAACCAGTTGCGTTCTGTAACTTGTGGCAAAACCATCAATTCAGATGACTTGAATACAGGTTTCTGTGGCAAAATACAGATTGCAACCAGTTGCGTTCTGTAACTTGTTGGAAAACCATCAATTCAGATGACTTGAATACAGGTTTCTGTGGCAAAACACAGATTGCAACCAGTTGCGTTCTGTAACTTGTGGCAAAACCATCATTTCAGATGACTTCAATACAGGCTTGTGTAGCTAAACACAGATTGCAACCAGTTGCGTTCTGTAACTTGTGGCAAAAACATCAATTCAGATGACTGGAATACAAGGTCTGTGGCAAAATACAGATTGCAACCAGTTGCGTTCTGTAACTTGTGGCAAAACCATCAATTCAGATGACTGGAATACAGGTTTCTGTGGCAAAATACAGATTGCAACCAGTTGCGTTCTGTAATTTGTGGCAAAACCATCAATTCAGATGACTGGAATTTTGAATACAGGTTTCTGTGGCAAAATACAGATTGCAACCAGTTGCGTTCTGTAACTTGTGGCAAAAACATCAATTCATATGACTTGAATACAGGTTTCTGTGGCAAAAACCAGATTGCAACCAGTTGCGTTCTGTAACTTGTGGCAAAAACATCAATTCAGATGACTTGAATACAGGTTTCTGTGGCAAAAACCAGATTGCAACCAGTTGCGTTCTGTAACTTGTGGCAAAACCATCAAATCAGATGACTTGAATACAGGTTTCTGTGGCAAAATACAGATTGCAACCAGTTGCGTTCTGTAACTTGTGGCAAAAACATCAATTCAGATGACTTGAATACAGTCGTCTGTGGCAAAACACAGATTGCAACCAGTTGCGACCTGTAACTTCGTAGTCGTAGTAACAGTTGAGAGATCTAGGGCCGTTGAGGTCCTCGGGTTTAGAGGTCAGGGTTAAGGGTTTAGGGCTAGTGCATCATGTCACATCAGGCATGTCATGTCATGCCATGTCATGTTCTGGAACCCTAAACCCAAAACCCTAAACCGCGGCACATAATGCATGATATGCCATGTCCTGTTCTGGTTTAGGGGTTTAGGGGTCCCATCTCGGCTCGGGTTGGGGGGTTGGGGTTTAGGGTGCCTATGAAGTCGCACAAGACGATCCTTTGCAAAGAGCCATTGTTTCATGGCACACGGTCGTGGACGGAAGATTGAAAGGCCCGGATACATGAAAACGCTAATGAACTTTGCTCGTCATCCAAAAAGGACGGCTTCCAGAATAAGACCACACACATCATGATCTAGCCACCCATGTGTGCCTCGTAAGCATTGGGGCTCACCTGGTACAGATTTGTGGCCAGCATGCACAGGAAGTCACATGTCAAGCATGGGCGGACATGTTGGCTGCAAAGAACCGCACCGCCAGATGTTAGGCTCCAGCTCTTCTTACAGCCTGCAGGAAGTCCGGCTGGTGCAAGCTGGTATGCGTCCGAGGGTGAAACTGTCAAAGCAGGAGATCAATTAGATCAGGTCTCTGCATAAATGTCTCGCACCACAGCCACTACAGGTAAAGTGAGGGTTGATGCATGTCTAAACCCGGCCTGCGCAAGAGCGGCAGGGAGGCCGCAAGGGAACTGCCATCAGCCTCGTAGTGAAAAAGGGTTGGGGTTGGGGGTTTAGGGGAGTCGGAGCTGAGCTGAGGATTGACTGTGACTGTGGTGTTTATGGAGCATCCCAGCTTCGATTTGATTGCAAGAGTTTCTTCGGATTTTCGGTGCTTAACACTGCCCTGGCACTCACTTTTTTCTTCATCAATACCCCAGAAGCATCTCAGGTCCCCAGCAAAAGACACATCGTTTGTGCATCTTCAATCCCCCAAAAGTGAGCCCCTCATGAAGTTCGTGGCATTGATCCACTGGCAGTGCGCTGCAATCACTCGTGCCTTGTTCTGCTTAAGGCTGCACAGCAGGATTTTCTTTAACTTGTCCATGTCGTCACTTGAAACCCTGGCTGACAAGTCCATCCCAGCAAAAACCAGAGCCAAAGCAGATTCTCTGCTGAAGGGAGGTATAGCACCAGGATTGGGCTTCAGGTTATCGAGCATGTTGTGGGCATTGCACATGATCGAATGCAAGTCAGCCATTGTCAGGAAAGCCCGCAGATCGTTGAAGAGATTCAAGAGGGCCTCTTTGTAAGTCTCGACATGGTTTATGTGCTCTTGGTAAGTCTCGACATGGTTGTCCACCGCCCGTCTTTTCTGAGTCACTCCGTCGAGACTGAGCTTCCTCCGTAACCTAATCGTCGGCACCATCCTGTTGTTGCATCCTCGCTTTGTTGGCCTGCACCTGCTGCACATCTTGTCACGCCGGTAAGTTCGGCGCGTTGTGCAGAGCAAGCATTGCCACGCCATGATTAGCAACTAGAGTTCGGAATGTTCTCTCTACTTGACTCAACCACTGTTCAGATCATTGTGTGCTTCCTGTCTCCGTTCGTCCTCTGCTTCTGCAGTGTGCATGGAAAAAAACGACTGTGAGGGTACGGCTGCAGGCTTGGCATTGGGGGTTAGGGATAAGAGATGCAGACCAGTCAGTTCGGTTTCGGCTTCAGTGCCCATGTCATGGCATACACATCATTTCCTGTTGGGGTTTACGAGCTAGGGTGTGTAGGGCAGAGCACTAGCAATGTGGAAGTCAGTGTTCAGGCGATTGCACAAGTCCTGATGCAAAAAGGGGCAGAGCACTACAGGCCCGCCTGCTCCAACTCCGGGCATCGGCTGTCGCAAGCAGATTGGTCGGACCTGCCCAGACAAAACAAACTGTCACAGTCAAGCAGTTATGTCCTGCATTCACAGCAGTGCACTGCACACAAGCCGCAGCGACATGGACCCACTACTACTACTGCTGCTGGAGTCTCGGAAAGCATTGCTTTTGCACCCACCAGCCCCGGGTCATCTTGTGTGCGTAGACGGCACTGTACACTCGCACACCATCTTATGCTTAATTTTCGGCCATGAAGGATCTCAGGAAACAAAGCAGAGCACTTGCTCCTCCGTTGCCTTTTTCATCTGACCCTTTGTCTCATCGTCCGTCTGCCTGTACTGCCTGATCTGCCGGCGCCAAATGCATGCCTGGGTCTCCCAAGGTCTCTTCGGGGTGTATACCATGGCTTCCGGAGTTGGGCATCGCACATTTGTAGGGCACATCTTGGCCTCTGCAGCTTTCATGACTTTGTACTCCGGTCTCTGCTTCATCCTCTCCACGAATCTCGCTCTCTTCGGTAAGGAGAGGTCCGTCATTGCAGAGAGAAGTCGTGAAGGCACGAGTCTAAGGCTGCAGAGAGAAGTCGCACAGGGACGAGTCTAAGGCAAGCGGTTTCTTTGAGCAGTGAACCGAGCGGATGCAGGACAATCAAAAGCCTGGGGCACCATCAAACATCCTTAAATCCTGCTCTGCCAGGTGCTCGTGGGTTCTTTTGCATCCTCCGAATCATGACAAATCTTAACTCTCAACCAAGCTGCACCGACCCCTGCCCGGCCTGGAATTTCTTGGATGTCATAGCACTGCCGAAGAAGTAGTCAAGTGCTTCCCTCCAGGCTTCCTGCATCACAGCTGCATTAGACAAATTCCCCAGTCGCACAGTAGTACATCCTTAGACTCCGGTCCAATGCCATCTATAGCCACCTATATACCAAATCCATACATTTGAAAGGCTAATACCGTTCTATGTAGCAAGACTCAGATTGCAACCGGTTGGGTTCTGTAGTTTTCTCAGACAGCCATGAATTGAGATGATTCTTAGTTGCAGGTTTCTGCCACAAAAAACAGATTGCAACCAGTTGCGTTCTGTAATTTGTGGCAAAACCATCAATTCAGATGACTTGAATACAGGTTTGTGTACCAAAACACTTAGTCGTAGTAACAGTTGAGAGATCTAGGGCCGTTGAGGTCCTCGGGTTTAGAGGTCATGGTTAAGGGTTTAGGGCTAGTGTATCATGTGACATCAGGCATGTCATGTCATGCCATGTCATGTTCTGGAACCCTAAACCCAAAACCCTAAACCGTGGCACATAATGCATGACATGCCATGTCCTGTTCTGGTTTACGGGTTTAGGGGTTGCATCATACATGGTTTAGGGCTAGTGAGTCAGGTTACATCAGGCATGTCATGTCATGTTCTGTTTTAGGGGCTTAGGGTGACATAATGCATAACATGCCATGCCATGTTGTGGTTTAGGGGTTTAGGGGTCGCATCAGACATGTCATCCCATGCCATGTTATGTTTTATTGGTTTAGGGGTTGCATCATACATGGTTTAGGGCTAGTGAGTCATGTCACATCAGGCATGTCATGTCATGTTCTGTTTTAGGGGCTTAGGGTGACATAATGCATAACATGCCATGCCATGTTGTGGTTTAGGGGTTTAGGGGTCGCATCACACATGTCATCCCATACCATGTTATGTTTTATTGGTTTAGGGGTCGCATCATGCATGCCATCCCAAGGCATGTTCTGGTTAAGGGATCACATCAGGCCTGTCACAACATGCAGTCAAGTGCCCTTCGGTTTAATAGTGATGCAACCCTTTATGTAGGCCTGTGCTGTGACACTTTTACTCCGGCAGCTCGTCTGCTTCATCGTCCTCAGGCCCTGGGGGCAAGTTGCCTCCTCCATCTGCCTGCACATGTATCGGCCGGTACTCTTCTGGTGCCAGTGGAGCCCTTGCAGCTGCAGGAGCAAGAGCATCAAACGCATGCCTTGTCAGGGCAGTTTAAGCCGCAAACCCACACTCAATTCACAGCTCATCTGCATGCTGCAGCAAACTCTTGCTTTACAAAATGAACAGGAATGACTCAAATCCCTTCTTGAGATGGCCTGTTGTGGTTCAAGAACTCATACTGGGCAGGTCGCGGGTGTCGTCTCAAAGTGCCCTTGGCCCAGCCGACCAAGAAATCACGAGCAGCATCCTTGGCTTCCCGAAGAACTTGGCAGACCAGTGCCAGAAGCAAAGAAAATCAATTACTTAGAGTTTACAGCACAGCGGCATTGATGCACCCTTCTCGGTGAGCCTGCAATGCTTTCGCAACCACTTTGTCCCGGTCCTTCACAGCTTTTCGCGGGTAAACACCTGACGGCTGCCTTGACAATCTGGCTCGCAGCGCCGGAACCTCTGTCCCAGGTACCAGAAGACAGACTTGAAAATGCCTCCGTGAAGCCATTCGCTGGCGCACCACACAAACTACATCATCAGGATGGGACGGTGGGGCACCTGGCCATGTTGTCACAGGCACTTGCAGGTAGCCGAGATCTTTCAAGGTCGTGATCTCGAACCTTGCTTCCGACACTTTCGGGTTTAGGGTCTGCTGCTCCGGTTCAACAAATTGTTCCAGCAGAAAAGAGGTTCCATGCAGCTCGAGTAGCGAATGGGGGGCCTTCGGGCCTGTCAGGTTGGAGAAGACCAAACCGACCTCCTCCCACCAGCTCTGCCAGTTGGCTTGCTCATCGCCTTGCGATCAAACCATTCATGGCTGCTACTTCAACTGAGGACACAAAACAGATCCAAAAATCCTCTGAGTTAAGCTGCCGAGTTGCCCTTCCAGGCACCTCTGAAGCTTGCTCCCCCATCCACAGTGGACTGCTGCAGGAACCCATCGTAGATCCCCACCAAACTGTCAGCATCGGAGAACTCGCAGGCACTGCATTTGGTGACAGCCTGCCCTCCGAGCCCATCAAGTGGCCCGTGAGTGTGCCCCTTGCTGGGATATTGCAGGCTTATCCTCTCACACACCTGCAGCAAATGGAGCTTGACACACCAGGACAGGAGGAGACCGTTTTTGCAGTCCCGACTGCAGTTGTCCTGTACGATGCAGATGTGGACAGGAAGTGCTTGATTGCAGTTGTTGTAGACTTTGTCGAGAAGCCGAGAAATTCCCTCCACATTGGAATTTGTATTCTTGTAGACATCTGCATCCTTGATCTCAAACGCCAGCGCATGGCCCTGGGCCCAAAGCATGAGCACTGACAAGCTTGGACGCAGCAGGGCTTCAAAGCCATGAGTCTTCGTCATAGACCTTGGGCACTTGTGCTTTGCCTGGTCCAGGCCGTCGGCCCTGATCAAGACTACACTCAGGGACCGCTGGATGTCCCGGAGTCGGACCCCCATTCCTTTCTTGCAAAGCTGGGCACGAAAACCGAAGTGTGCTTAGTGTTGTACACAAAAAAGCAGCAACCCATGCATGGCAAGACGAGGAACTCAAACTTGTTCGTAGCTGAACACTAAGAGCTGCCCATCGCAGATCAGCCTCCCGATCCTGCCATTGTAGCATGAGGTGCCTGATGTAATCATCCAGGGTCCTTGGTCAGGACCGAAGTTACTCGTCACATTTTGGGACTTGGGTTCTCATGTCTGTTTTGGGCTGCCCAGCCGCTGTTGCCTCTCAGCCGGACTGAGATGCTGCCGGAGCCTTTGCTTGAAGCTCCTGAGGTCGCTGGTCGATAGGCAGGACATGAACTGACACAGCAACAGGCAGGACATGAACCGAGCCAGCAGTGCAGCCCGGCAGCCAGCAAGTGTCACAGACCGCATGTTCACCAGCATTCTTTCTGAACTTCAACCACCCACGGCACTCTCGGACTGCTCGGCAGAATGTTGTGAACGATGGCACAGGGTGACTGTTTTCCCTTGCCCACTGCTGCAGCCAGAGGAACATCATCGATGGCCGCGCCACACCCAGGT